>JAQOTA010000055.1:0-500099 GCA_029532415.1 Marasmius tenuissimus
AACGCCTCATGGTTTGAATACGACCCCAAACAAGCCCAGGAGCGTATCTGGACGTGAAAATGGTCAGCATGCGTCTCTCGTCAAACAGACTCATGGAAGTTTGACTCACGGTTCTACCCGATACTTAACTTCTCCATCGTTCAGTACCAGCCCAAAGGGAATACTCTCCACCAAGCACTGAATGATAGACCCACAATGCGGTGACTGTCGATCTTCCTCTAAATCCAAGCAAGAGCAGCTCTTCGACATGAGATATAATCGGTTTCTCGGCCTCGTATTTGGCCACGGTTGACCTGCTCGATCGAGCGGCTGTGGTATAGTCGATCCGGATCGAACTCGCACAATTCCCAATCCTACAAATCGTCGCATGTCAATTGTGAGAGACATGAGTGGCCGATTCCACATACGCACCTCTTCCCGAGACAACATCGAATGCTCGTTTTGAACCTCTACAGACTTCGCCTACGTGCAGCAACTTCGTTCAAGTGATCCAGCTGTCATGCTCTCCGAATCGAGCTAGCGCCGGTGTGACGGACTTTGCCACTTGAGAGAAACGAGGTCGTGTAGATCATTCATCATCTCTTCAGCAACCGTAACGGCGACTTTGAAGGAGGTAAGGGAGTCGTCAATTCTGGGGGTGGGCTGGATCCTAAAGTCGGCTTCAAGTTGGGATTACTCGATGGCTGGACGGTTCTTCAAGTTCAGAAGGGCACACCGCTTGCAAAGACAGTACTTGATAGAGCGTTATGGACATAGGATCAGACGTTTCGAGGATAGCTGGGATATCCAGAACCTGCCTTACGCGGTCAGAACAATATCATTCGCGGTTCAGAACCCACAAGCCAAACATACCTTGGTCCATTCTCTTCTCAACGAGCGTTTCGTAGCTTTTCAGTCATAGGTCTATATTAGTGGTCAGTATAGCCATAATATATCCGGTCCGTAGGGTAGGTTAAGAGACGCGAATGCGACGCGATACGCTCATATCTCACCCCAGCATTTGTTGCAACCTCGTTGGCGAGAAGGCGACCATATCGAAGGATTGATTGAGCCTAAAAACATTGCGGATAATCCTAATGTAAAGGGTCAAAACAGATTCATCCCTGTTCCGATTGTTACATACCTTACGAGAAGTAAGGGATTTTGGTCGTGGTAGTGGGTGGAAAGGAAACAGCAAGGGGCACGGGCGCTTCGATGAACAACCCTCACCCTCCCACCTCCATCGTCATTTTGGCCAATTCGGATCGTTCGCTGCTCACACCTCCTTTCGTTCGACACTCTTCTCAACTCATGCAAGCTCATTCGAATCATCGCGCCTGGCCAACGCTCTCTTGCCGGGATTCGGGATGGAGGTCACAAGTGGGGACGGAATGGGCATGGATAGATGCGATGGGGCAGTCTTGGGTGTGTCTGAATGTGCATTCTCGATAATTGCGACTGAGTACTGAACAGTCAGAATGAGGGCTTCTGATTCACTCTCAAGTTCACGGCGACTCAACCACCCCACAACTTGGTTCTGTCAAACCGCGCTTCGACCGACGATTCTCACCTGTAACCTCGACCACCACCGTCATCTTGGTTAACTCGGACCAGTCGCTGCTCACACCTCCTTTCTTTCACCACTCCTTTCGACTTATGCAAACCTATTCGCAACGTCGTACCTGGCCAACGCTCTTTTGCCGGAAATTGGAATGAAAACTTCGCTCACCTGCACAGCCAAGATTGACCTGTTTCCCTCATCTAAAAATCCACCTTTCGGGATTCACCGCCTGCCACCATGACTTACGACCGTCATACGTTTGGTACCCGCTCAAGAGAGAGAGCTGTCCTTGGATGGATGGCCTTCGGTGACAGACATTCCAATAGAGAAAGACGGAATCAGGGTTGGGATGATCGACGAGGACGGAGACCTGCTCAGCTCGAGTGAGTATCTTCCGGCTACTATGGTCTGACTGGAAGTTTTTCTCTGACCCAAGCCTCCAAGAGAACCTGTGTTTTTGGAGGCTGATCGAGGTGATGTTTTCGTTCCAATCTCCGTGTTATCTGCCATGTCGAAGCAGTATCAGCTGGCACGGGTACAATGACAATATTAGCAAGGATACTGGACTCTCGTCGAGGGAGTCCTACTCCACATCATCCGCGGCCGCTGCCAACTCGTTTTACGACCACGCAGGTTGTGATCCAAGTCCCTAATACTCCACTCCGGCCACTTGCCCGCCCAGTTCGAGTTTTCCCATTCTTCATATTTCTCAGACGGTGGTGTGCCTGGGTTTCATGTGCGTAGAACGGGCTACCCTCCTCTCGGTTCTCGACAATAGTGGAGTGTGTCGGCTATCCACCACTCGCCATTCTACTATCCGCCTTCTTACTCCCCGCTCGCCATTCTCTACCTACTGAATTTAACCGTCCACGCCCACGCCTACCATCCATCCTCCGTGTTTACGCTTCTTGGTCGCCCTCCAATCCTCCCTTTTGATGGTGGAGGACCCCTAGCTCCTCAACGATATCGTGGAACGTGCCAGCTGCTCGCTCTCGGCAGCACGAGTATGACCCCGCTATGCACCCACCGTCACTTTCATAGCATAGCTGGTCCAGTGACGATCGTGTAGATGCATATGTATCTCAGCGCTCCCCGGTCCCCAACTCGATAACTTCTGAGGACTTCGATGTCCCGATTTCGTACGATTTGTTGTGGTACATCTTCATTCCTCTCATCCGACCAGACCCTTCGGTATAACTCGTACTTCCTGGTTTTTGAGCCCTCGGCTCACGCATCCACTTCTAAATCGTAGACTGTAGATAGCAACGTCCTATAGTTGCACTCCAGAATTTATATATTCAGATACAGGTTCTCAATGTATCAATGTGTCGTGATGAATCTTGGTACAGCTGGCAACACCCTAAAGATCGGGCGCACCGCACGGTGGTACGTCCTGTGGTACGCCGCACGCGACACGGAAGCCCAATGACGATGCAGAAGAGGCTCGTTCCGCTAGTCGAGGGCTGCTAAGTGGCTCGAGCTCATTTGTTCCTCATCGGAGGAAACTCAAAGGAGGGTCCGAGTGAGGCTTGTGGGTCCATATGTATGCTAAATATCGATCTGGCTTCCGTTTTTCCGTCATGTGCTGGGGATGCAAGTCGCTCAAGTATTATGAGAGTACAGTACGGGAAGTACACGAATGATAGGCTGCCAATTTACGGTACAGTGAGTCATTATCATAACAGGTTCTGGGCAATGGTAAGAACATGTAGCATCGAAATGCCACATGCGAGATAAATAAATTGCCAAAAAAGTCGTAGCTCTGCCCGGCGGCTCCCTGCCTCCTCAGACGTCCCATTCGTGAAAGTCTCGTACCACAAGATCCAGAATATCCTAGTCTTTACCGCCGTAAGGGCTCCCATGATAGGGGATCGGCAGCTCTGTCAAAGTGTTGAGAACAAAGGGTCGAGCATCCTCGTAAAGCAGCCTTTCCAGAAGGCTGGGTACGTCTAGATCTATCAAATTGATGAGCACTACGAAGTGCAGCTGAAGGCCCAAGATAAATCGCCTCCCCATTACCAAGCCTTGTCACTACCATACCGTAACGCCATAGACGGGTGACCTCCACCTCTCTCTTTACGCTCTCAACAGCTCGGGGAATGGCACAGCGCCCCTGGACCGCAAGCTAGAAATCGTTACTGCGAATTCTACCAGGCAAGGGTTAGTGGCGCGTCAAAGAATATATGTCGAGGGTCAGATAACCCACCATCGTCGCATCGTCCTCATAGACACCTTCCCCCGGAGCTCGGGTTTTTTCCAGCCTCCTTTCGATAACCAGCTTCATTGAATCATGATCCCGCTCTTTCATGACGATAATGAGGTACCGACAGAAGATTGAACTCAGGAATGAAGAAGAGGTCCCGCCATATGGATCTGGTTCCGCGAGCGAGTTCTGATGGCACTCGACAGTTTGTATTCCGATGGGCCTTGAACGATGAGCTCTAATATGAAAGTGAGAGGACCATGCTTGAAGAAATAGGAATTGACATGTGCCTCTCTGTCCAAAAGTTCGACTTTGGAGTCGTACAGCGCCTGTTCGCCGTACCCCACCGGCCACCACAAGGACATCTCGTGAGATGTGAATGCCCATCGTCGTGCCGCAGGATGTTCTCGATCTCGTCTCCTGATAATAATGAGGGACTGGAGGGTTCTTTGAAAGGAGCGACGACCCCTCAACCTCCACTTGATTCAGCAAAATACGTGCCTTCTCCATGAGAGTGATCGATCCTTGGACGGTAGTATCGATGCTTGTTTCGAGGAAAAGAACGACGTGCGAGCATAGAAAGCTCGGATTTACACTGTGTGGCTCCTGAGCTCATTGGAACGATAAAGTCTAGCGTTCATCGGCTCGGGCCTCAAAATTTGACTATCAAAGTGGGGAGGCTGAGCGAAAGGTACGGTGGTCAGGAATACAAAAACGCACCATGTGTCGTTCTGCGCCTCCCTGACGTATACTTTGCCTGGATGCTCTGAGCTCGTCGGACCTCCTCATACGATCCCAAATTTTCCTTCAAGCTCTTCCAATAGATTGGCGGTTTCGCAATAGAAGAGTAGTATTCTGCCCTCTCGGGTTGAATTTATCCTACTCAAATTCTCGAACAAGATGACGTTCCTGGTTAGATACACGTCGACTGGAGTATCCAAACGACAGGATACAAGCTCAGCGTGCGTGATTGATGATGGACTAGGGGACGATGTGTTGAGGGAGCTTGAGGTTGTCTTTAGGATGTCGGGCGTCACTTCTCCGATATGCAGAAGTTCGTACGTTGAACGAGGCCGATTTGGAAGGAACACAAGATTCGAGGAATAAAGGAATGGATTGATACGCAGAGATGGCTGTCGGACAACAAGCAAGGTCAAGAACCGTGTAGATGTGAGGTGGTGGTCATGGATAACGCCGCGGACGCTGACAAATCTTTTGCTCGACGTCTGCAACATCCACCGCCGCGGCTCATCAAGGAAAACCACTCTCAAACTCCCTCTCAGGATTTATTGCAGCTCATCAACCCACCTCACGATCTCACTCGTTGGAAACGTCATACACGAATTTCTCGTCAATAGCTCTCCTCAATCGAACTCCTCCCTAGCAACACCAACGCCAAGGCGCCAACCCCCCGCGATACCAACTCCAAGACCCCGGAAGGTCGTGCATAGAAAGTCACAGAATTAGACTTCCATACTGCTGCAGCAGCTTGTCCGGCATGCAATCTTTTCCGGCGAGATTCCCAAAGACGACGTTGTCGCCTTGCTAAGGACGCTACTGGAGACTAATCCAACTCTCTCGTTTGGACAGGCGATGTCGATGTCCTCCCTAGTTCCGTCTCCTCCACAGGACTCGGATCTCATTATCTGGCTCCTTGGTTCTGCCTCACCCTCGTCTACCTTATCCGATGATACCCTTGCCTTGCAGAAGTTCGACCTCTCCCATCTGAACGCTCAGGAGTCGTAGAAACGGGGATTAATAGGAATACGGTCACGCTCTCCAGCTTTCGCCCGACTCCAGTGACAGAACCGCCTCGATGCAAGCGAGCGACATCGATATCATTACTACCCGAGGGTGACGGTCGGGATCCCGCACACGAGAGCTCTCTTTTCCATTCAAGGTGCCGAACGGCCAGACCAACTACCACAAGTTGACTTTTCCTTTAACGACCTGTCGTCAACGCTTATCTCGCTAATATTTCTTGCAGGTACTCGCTGCTGTCCCAAATGGGTGGTGACGACAATCACGATCTCTCCGCCCACCGAATCTTCTTGGTCGCTTTAGTCTGGCTGTACCTTCATGGTACATCGAGCCAATAGACTCGCGTTGATACATTCCCGTCTTTCGTACCGAGTACTATTCGTGCTTTATGGTCATCGGCATCAACACCAACAACTCGATCAAGCGTGTATTGGTTCCTAGCCGTTCGAACCGTAAGTAAGCGCCTACTCCATCGCGCTCAGTAGCTCACGCTTGGACGTGTTTCTAGTTCCATTCTTTGGGTTTCAAATGCAATCGTTGATCTCCGATCTTTCCTTTGGGGTAGCGACCTGTTGAAGGTATATTCGAGATTTAATGGACGATGGTATGTATGCGCAACCATCTTCCCGGACCGACAACCGGTGAGCTTCATATGTGTTTCTGCTTCGCCAGAGATTTTCAACTCATCGATTCTTACGCACCCGGTGTGACCTAGGCAGTGTTCTTTTCAGAACCCATCTAGGAGGAAGACTCGGGAAGACCAACATGGATCTCAAACACCACGACAAGGTCACCCCGTCGATGCCACGATATGTCTATCTCAGCTTCGTCGTGCCTTATATAGCCCATAGTATAGTTGTCAGTCATAGTAGTCGTCGCATCCACGGTGAACTGTATGTGAACCATATATTTCATGCATTTGTGTATTCTACAATCGGATTCGTCTTAAAGTTGGCGTGAGTGTTCTACGATCGTTTGAGAGCCCGCCCCGATGTACAGGTCCATCGCTTCAGCGTCGTTCTCTCTCCTCTCTGGGGTCTTGGAGCCATCATTGTACTATCCTTTTGATTGGGCTATGTAAGTATCTCGATTCGTTCTTGATTAACTTGGTGCAAAAAACACCTTGGGAGTCGGTAGCCACTACTTGTCTCTACAGCTCTCCATTCTCCCTCCCCACCGTCGGCCCTTCTACACCTCGATTTCTTTATCTCGAGCTCGGTTTCTGGACGGGCCCTAACTGTACAGTCTCGTTGGCCTTGAGGAAGTTGACAGATTACTGTCGCCATCATGGGTGGTGGGCTCTAGAGAGGACAATAAGGGTGCTCTGAAAGGAAGGGCAAGTCAATCGTAGCATTTTTCATTGGCGCAATCTGAAGCTCACATTTCGTTTTCAAGGACCGAATCTTCGATGTCGCAGTCTCAATTATCCAGGAACCCATTTGAGGTTCGGCAGTCTAGACTAGGAGCAAGCCTTTTTTTTCAGTTTCGTAGGGGTTAAGCACAAAGTTGATAGAATCGAAGTCGGTCGCGAACTCGATTCTATCAAGCCTTGGTCGCCTTAATCAAGATACACGGTTTTCATGTTTTGATGTCGTAGTGACAAAGTCGGAGGATTCGAAGGGGAAAGGAGGAGAGCGAGACCTTATGATCGGCGTAGTAAGCTGGACAAGTGTAAGGCATCAGTTGATGAAAAAGGGGAAGCTCAAGAATGGGAGACGGAAGAGTTGCCAGGGCGCAGAAAAAAGGTTGACCTTCTCACGCATTGACCAGGTCGGTATCTCCGCGCCGAGTGCCTGGCTCGATCTTCAACGTCAACCACGATGACGGTCTCCTTGGTCTTTGTGTTATTTGACGGCTCCCTCCATACAGAGACTTGAAACTTGGCTTATAAACCCCGGCTTTTTCTCTTGATGACTGCGCCGGTACTTGAACATCTCAACACAAGTGGACAAGACCACTACCGAAGGGTGACCGATGATGCTTAGGTTGGCGATGTGGATTCAAAGACGGCGGTTGGTCAGTGGGTTCATCTCGATGGAAAAACCAGTGCTCGATATTGTACAATAAATCCCAAGCAACGTTTCGAATAAAATAGAGACAGCAACATATACACTGAATTTGGCTCGCAAAAACTTCAAGAGAATACAGAAAGACAGCAAATTTGAACTTTGAACTCTCAACTAAACGTTCTTGTAGGCCCCCAGACCTCCTACCACCACTACCCCCTGTCTAGAGCCACTTGTACTACCACTCGCAGGATCCGCAGGCATCACTCGCTGCCTTGAGATACTTCCCTTTTCATCTCCGACTTCAACAAGTGGGCTTCGATCTTGGTCTCCTGACTCGGGCTGCGGTGATGGTCCCAAGTTGGAACGGCCAGACATCTCCCTGTCGTCGTGGCGTACTTCTCGAGCACACTCGACGTCTTTCGGGGTATCACCAGGGTCCTCTGCTTGTGCTCTAACCTCAGGCTGCTGCGATGGAAGTCTGTCCCGGGCCCAAAGAGCACGGACTCGGGAATAGACTCCGGATACTACGCGCAATACCTTTTCGAAGGGGTGTAGTTCTCGCGAGCTATCATCGGGTTCTTCTGTCTGTGCTTCGGCTTCGGCTTCCTGTTGCGGTGGACATTCACGAGGTGTAGGGGGGTCAATACCTTTCTGGTATATGTGCTTGAATTGATCCGGTGGTAGCTCTGGATAAGCCGCTCTAACCCGCGCCATGGCATCTCGCCAGCGTGTTCCACCACCGGTAGACCATTGAAGGATCCTCCAAGTCTCCTGTTCCTCCGCCAGGCGATTATTCACAAAAGTGATCAGGTCCAGCCCTGCTGGAGACATCACAAGTGGCGAGATCTTTGATTTGCCAGGGCAGTGGGACGATTTGGCATTGGATTGGTACTTGTTGATATGCTCCGAGATAATTCCAACAAGTTCGCTCCTGCGCCACACCTCTGCACCATTCCAGTCCCTACTGAGTGAATCCAGATATCTGAAGTTGATCTTGCCAGGATCTGTGGGAGATAGACTATTCAACGTTTTCTCAAGTTTTGAGAGCGGGAGAGAGAAATGGCCGGGGATAACCCCAAAGTGGATCTTGGGAAGTACGTGCATGTGTTGCACAATATCAATTGCCTCTATCCAAACCGTGATACTAGCCCAAGGATGTATATGCCGTTGCCCTTCGAGGATAATGCTATGTGCCTTGGACAAGAATTCACGGCCAACAGCTGACTTGACAAACAAGGAAGTGGTGGTTGCTGTGGGTAGATGGAGAGCATAATCTGGTGAAGATGCAATGATATGCAGAGCCAGATCCTGCATCAAGGTCACCAAATAGTGCTTTGAGGCAGCTGAACTCTGTGCTATCTCTGTGTATATATGCCAAAGGCAATCACGTAGACCATCATCTGGGATTGCATCAATGCCCTCAAAAGGGGTGGGGAAGGGAGGTAGAGGATCTTGGCCACTGCCACTCCCACCATTCATTGACACATGGGTCCAATGGAGAAGGCGCTTGAAATGTCCTGTTTGCCTTTCGACAGCAAGGAATTCATGCTTTGCACCTGTCAGATGATCTTCAATACCTTTTGAAGAAAGATTGGGATCAAGTGCTGCCTCAATGTCACTGACAGTCCACTTCCTCCCCGGGGAAAGAACCATTGGTCAAGGACAGTGGGCATAACAAGATGCAGGGGAAAAGTCGACAGGATATTCCGGAGATGGGGGATCATGTGTGGGCTGTCTCGGAACTCTGCAACAAGCCAGCGGAATGCATCGAGTTCATAAAAAGGAGGGGCGAGGTCAACACCTGAACGTTGGAGGAGTTTGAGGTCGACAGATGACCAATCTGAGAGACTACTTGTAGTTTTCCGGACTATTAGGTCCCGGCCGGGGAGGGTGCGGGTTCCAAGTGCAAGAAAACTGATATCAGCCGAGTTAAAGAACATGCGAGGAATATGAATAAGTCTCAAGACTCGGAATGTGATCCATGCCTGGGGAGATTTGTAAGGACATACATATTCCATGGGAGGTAGAGTCATGATGAATCTATGAGGCGACAAAGCTTTGGGGTTCATGTGCTCATACCCGAGCTCCCGTGTAACTTGTAGTGCCTGTCGAAAGATATCAATGGTGGGGATGATCGTAGTTCCGGAGTAGAAGAGGGCGGCAAGCGCAACCACAATCGTCGTGATCGCGAATGGGACTGGATGTCGCGTCCGCAGCAACTCCAGCAGCCCAGCCAGGAAGAGGAAGAGGGCAATTTCAAGCAGGATCGGGAGGGATGCAAGGATAGTTGGAACATGCCACTTTTCGAGGCTCTGATGTCGAAACCACCGAAGCGCAAGCGCTTCAGATGGTGTGCGTGTGTGGGTATGTCGGCGATGCTCTCGGAGCCACTGTTTACAGAGAAGAGCAAACAGGGCATCAACAAGAGAGATGATGAGGCTCAGAAACCATAGCACGTTGATTGCGACAACTGATGATGATACAGTGAACTCGTCTGGGTCAGGGGCTGAGCTGCCGTTCAACTGCTGGGAGATCTGTCTCAGCAATACAACGGCGGTATCCTCCGGGGCTTCTTGGAGCCACTGATATGATTCGATGGTGAAGGCGGTGACGACCGCAGAGAAGAGACCAGCCTGATACGCGGGGGAAGGTTTCAGATTTATGAAGACGCCAGGAGACTGGGCACGTACAAAGACCAGCAAGGTGTCAATATCATCTTTCCATCCTCCGACAAATCCTTCATCCAGCGCAGTGACCTCCTTCATGATGACCTCCCAAGATTTCTCGAGGTCTGCAGGTTTTGGAGTATCCTTGACATAATTGAGCACTCGCGGCTCGAACTTGGTCATTGGTAGAAGACTCACCGAGGCCTCATTAGATGTACTTTCGTTTCCTGCGGGGTTATTGTTCTCTGTTCCGTCCGGCGGGGCCTTCTCCGTCGCTCCTGGAGCCTAAACAGTGATTGAGCGAACTCCAATGTATGACGGGATAATCCATCGGCAAAGCCATCTTACCGTGTTCGCCTCGTCTTCACCTGCGTCCTTGCCCGTGGTGTGAGGCGAGGCCTCCCTTTTGACACTCGTGGAACCCTGTGTGAAAGTCACAAGTGAATGTTTGAGACCCGATTCGCGTCGTTGTAGATGAGTGATCAACTCACCAATGGTGCTTGATCTGCTCCTTGCGCCTCCGGATTCGTGCTGTCATGCGATGCCTTTGTTCCAGATTTGATATCCCCGGACCCGATCTTGAGCAAAGTTAGAGAGGTTGTTTGACATCGACGAGTGTGTCGCTCACTGGTCCAGGAGTCCCTTCCCGCTGAGGCCCGTCTTGCGGAGGCTGCATAACATTAACGGGATGCTGTAATGGCAGACCGTTGAGCGATGCAAACACTTGACAAATCGATTCAAAGCCTTACCAGAGAGACACTTTCTTGCGGTGACTGAGGTTCGTTGGATGGTGGAGACTGCGAGCGCTGCAAAACAGCATAGAAAATGCAAGGTTGAGCGATGAGACCGAGCTGCAGAAGATATAATGTTGAAAGCCCACCTGAGAAGTTCGCGAGGAAGTCAATTTTCGTGAGCTACGAGTTTTCTTCCTGACTGACGGGGTGTCTGAAGACATGGTATGAGAGAGAGGTCCTGGCAACGTGTACCTGGTGTGCACTGTGTGAGGTTTCGCAGCTCGCGTGCATAGCACAACTTGAACAAATTTCGGAGATAGCAGATGGATCGATGATTGGAGGAATCAGGCCGATTTATCGTGCAAGTCGATGGTCCGCCCATGGCTTATTATGCACTACTGTCCCACGACCCTGGGCAGGGCGCTTGCAAAACGCACACAACCCTTGCCAGAGAAGCCTCGATCGACTATCTTACGATTTAGCTTCGACTCGTTGAAACAAGCGCGCTCCCTTCGATGAGCTCTCCATATGGGTCCCTCCCTACTCTTGTAGGGAACATATCGCCATCTTCCATCCTGGTTCACTGGTGGTTGGAGAGACCAACGCCCTCGGACTTTATTCGATGTGATGAGCAGTCCACCAAGATGGTAGGTCGACATTTTCTGAAGCGCAGCAGTCGAGAAAACGAGCATTGGGTAGGTTCTCCGGTCGTCTAGTCTAAATCCATCCAAATCCAGCAGCATCCTTGGTTTTCACGACGTGGGTGGATATTTCGTGAGCTCGAGACTACTCAGAAGCTGAGTTGCGCTCCATACATCACCGCGTAAAGAAGAATGGAATGCAGAGAAATCGTCACGAGTTCAGAGTGCTGATACTCCGTGGCAGGTTGAGGAATCAAACAAACGGTTTCATATTGGGGGAGAAAAGGGCCGTCGTTCTATAGCAGAGTCTATGAAAGAGCCCCCGATCTCAAAACACAAAACCAGCATCAACTGTCTGAAAAGATTCATCATCGCCGAATGAAGATAGAACGTATAAGAAACCGGACCGCATCATCGAGCCTAAGCAAACGTCGTGAATTCTCGGGCACGACATAGCGATTAAAGCACGTAGTAGGAGAGTGACGGTAACGAGATTTGCAGCGTGTGGTGGCGTGTACATCAGAGCGGAGGAAGATGAGGGGTGGAGTCGTGTCCGGCACCATCACCGAACAACACCTAGAGAATGGCAGAGAGTTAACTTGGAGGTCACTGGAAGCGCTCCTGGTGGTTTAAAGGCTGGTAATGGTGGGTTGATGGAGATTGGACTGGAACGAGGGTCGGTGAATTGACCTTGCTAGCTGTACGGCCTCGGATCTCGATGGAAAGACAGCGGCGCGTATGTTTCAATGGAGGAAGACGAGGGGTGGGGTCATGTCCGGTAGTAAATTACTCGGGTTGCGGAGAGGTTGCACGAGAGGATGGGACGTCGGCCTTGGATATATCGAGTCATCCTCTACACAATGGTCTTTTGCGAATACGGTCCGGAGCCTTGTTGATTCCTGTACGTCTGGTCTCGGGATCCTTCTGTACGCCGACTGCGCCAGGTAGGTCTTCGAATCGACGTTAGTCAACCCAGGTCGAAGAGGAAGTTACAGTGCGCGGCCAACAACGAGAATCTTAGATACCGGCTGACGAGCACATCCAAAATCTACTGAGGGCGTGGTTTTGTCATGATGAAGGGGAATTGTAGGCATGCGGAGATTCGAGTATGAGTGAAAGGGAAGCAGAGGACAGCTGTGAGAACTGCAAGGCAGTGAAGTGAGCGAGCAGATATCAGCTTTCCGTGAGCTGGCTCTCCATCTCTGTCTGATTCGTGGGTAATGAAGATGGTGCCGTCGACGAAGTGGTTGAGATGGTCGTCGTTGTCAGGAGAAAAACTACACGTGATCATGAAGTCACTTGTCTCCCATCATCTCCTTCCCTGTCTCCTCCCATAAAACCGTACCAAACGAGACCTTTCATCGTACGATACGATCATGAATCTTCTCCATCACAACGTCCAAACAGGCAGAATTTTGTTTGGAACAACAATGCAGGCGAACCTCTGGTGGTCATTTCTTCAATAACGGCACCGACAGCAATCTCGATCAAGCCAAACCTCTCCTCGACGGTTGGGAATCTCATGAGCGTGGCTCAAGAGGTGTTTGTTGCACGCTGAGGCAGGTGCGTGTTTTTCTCCTTCGTCTTGAAGCCTCGTTTTGAGTCCCCAAAGGCAATACAACATCACTCGAAACTACGTACCAGAAACACTATCTCGACCAAGACGCCATTTTCATCGAACATGGCTCGAGAGACTTTGACCATCGAAACAAGGTCGTCGACGCAAACGCGGAGGCCATCTGCGATCCCCTTCATTCCCACTCTTTCATCTCCATGATCAAACAACATACGCTCGTCGTTCGACTTTTCTCCTCACCACCACCACGTCGCCAAGCCCGATACATCCGTTGCGTTGGCCTCAGCCGTTCCTTCATTCATTCCTCGTCTCACTGTCCACATGGAATAATGACGTTGGGTACAAAGAGGGACCCACTACTCACAGATCAGCGGCTCGTGGTCGACTCTCAGGCGTACCAACAGTTCCACCTACTTCTCATGGATCAAACGGGCCAACAAAACCAGCATGCGTCCGGATCAAAATCAACATTGCACTAAAACCAACACGTTATCAACAGGCATCTGCCTCTGAACCGCGAGGTGATACTACTGAGGAGGATGCGGAAGGAGAGCGACCGCATTTAGGACGACAATGTTCAACTATTGTTGCAGGAACGCGCCGTTGGTACAGGTAATGCACCGTTACTGACTCGGAAGCGGGAAAGGCTACACTAGTGGTGTCATCAGGGAACTCCGAGCGATGTGTACAGCTAGTCAAGAGGTGGCCACTGCCCATAGCCGGCGGTGGTTTTGGGAGGAGCCGGAGGGAATTCGATGCCAAGGTCAAATGGAATGGATTGTATGCTTCCTCGAGCTCTATTTCTCTTCTGCCATCAATGGAAAGACGCCAAGTCCTCTTTTCGCCTCTCAATGAAACAAAACGTACCAGCCTTGCGACAGAGATACCTCGCCCGATTTGTTCCAACCAACCTATCACTCAACGGCTGGGACTAACGAGAAGCTGGGCGACGGACGAGCGTGTCTATCCCCCCAGAAGAGTATTCCGCTTATGCTGGGATCGATGGATCCGTTGCAGAGCGCGCTCTACGATCTCTCCCGGGTCTTCTGGTGTGAAGAATCACCTTACGGGTATCACCGGGGTATGGCAGGTTGTGTTAGACGGGAGGTCGTGCTGTTGCCGCCAGTCACAAGTATCATCAGACGATATTTGACGTGATGGACATCGCGAAGACGGATGGGGACGTTGGCTCCGACGTGGAAGAACAGGACGAACAGCTCGGTAGCGAGGTTCGAGGCCTTGATGTGAGGAAAGAGTGGCAGCTCTGGCGTACTTCGCGACGGTTTTGCATGCAAGCTCACAGAGACTATTGCAGTGAGGTGTATTACGAGACCCAAACCTCTGTATTCTTTGTTTGTCGTATAATCTGCTGTGTCATTCTTACTTGGAATTACTTAGTACCAGGTGCACGGAAGTACTACACAGTTCTGTCCTCAAACCTTCGCTCGAAAGAAGTGCTGGGACTGTTGCGATGTCCAGCCATGACACACTACCGACGACCGCGGCCTCTGATTGACTGGCATATAAGTTGACCCAGTCGTCATTGGTGTAGATAGATATCAACGAGCTCGGAAACCGAGCTCAAGAAAGGGTGATACATCATCTACATCGTTTATGTCTTCTCAATCCCGAGCTTCTGCAACTCAAAGACGATCCTAAACAGGCCTGAAGACGTATCTTGAAGTGAAATCCCTCAGTACGCGTCTCACCGAGCGAACTGATGAAGCTCAACTCACATTTCTTCTAGATATTTGCTTTATCCATCGTCCATTGCCACCTCGGATGGAATAGTCTCATTCAGGAGCTGGCTGCTGAAGGCCCCCACAGAGATCTAAGCAAGGACGACCCAGGTCATCGCTCCCCACACTTCTTCGCCAACTCTTCGACGCGGAATATAATCACCTTATCGGCTTCGCTCTCAGTCACCGTCGATCCGCTTGATCGTCAGAATCGAGGGAGGCATACACGCACACCATTAGCGAGCAGCACCCGAAGATCGGCAACTCAAGACAGGAACGGATCTGGACGTGAAAAAATTGTCAGCATGGTTCTCTCGCCGAGCCTCAGCAAACTCACGGAGATTAACTTACGATACTTGAGCTATCTGTCCGCCTCCAGGCGCCCGTCACTGGAGATCCGAAAAAGAGTGACCTACGCCATTAGTACCCCACGTCTCTTCGGCACGGAATATAATCGCTTTGTCGGTCGTCCATCTGCCTGATTGAGTGATTTCGATGGCATTGAGAGAGGCGTCCAAGAGCACCAACAGCGGGTCACACCAAACCAATATGCGGGCAATCCGTCCTACGAATCGTTGGACGTCAATCCGTAGGCTTAGATGGCCGATTGGATATACGCACCTCACGATGTGACAACAATGAACTCTCGTTGCACCACAATTTCGTCCATCCATCCCGTGCAACGACCTCGTTCAAGTGGGCCAACTTCCACTCTCTAATCGACATAACGAACTTTGCCATTCTGAACGAGACCGTGCAATGCCTTTATCGTCCCTTGGGCGGGTGTATGGCAGTCGTAACAGTGAATTTGAAGGAGATCGATGTGGGGTGCCTTCTGATGCTCGAGCAAGCCACCTACTGCGTTGAAGAAGCACGAGAAAGGCCCTTCTGGTCGTCATATTGCTTGTGGTTGTAGAAACGTTGGTCGGCGTGGGCCCCGATTCCATCAGTGATGAACCTATAGCATTCCACGGTAATTTGGGGATGCTGTACCAGATCGCTGGTCGAAGACGAATGACGAATCTCCTCGTGTTTGGGGCGTCCAACGCCTACGTTTCCGTTCAAGCAAACTGGTGCGTACGCAATTGTCGGTCCCAAAGATACCGTGTTATGGGTGCAAGCTCGGGTCAGACGGCGACGTCCACTCACACTCTAGCAGGCTCAACCACAGTGTAGTCGAGTCATTCTTGCGAAAGGTAGAGAGTGTCGACAACATCAATGGTAGATTATGTAGCGTTGAACCTAAAGGGTTGCCGATCAGGCGGTATACGCAGGTTTCGGATATTCAACAAACCTCAGGGATCAGGAGGATCAACATCCCCGTGCGGCTACCGCAAATAAGCTGGTCCATCAATTCTAATTTCTGGGGTGAACTGGATTCCAAAATTGGGTCCATTCGATGGCGAGATGGTTCTTCAACTTCAGAAAGCCACCTCACACAGGACAAGCACGTCCAACACATCACTTGCGAAGACAGCGTCTGGTAGAGCAACGTGGGGCCTTCAATGACATATTTTGGGGAGGATAGGTGGGACATCCACGATCTGTTTTGTGCGTCAGTCAGAGCAAGGACGCGTTGACCATCTTGCGAGCCAGACATACCTTGATCCACTCTCTTTTTAGCGCGATTTTCATAGCTCTTCAAAGCGATGGATCGGTCAAGATGGCAATAACGGATCTGGTACGTGGTTCGAATATGGTAGACGCGAACAGACACGAGATGCTCACACCCACCTAGCATCTGATACAACATCGCTCGGAGAGAAGGTGAGAAACCATATTGAAGGGCTTTTTGAATCCAACGACACTGCAGAGAATTTCAACACCAAACGTCAAACGCGAATTCACCGCCGTTATGATTGCTACGCACCTTGCGAGAAACCAGGCCACCGACATACATCGAGAGCCTTCGAGTGGTACTGTATCATCGTCCTGAACCAGTTCAGTGCCGACTGGGCTATCGGTTTGTTCCATTCCATTTTCATTATGTTTGAGCTCGTTCGACAGCATCGCATCTTGCAGCCTGGCAGACCAAAGAAAGAACTGCATGTTGGTCATGGTTTGTCCTCGGCTCGGCTGTCTCAACGACCTTCAGCTGTAGTTCAGAGCGAAAACAAAGCGATACGCACAGTAATATACACTGCGAACTTTGTCACAAAAGCATCCCTGACCGTCGGATGTCCACTGGAAGCATTTTGATGGTGAGTTGAGAACGCTTGGGATTTTCATGCACGAGTCAAAAAGTGGTGAAAGGTTTGCGGTCAATGGGGAGGTCGTTATATTGATTGTTGGCGGTGTATACGAGCCGGTGTGAGGTGAAGGAGTCGCGTCGGGTAACGTAATCCATGCAAAGCGGCTTGACCCGGACCGTTCTGCCAGCTGTGGGCGTCGAGGGGCGTCGACGGTCAGTTTTCCGTGTCTGTCGAGACCTAATCGGAGTCTCGAGCTTGCAGCTCAGGGTATGCTTCGTGATTCCAACCATCAATTGCCTCGGAAGATGGCCAAGTACATCCCCACTCGCAAGCTCCTCTCTCACTACCGTCAGATCTCACACCTTTCCCCTCACTACATCCTCGCACACGACACCTCACGGAAGACCGGTTCATTAATACGACCGCCCGACATATCTCCCTTCACAGGAAATGTATCGATCCACTACACTCACCACCCTCTATCTCGCACGCCAAAAGCCTCGCTGCATCCCTCACCAAACTATCTCGATATTAAGAAGCTCATGGGTCTGGCATTCTGGCTGCAAGTCCCTGGTCAAGACCCTCCTTGTCTCGTGGTGAATAACGATGTTACTGGTCTTGAGGTAACACACATCTCACAAACGATGTTACCGGTTGCGACACAAGGCTTTACTCTGATTACACGCAATCCACCATACTCTCTACGGCTTACGGCTCCTGGCCGTACTCTTGTCTGATATCAGGGCTCACGCTGACCCAAGTTTGCACGACCACAGGCCTGAGGCAATACATCGACCAGAGAGCTAGATCAAAACACCGACGGGTACATTTCTATTTTACAGTATTTTACCTACTTGGGCTGTGCAATATAGCAGAGTCGGTCGACTTATCATCTTTCATCCTTTGTCGACTCGAGCTCTCTCGAGCAACCTTTGAGACTCAGTCAGGGCCTCTCAGATACCCATTCGTAGCAAAACACCGGTCCTTGAGATGGTGCGGTACGTTCCAAGTTCCAATTCAAATAGAATAGATACAGTAACATACAAGGTAAACAATGCGAATTCGAGTCTCAACTACACGTTCTTGTCGGCGTCTGGACCTCCCATCACTGTCCCCTGTACAGGCCCACTCGCACTACAACTTGCAGGATTCTCAGTTGCTACCGGTTGCATTGGAATATTTCCCTGTTCTGTGTCCTCGACAAGTCCCTCGGGCTTAGGCTGCGGGAATGGTTTCAAACCGGAGCAGCCCTCCATCGGCTCGTCGGGGTCTACCTCTCCAGTATCTGTAACATCTCTCGGGCTACCACCGGAGTCCTCTGCCTGTGCTTCGACTTCGGCTCCCAGTTGCGGTAAACGTTCACGAGGAGCGGGGGGGTCGATATATTCATGGAAAATGTCTGTGAAGTGATCTGGCGGTAGATCTGGATGAGCCGCTCCAACCCGCTCTATGGCATCTCGCCAATCTGATGTTCTTCCCTCAAAAGATGAAAGGTATCTGTAAGTTTCCCTTTCCTCCGCCAGGCGATTATGAACGAAGGTTATCAGCCCCAGCCCTGCTGAAGACATCACGAGCGGCGAGATCTTTGATTCGCCAGGGCAGTGGGACGATTCGGCATCGGATTGGGGGTACTCGTTGATATGCTTCGATAGAATTTCAACGAGTTGCTCCTTGTACATGTTCAGTGCACCACCCCAATCTCTACTGAGTGAACCCAGATATCCAAAGCCAATCTCGGGATCTGTGGGAGATAGACCATTCAACATCTTCCTGAGCTTTGAAAGCGGGAGGGAGAAATGGCCGGGGATAACACCGAAGTGGTCCTCGGGGAGTTCGTGCACGCGTCGTACGATATCCATCGCCTCCATCCAATTGTATTGGTTGTTGTAAGTTATATGATTGTAGATGGCCCTCTCAAGTATGGTCCGATGCATATGGGATAGAAAATTGCGACCGGCAGCTGATTTGACAAGCATTGAAGTGGTGGTTGTTGGTAGATTCAGAGTATCATTCGGCGAAGACGCAATGATATGCGAAGCCAAATCCTGCATCAAAGTCGCCAAATAGTAGTCCGAGGCAGCGAGACTCTGCGCCATCTCCGTGTATATACCCCAAAGGTGATCACATACTAGATCATCATCTGGAATTGCGTCAATGCACTCGAAAGGGGTGGAATCTCGGCCGCTGCCACTCCCGCCATTCATTGACACATGGGTCCAATGGAGAAGGTGCTTGAAATGCCCCGTTCGCCTTTCGACAGCAAGGAAATCACGCTTTGCACGTGTCAGATGATCTTCAATGCCCTCAGAAGAAAGATTGGGATCAAGTGCTGCCTCGATGTCACCAACAGTCCACTTCCTCCCCGGGAGAAAGAACCATTGGTCAAGGACAGCGGGCATAACAAGATGCAGGGGAAAAGTCGACAGGATATTCCGGAGATGCGGAATCATGTGTGGGCTGTCTCGGAGCTCTGCAACGAGCCAGCGGAATGCATCCAGTTCATAGAAAGGAGGGGCAAGGTCAATGCTTGAACGTTGTAAGAGTTCAAGATCGACAGACGACCAATCTGAGAGACTATTTATTATTTCTCCGAAGGCCAACGTTGGGCGTATGAAATTGTGATAGGCAGAATTGGTAATCCAATCCCTATAATAAAGAAACAATGCCACACGGCGCAGGGGACTGAGGATGTGAGAGATAAGTCTCAAGACTTGGAACGCGGCCCATGCCTGGGGTGATTTGTAAGGACATGTGTATTCCATGGGAGGTAGTGTTGTGATGAAATCAACAGGCGAAAGATAATCTTTAGAATGTTCAGTGCGAGTTCGCATCTCCCGGAGCTCCCATGTAACTTGTCGTGCCTGTCGAATGACATCAACAGTGGGGATAATCGTGGTTCCAAAGTAGAAGAGGGCAGCAAATGCAACAACAGCTGTCGAAATCTTGAATAGGACTGGCTGTCGCGTCCGCAACAACTCCAGTAGCCCAGCAAGGAAGAGGAAGAGTGCGAATTCGAGTAGCATTGGAAGGGAAGCAAGGATCATTGGGACACGCCACTTCTCCAGGCTCTGATTTCGGTGCCACCGAAGCGCAAGTGCTTCAGACGGGGTGCGCGTGTGGGTATGCCGGCGATGCTCTCGGAGCCATTGTTTGCAGAGAAGAGCAAACAGGGCATCGACGAGAGCGAGGATGAGGCTCAGGAACCATAGTATGTTGATTGCGACATCGGATGATGATACTGTGAATTCGTCAGTCTCAGTGACTGAGCTGCCGTTCAACTGCTGAGAAATCTGCTTCAAAAGTGCGACAGTAGTGTCTTCTGGTGCTTCTTGGAGCCATTGGTACGATTCGATAGTGAAGGCAGTAACGACTGCAGAGAAAAGACCGGCCTAATATCCAAGACAAGGCTTCAGTCTTCCAAAGATTCCAGGGATTCCGGGAAACCAGGCACGTACAAAGACCAATAATGTGTCAATATCCTCCTTCCATCCTCCAACGAGTCCTTCATCCAGTGAGGTAACCTCTGTCATGACAACGTCCCAAGATTTCTCAAGTGTAGGTTGTTTAGGATCCTAGATGTGGATGAGTATTCGAACAAAGCCATTGGTAGGATGCTCACCGATTCCCCGTTAGCTGCTCCTTTATTTCCTGTGGGTTTGTCGGTCTTCATACCGTCGCGTTGGTTCCGCCCTTCCATTCCTGTATCCTGAGGAGTGAATGAGCGAACTGTGCGACCGATCGGACATTGGCAAAGCCTTACCGCCCCCAATTCATCCTCGCCCTCGTCCTTGTCCGTAGCCTGAGGCGAGACTTCCTTGGCACTTGTAGAGGCCTGAGTGAAAACGCAAAGGATGAGACCCGATTCACGCTGATGCCATTAAGTTCTATCGTAGCAACTCACCGATGGTACCGCGTCTGTGTCTTCCACCTCAGTATCATCTAATGGTTTCGTTCCAAGTCCGGCCTGAGCCAAAGGTCAGAAATCATTCAGCGATAAGTAACACGAATGTGTCGCTCACCTGTACGGATTTTTCCTCCCGCTGAGGCTCATTTGTCGATTCGCCTACAATCTCCTTCAATGATGTGGGACCCGTAGACTGCGTGATAGATTAAAAAAGCACTCAGTGTGCGATACAGATGCAAGAGTTTATAGCCCTACCAGAGCGAGATTTTCCAGCGATGACTGAGATTCGTCGGATGTTGGAGGCTGTGAGTGCCGTGGAATGACACAGAGGACGTAAGTGAGACGGAGCTCAAGAAAGTACTTTCGACGTTGAAAACCTACCTGAGTTTGCGAGAGAGCCAATTTTCTTGAACTACGAGGTCTTTTCCTGGCAGGCGGGGTGTCTGAGGACATGGTACGAGAGAGCTCCTGGTCACAACGCGCATCCGGCGTAAGAAAGAACCAAACTTGAAAAAGAAAACAAGAAAACAAATACCATACGATCCAGCTGCCAGCAAGCGACCGGCCCGCCCAGGCACTTCTGTCCCACGACCCTCGTTAGCTGCACCTCCGTTTCCTGCGCCGGTTTATCGTTCTTCGTTTTGCTCAGCGGGGCCTTCTCCGTCGCTCTTGAAGCCTAAGAACTGATTGAGCTATTTCTGATGTATGGCGGGATAAACCATTGGCAAACCCGCCTTACCGTGTTCGCCTTATCTTCGCCTGTGTCTTTGCCCGTGGTGTGAGGCGAGACCTCCCCTTTGACGCTCGTGGCACTTTCTCGTGGCGACTGAGTTTCGTCGGATGTTGGAGACTGTGAACGCTGTGAAAACAGCACAGAGAAGGTAAGGCTGAGCTATGAGACCGAACTACAGAAGGTGTACCGTTGGGAGCCTACCTGATTTTGCGAGGAAGTCAATCTCCTTGAGGCTTGAGCTACGAGTTCTCTTCCTGACCGAAGGGGTATCTGAAGACATGGTACGAGATAGAGCTTCTGGTACCAAGTGATGTTTCACAGCTGGCGTGCATATCGTTGCAACTTGCAATGGGCACATACGGGCGCTTCGACGCCAACCACCATAGTCGTCATCCTGGTTATGTCACATGTGATTCGGACCTCTTTTCTTTCAACACCATCAACATTTTTTCTTCTCTTTTTCTCGACTCAAGTCCATTCGCAACGTCGTGCCTAGCCAACGCTCTTCTGTTGGAAATTGGAATGTAAATATTGCTCACCACCGGCCGGTACTGCGGACTTCCTTTATAGCTAAAATCAACGCGTTTCCAGACGTTCCGAGGGGAGGAAGACGGAATCAGGATTGGGATGTTGCAGTGCCAAAGTCAGCGTAGACGATGACAGAGACCTGTCCAGCTTGAGTGAGTATCCGACCACTATCGTCTGATCGGGACTTTTCTTGAAGCCTCCGAGAGAACTTGTTTTCGGAAAGCAGTATCAGTTGGCACGACTCAAATCCCTCCCCATCTTCCTCACCTTGCTCCCGTCATTGCCACTCGCGATAAACGCGTCAATATAACACCAAAAGCTCTCATGACTATCCCCAACACTCTCCGATATCGTTAAATTAAATCTAAAGGTCGAGTCTCTGAGACGTTGCGTTCGCCAAACCTTCCCTTGTTGCAAAGTCTACCAATAACTGTGGACGGCAGACTCTACCACCTCGTGCTTTTTCGTCGTGTAGTCTACCAAGCGAGTTGTGCTCGGCGATGCATGTGTAGCATGCCGGTCAGTATGCGACTCGGAGACAATATGTTTTTGGTCGTCCTCAGACTCGACGGGTGTCAAGCATTACGGATTATTTTGCCTCCACTACCGCCGGTGTCTCTCATGCTCACGTTCTTAGTGGTGATAACTAGGGGGGGGGGGCGCCGATGGTTAAGGATGTCCAATAGTCATGGACAGCCGACAGGACCCTTCCGAGCGAACAAGGTTCGTCTTTCGATTATATTTCGGTCACTCTCACTGATTGTCGCCCTACAGGAAAGGAAGGAGGCATGAGCATGATGCTTTCCGGGTGTTGAGTGGTTGGTTCCATCATGTATGTATGCATGTCTATCTACGTGTGGAATCAGGTAGAGACGTCCCAGAGGGCTCAAGCGTATACGTAAATCTCGATAGTTTGTGATTCAGGATCCCTGAGCCGCAGTGTGTGCCGTGTTTTGTTCTCGTCTCTAGTGGACGTTAAGCACGATTCCAGATTCGTACTCTCGTTTCTACTGGAGACAAAATATCCAGAATATCCAGATGTGGCCATAGCGAAAGGAGCTGCTTCTGTCGCCTGTCTAGGTTGTAGCCTGCAAGTTGTAACTTGTACCATCGTACGTGCTTCTGCTTGCCACTTGCTAGTCGTGATATTCTTGGCTGTGGTGTCTAGGAGGCCTTCAACTGGAGTTCGAAGCCAAAATGATGCGATACACACCATGATATACGCTGCAGACTTTATCCCTGACCGTCAAGGGTCCAATGATAACACTTTGATGATGGTGAGTTGAGAATGGCCTGAATTCTTATACGCGAGTAAAATGCTAGTGAAAGTTTGACGGCCAATGAAGAGGCCATCATATCGTTGATTGGTGGTGGATACGAGGTCAGTGAGAGGCAAATATGGTAGTTGTGGTAACTGGTTGGCGATATCGACACCAGAGTCGCGAGCAACGTGATCCATGCAAAGCGATAATTACTAGTAGCATCCTGAGCGTCGACTCTGACTCCTGACCTTCACAGTGGCTTGCGACTTAGCCTAGGACTTGGGTCTCTCACATACCTATTCCTAGCAAGAAACCGAGTTCGTGCGGTACGTTCCAAGCAAATTTACAAACAAAATAGATACAGAGTATACAGTGATCAGTGTGCACGCTCGTAAAAAAAAAAACCAAGTTGGACAGCAGCCTCAAAGCCTCAACTATACGTTCTTATCGGCGTCCGGACCTCCTACCATCTTGCCTTGTACAGAGGCGGCTCCACTACTTGCAGGATTCCCGGCTGCTACCGGTTGTTTTAGAATACTCCCCTGCTCTGCGTTCCCAACAAGTGGACCGCGTTCATCGGTCTCCCCTGGCTTAGGCTGCATGGATGGCTTCGAATTGGAGCGGCCCTCCATTTTCCCGTCGCGGTTTGCTTCTCTAGTATCCGTAACGTCTCTCGGAGCACTATCAGAGTCCTCTGCCCGTGCTTCAACTCCAGCTTCCTGTTGCGGTAAACGTTCACCAGGAGCACTGGCAGGGAGATCCGGATCGATACCTCTCTGTATTATACGCTTAAAGTGATCCAACGGTAGCTCCGGATGAGCCGCCTTAACCCGCTCCACAGCATCCCTCCACCGCATTCGACCATCAACCTCAAGTCCATGCCAATTCGTCCATTCCCTGGGCTCCGCCAAGCTATTATTCACAAACGTGATCAGCTCCAGCCCGGCTGGAGACATCACGAGCGGTGAGATTCTTGATTCGTCGGCGTGGGTTTGGGGGTAGTCGTTGATATGTCCTGATAGAGTTTTAACAAGTTCGTTCTGGAGCATGTCCGATGCACCGTCCCAACCTCGAATGAACGAGCTTAGATAGCTGAAGTCGGTCTCAGTCTCGGGATCTGTGGCTGGGGGAGATAGGCTCAGGTTTTCTAATGTTTTCCTGAACTTTGCAACCGAGAGAGAGAACTGTCCGGGGATAACCCTAAAGTGACCTTCGGGAAGTCCGTGCACGCGTCGTACGATGTCCATCGCCTCGGTCCAGTTCGTGCTCCCCTCCACTGCGAGGATGTTACTGATGATTGGGTCGGCACTTGAGCTTAGGCTTTTAAGAATGGCGGTGTGTATCTTGTATAGAAAGTCGCAGCCGGCGGGTGACTTGACGAACGAGGAAGTGGTGGTTGCTGTGGGTAGGTGGAGAGCATAGTCCGGCGAAGACGCGATGATATGTGGAGCCAAGTCCGGTACCAGTGTCATCCAATAGTGGTCCGAAGCAGCTGGGTTTTGTACGATCTCTAGGTATATGTCCCAGAGGCGGCCACGTGAATAATTGTCTGGGTTTGCATCAGTGCTTTCGAAAGGGGTGGAGAAGGGAGGTGGAGAGTCTCGACTGTTTTGATTCCCGCCGTTCATTGAGACGTTGGTCCAATGGAGAAGACGCCTGAATTGGTCCGTATTCCCTTCCTCGCGAAGGTATTGATACTTTGCATGCGTCAGATGATACTCGACACCTTCATCAGGGAAATTAGGTCCGAGGGCTGCCTCGACGTCGCCAATGGCCCAGTTTCTTCCAGGGAGGAAGAACCATTGGTCAAAGACAGCGGGCATGACGAGGTGTAGGGGAATCGTCGACAGGACATTCCGAAGATGGGGAACCATGTGTGGGCTATCTCGGAGTTCTGAAACGAGCGAACGAAATGCGTCGAGTTCATAAAAAGGAGGGGCGAGATGAACGTTTGAGCGTTGGAGAAGTTTAAGATCGACTGAAGACCAATCTAGCAGACTGCTTGATTCGCCGAAGGCCGACACTGAGTTTTCGAGATTGAGATAAACAGAACTGGTAATCCAGTTTCTATCCACGAGAAACGACGCCACACGCACCAGGGGCCTGAGGATGTGAGAGATAAGCCTCAAGATTTTGAGCGTAACCCGTGCCTGGGGCGATTTGTAAGGGCAGACGTATTCCATGGGAGGTAGTGTCATGATGTATTCAGCAGGTCTCCCAGCTTTATAGTACAATCGTTCATCCCTAAACTCCCGTTTGATTTGTAGTGCCTGTCGAATGATATCAACAGTAGGGATGATTGTAGTTCCGAGGTAGAAGAGGGCGGCGAATGCAACAACAGCCATCGCGAGTGCGAACGGAAGTGGATGTCGCGTCCGCAAGAGCTCCAGCAGCCCGGCGAGGAAGAGAAAGAGGGCGATTTCGAGTAGGATTGGAAGGGAGGCGAGGATTGCGGGAACATTCCACTTTTCTAGGCCCTGGTTTCGGAGCCATCGAAGCGCGAGTGCTTCGGATGGTGTGCGTGTGCGGGTATGTCGGCGATGTTCCCGAAGCCATTGTTTGCACAGAAGAGCAAATAGGGCATCGACGAGAGAGATGATGAGGCTTAGAAACCATAGCACATTGACTGCGACAACGGACGACGACGCTGCGAACTCGTCGGGCTTGGGCACTGAGGTGTTGTTCAACTGCTGAGAGATCTGCCTCAACAGTGCGACGGTGGTGTCTTCCGGTTCTTCTTGAAGCCATTTGTACGATTCAACGGTGAACGCGGTGACGACTGCAGAAAAAAGACCAGCCTGATGTGCAATAGAAGGGTTCAGTTTCACGAAAATTCAAAAAAAAACACTGAGATACGTACGAAGACCAGCAAGGTGTCAATATCATCCTTCCATCCTCCAACAAGTCCATCATCCAGCGAGTTAACCTCCGTCATGATGACCTCCCAAGATTTCTCAAGTGTGGGTTTTATAGGGTCCTAGATAGAGATGAGCATTTGAATGAAGCCATTGGGAGAACACTCACTGATAACCCCTCAGCTACATTTTCATTTCCTGTGCGGTTATTGGTCTTCATACCGTCCAGCCCTCCCACCCCTGTATCCTGAGTGTAAAAGCAAATGCATGAGACCCGATTCGCGTTGCTGCAGATGATTCGCGGGAGCTCACCAATGGCGCCGCTTTTGTGTCTTGCACCCCCATATCAAGCAACGACTTCGTTCCAAGTCCGACCTCAACCAAAGTTAGTGAGGAGGTCATTTGGCGTCGAAAAGTAACGTGAGTTGCTCACCTATTCCGGTACCTCTTCACGCTGAGGGTACGAGAGAGCTCCTGGTCGCGACTAGTCTTCATTCTCTTTTCGAACCGATTCAAGTCATGTGGGGGACCCGAGTTGATAGAAAAACGTCGCGTCTAGGAGGGTATAATTAGGCACTACCTTCCCACGACCCTGGCGGGGCGCCCACAACCCTCGCCAGAGACTTTACTCTCTTTCGAACGGCCACCTTGTCTCTGAACTCATTGCTAATCAGCTCCTGCACGCTTCTTTCTAATCCGTCCACTCTTTTCACACATTTTACTATGGATACGCTGCCAACAGCATTGGCGATGGAGAATCATCGGTCGTCGTCTTCGTCTTCCAGCTCAAGCTCTACATCATCAGGGCACGAATCGCCAACCGCCGAGTCTCCTTCTTCCTCTCCAAGCCCAAGCTCATCTTCAAGACTATTTACGTTCAAATACGATTTGGGGCCCTCTGATGATACCCGCACGATTCCTTCTCCTGTCTCCAGGCTCTTTCCCACTCTAGTCCAAACACCTTCTAGTTCTCCTTCTCGCACGCCCCGAGTAACTCAGTTCGAAGTCAAATCAAACAAACTACAGTCCCGTTCACCAACGACCTACTTGGCCCATAGGAAACGTACATCTGTCCGCGCATCCATCTCTCGCCACGCTCCGATAACTCGCCCTCACGCGCCTCTGACCCGTTGCTCGGAGCTCTGGTTCAGCGATGGGAACATCGTACTGATTGCTGAGCAGAGATTTGCTTTCAAGGTCCATCGTGGGGTACTCGCTCGACACTCGGAGGTATTCGCTGATATGTTCAGAGTACCTCAGCCTATAGACATGGAGGTCGACACGGAATTGGAGGGTTGCCAACACGTTGAAATGGCACACGATAGGGCGGATGATGTTTACTTTCTTCTGAAATCGCTCTATGACGGACTGTATGCTCCCCCCGTCTCTCTTCTGCCCCCGATACCTACTGACGGTGTTCTCAGACACTTCATGAAAAGACGCCGTGGAAGCCAATTTCCTTCCCTTCTCAGCACACTGCGCCTTTCGACGAAATACATCATACCAGTTCTACGACAGAGATGTCTCGATCAACTTTCTTCCGATTGGCCTTCGACTCTCAGCGGCTGGGACAAGCGAGAAGCTGAGGCGACGGATGAGCGTGGTGTTTATCTACCGAGGGAGTACTCTACCCACCCCATCATGGCGATTGAGCTGGCAAGAGAACTAGGGCTAGTGGACCTGCTGCCGAGCGCACTCTACGATCTCTCAAGATACGGACCCAGCAAGATCCTAGTCGGAGCACCTGGACCAACCCGGTTATTCAAGAAGGACAAGAAGACATCTGATACTCCCAAAGCGGTTACGCTGACGCAGGATCTTTTCGTCAGGACGCTACGTGGTCGAGAACAATCCCAGAAATTCGTGCATTCCTTCATCATGACTCAAATCGGGAACCGATCCCCTTCCTCTGATTGTTTTTACCGAGGCGAGGCGAGGGGCGACAGTAGGGTGTGCCGAGAATCGTTCTACTTCATCACCTTGAACGTTCTGAGGGCTGTGGGTGGGATCGCTTGCGGGAGAGATGCGGATCCTTTGTTCACGCTTGGGCAAGCTGTTGATATGCTTTCGAGGATGGATTTCGTTGATGGTGGTGGGTCTGGTTCTGGTAGGAAGAGGTGTGGTTTGAGGATGTGTGGTGCGTGTAAGGCCGATTTTACTGAGGATTGCGGGAAAGCTAGGAGAGATGTTTGGATGTTGTTGCCAAAGTGGTTTGGGTTGGAGGATGTGGTTGATAACTCATGGGGAAGCGATCGGGTTGAAGGGTAGTGCTCAATGAGGTCTCCAGTTTGGGGGAAGGGGAGTATGGTACAGTGCACTATGCCTGTGATTTGTAGCGAGAACGATGACACGACCTGATAACTTTCATGAAACCATCATGGGTGCTACTGATTTTGAGTTTATTCAAGATATATCAAGTACAGTAATCCTTGAGTGAGAACAACAATACACGGCCCTTGGTGTTACCTATGGCCAAATATTCACTACCTGCCGAGAAGTCGATTGAAGTGACGTGTCCGAGAGGTGTTCCCGATGTTGGCCAATTGGCGTACGTTGTGAGGGAGTTCGAGTGATACTACGGAGGCGCGATCAGTGGCCGTCAATAAAATAGAAAGGAAAGCTTACCAGTTTGAGGGCGTCCTTTTTCTCCCGACTGGCGACTGCCAAAACTTGGCCATCTGGGTTGTACCGCATTGTTGAGATGGGGGTGACGAGATTGGACAGCGTTTTTATGGGTTTGGGATTCTTCGTATCACTCAACGGCCCAGCAAACGCCGACGAGTCGTACATGTTGACCAGCCCAGACGACGACCTGAACAGAGATGAGAATAAAGTCTTGAAATAGATGAATTATTCATACCCGACACTCAACAAACCACCTCTAGGGGAGTTCGTCGACCCAGCAAAGACCCTCGCAGAACCTCTAAAACCACCTTCATCCGTCCATCTCCTCACACATCTCCTTTCACCCACATCCCAAAGGTATACTTCCGAGTCTCCACTCAAAATCGCCAAATGCGTTCTCCCTCCCTCGTTAGCGGAAGGAGGAACCCACCACATCCCTTTCACACCACCACCGCTCGGCCCACTGCTCGAGCATTTCAAGCTCCCGATAACCTGCCCAGCACCACCTCCCGTCGATGCGGAGGCTTTCCAGTCGACGAGGTGAACGTAACCACCGCGTCCTGCGACAGCTAGAACTTCACCGGTTGGCGAGAAGGCTGAGACGTCCATCGAGCCTGAGCCTGAGTTTTGGTTTTGGTTTTGACCTCGACCGCGTTTCCGTCCTGGATCTATCGAGGTGGAGGGGTCGTCCCATCGGGTACCCCATAGTCCTCTTACGCCTGCTCCGCCGGCACCTCCAGCGAGAGTGCCGGATTGGAGGTCGTAGACGTAGAAGAACGGTCTTGAACCTGTGAGAAGGATTTGTGTGCCGCCTGGGTGGAATTGTACGGATGATTGGGAAGTGAGAGGGAGGGAGGGAATGTGGATGGTTTGTAGTAAGGGTGAGAGGTGTCCGTCGATCTGTGCTATGATGAGATCGGTTCTGTCGGAAAGAGGGGGAATTATTGATGCTTACAGTGTATAATCTGACGCGTCTGTCCTTGCTGCCTACAGCGAGTACTGGTACGGTAGGAGAGGGATGGAAAGCGAGGCTCTTGATGTCACCACATGCCGCTTCTTGAGCATCCTGATTGGCGTCTCGCAAGCGTGCAATGTCGATGGTCCCTGCTTGAAGCACGCGCTTGGTTTTCTGCGACCATAGTACCCCAGACGTCGATGTCAGAAGGTGCTGAACGTCCGTCGACTCGTCTTCTTCGTCTGCGTCATCATCGTCTGCCCATGCCTGTTTCTTCTCCTTGGCTTTGCTTTTACGCGCTTGGGCAGCCCATGTCGGTTCGGGGTTTATTCTCTCGAATTGTCTTCGTAGCCGCGATTCGTACTCCCTGCCGTGTAGTTCCTCTTCATGAGGAGCGTCTCGGAGTTTTCTCAGTCTCTTGGAGGACAGAGAGACTGTTGCTGGATCCGATGGATCGACCCACGCGGGAGCCTTGGATTTTCGAACTGTTTTCTTCGCCGAACTGCTGGTGCTAGAAGTACGCGACGAAGACGAGGAGTCGGAGCCTGAGTCTGATTCTGAGCCCGATCCTGATGATTCAGACGAGGAGGAGGAAGAAGCAGACGATGGGCCAGCAGCTCGTTCTTCATCGTTCCCAACGTCTACGAAGAATAGCTGGACAAAAAGGTGATGAAAAATAAGTCATAGCGTAAGGCTGAATTTACTCACGTCTCCGTCCGTAAGATTGGCAAACTGATTTCCTCCCACTTCCAAACCGTCCTGCTCGGCTTCGTCGTCCTCTTCTTGTGTGCCGTTTGCACTCCCGACAAAAGTGGTCCCAAAGAGTAAGCTTTCCAGTCTACGTTCTTCATCGTCTTTATCAGCAACGTTGTGAATGTCATCGGCTTTAAGGTCTTCGTGTTCTTTTGACAATTTCTGCTTTTTCCTCGCATGTTTGACCATTTTGACCGTTGGCGATGAGGAAAGAGAAAAATATCTGGGCGCTAAATACTGGGACGAAACTGCCGGTAAGTGGTGTTATGTAAGAGCTGTCGCTCCCTCTGACCGCGATGGCGAGGGTTCCTCCCAATCTTTCCTATGTCACCATATACAACCCGACTTTGAAGCCTTCTGCTGACGTCTCGAAGGACGACGAAGATGCTGAGGAACAGGCTCAGATTCTGTTCTATACGTCCAAGGAACGCGCGGCTTCGCGGGACAATATGCTCAGGCAGATTGGACTGGCTAAAGCTCTTGCAAACTTTTCAGAGTGTGTTGTTTATTCTCTATCGAAGCTATGAACGGATTTATAACAGCTCTATCTTTAATAGGTCCTTCAGTGGAGGTGAATTCTGCGATAGCATTCATTCCCAGACGAGGCGTATGATCATGATGTGTCCTGAGCCGGACTTTTGGATACACGCAGTACGTGGTCACAGTCTTGTCGTTATACGAAACTTGGTACTCAGGAAGAAACAATAGGCTGTAGAACTCGCAAAGACCCCGCGAACGCCCACCTTAACGAGGGCGAATACCAAAGGAAAAGGAAAGGAGAAACAGAAGGAACCAGCTCTCACCTACGACTACAGCGATGCCTCAGTACACGTTACGGCTCTGAAAGCCGACATAATGAAAGGCTACGAACGTTTTAAGGTGCTTGTCGTATCTCATGGAGGGCCTCTTATCTTCTCTGAACACAAGTCACGACAGCTAACGCACGGATCATTCACTTCAATTCTAACCAATCAAGGACGAACGGCCTTAGAGCTACAATTAGAGAGATTCTTTACCGTGTGGGCCTGGTCTTGGGATATAGAAACCGGATTCGAATTTGGGGACCACTTAGGTGCGCACTTGGTTCAAGCTGCTCGTTCACCGCTATTCGCTTACCCAATTCCTCGATAGGTGTACCATTACATCCTACACACGCTCTCATAACTCCTCTACTAGATCAGCTTTCTTCAACAATACCCGAAAGTCTTGCTCCCATATTCGCAACACCTACTCACATTATACCCTCTAAACGATACCTCAACGGACGCCTCCCAATCTCCCTGTCGCGTCATATTATCTCCCTAGTACCGCCTCCTCCGGAGCCATCCGAAAAGGGCCCTACGACCAACTCGGAGTCTACCACAAGACACAAGAAACCACCGGACCCAGAGGGCACGAAGGAAAATACTTCGAAGCACCAATCGAATCCGAGCGTGAACTCGTTCATGGGGATACCTACGGGTAACCTCAATATGAACGTTAACGTGAAATGGAGTTGGCCAGGTTATCTGACTTTTGGAAAGTCGAATCCACAGGACCGCCCTATGATCGCCACTACTCCCGCCGTAGAGAAAAAGTCTCACGAAGAACCTAATGGTGAAGGAGAGGCTACTGAAGAACAACCCCCGTCGCGTGATCGACCAGAGGAGGTGGAGGTGGACAAGAACGCCCTCGACGATGCTATATCTTCGGAAGGCGTGCACACTCCGGATACGCTCTCCAAGCAGTCGAATTTTGATGTGGAAGATGGGGATAAACGTGAAGTAGAGGACGAACCCGTTCCATCTCCTCCGTCCGAGCCACCCGTGCCACATACTCCTCCAAGGCCTTTTTCGTCCATTGGAGTGCATATCGCCGATCCGTTAAATCCCTTGTTGACGAAGAAGCGGAAAATTCACTTTTTGAGTGTACGTTCAGACGACTGTTTCTCGAATACGACTGTTGACCCCTACCTTTCCGTTCTTTAGCAACCAGGGAGATCGATAGTACTCGCCAGTATTGCTGAAGACCACGATCTTAGCGCCGACATATTGGATACCGTATCCGCGAAAGTCGACGCCCTCTTTGTCGAGATTGACAGGACGACGAACGATCCTCCGAAGAGGTACCTCATTTCTATCTTTTCGTTACGAACTATCTGTTGATAGTGACCGTCCCAAAGCGCCTCCTCCGACGGAACAACACCCGTCGCTAAACTCCTTCAACAAAAGGATCGACATATCATGGCGTTACCGCAGTTTACCGTTTCGTCCTCTGCTTCGCAGAAACGTTTTACGTCGAAATCTCAGCATTTGTTCAACGTGCAACAGTTCCTTGAAAGGTGAGTTCTTATCTCTATCTGCTCTCATATTGCTGACGCGACGATTAGTGATCCGGAGATCAAGGAAGTCTTTTCTCGTGGGCAGAATCCTCAGAATTGGCATGTCGGAAGGAGGGTTAAGGAAGGAGACGCGGTGTATATGGAAGTTTACAGCAAGGAATCGAGCTTGACTGACGTTGATAACAGTCTAACTGGGGTTGTCAGGCATATGGAAGAATTCGAAGATCTGTAGAGTATTAACCTGTGTCAAATATGGTGGTTGTCTTAGTGTAAGTTCTGGTAGTTGGGTCTTGGCGAGTCGGAGGGATATCTGTGTCTTCGCTGGGATGACCGCGTTCACCGAGTTATGGGCCAGGGCAAGGGCATCGACGAGCCGTAACCGCTAGTGTAGTCTGAGATCTGAGCTCGGGTCGACCAGCGACGCGGGGCCTGACGCCCAGTGAAAATATCAATAGACAATATTGTCAGCTATTCCCAGCCACTCTAAGCCATTGACGACCTGGCTCGAGTCTGGTGCGCGGTGTGAAATTTGTTTGAGTTGTACCTTACTAGTTCCCGAGCTACTGACGTAAGGAAGTAGAAGGGATAGTATAGGGCGCCTATGGTCGTACGAACGGCACTTCAGACACTCCGCATAGCACTTTTTTGCGCCCGGAGGATAGCCAAGCCTACTGGACTCAATTGACACTGACAGACCTTGATAGAATTATGGTACACCTCTCTCTTTCTCTCTCCTCTTTTCTTTCTTTGCTTGCTAACAACAGACATACGCCACGAGCCTTACAATATGGAATTCTTTCTCACAACTCTCAACGTCGCGCTCTCTGTGCTTTTTCCCCAGCCTTCGCGGTCTCTAGCATTAGATGAACCTCAGTCACCGCTGGAAAAACACACTCAGGTGGACTTTGAACGAAGTTTACGTTTGTATCGCTTACTGAACAGCCTGTTATCGTGTAGGCTGCGACGAACGAACCTCAGCAGGAGGGGATCGATAGACCGGTGAGCGCTACAGTACGCTTGTATTTCTTGTCAATGTCGAATAACCTTCCTCATACTTGGTCAAGGTTGGACCTCCTGAGCTTGGGACGAGGCAGTTACATGATACAGAGGTGCCAGACACAGATATGGCACCCTTGGTGAGTTATTGCAACAGCATCCATCTGCGTCATGTGCGCGTCTCATACTTTCATTTTTTACTCAGGATCCCATAAGCGCGAAGAAAGTCTTGCCTCGAGCCATGGACAAGGCCGAGGATGAGAATGAATCGGGGACGGTAAGGCTTTGTCACTGTCGATCGGTCAAACATTAGAACTCGCTCATCCCCGTTTCAGGGCTCAGAAGAGAAGAAAAAGGCCTCCCCTACAGGGAATGAAGATACAGCTACCGAGGCACCAGTGAGCATTCTACCAATGACCTCGTTCGAACAGTGCTCATCCGCGTCTAGGTTCCTTCAAAACCCACACTTGAGAAATCTTGGGAAGTCATCATGAAGGAGGTTACCGCGCTGGATGAAGGACTGGTTGGAGGATGGAAGGAGGATATTGACACCTTGTTGGTGTTCGTATGTGCATGTCATCCTGGAATCTTTCAAGGACGACTGAACCCTTTCCCCGAATGACAGGCTGGTCTCTTCTCTGCGGTCGTCACTGCCTTCACCATCGAATCGTATCAATGGCTCCAAGAAGCACCGGAAGACACCACTGTTGTACTTCTCAAACAGATCTCCCAGCAGTTGAACGGCAGCTCAGTCCCCGACCCTGACGAGTTCACAGTATCATCATCCGTTGTCGCAATCAACGTGCTGTGGTTCCTGAGCCTCATCCTCGCTCTAGTCGACGCCCTATTTGCCCTTCTCTGTAAACAGTGGCTTCGAGAACATCGCCGACATACCCACACACGCACACCATCTGAAGCACTCGCGCTTCGGTGGCTTCGACATCAAAGCCTGGAAAAGTGGTATGTCCCAACAATCCTTGCATCCCTTCCGATGCTGCTCGAGATTGCCCTGTTCCTCTTCCTCGCCGGGCTGCTGGAGCTATTGCGGACTCGACATCCAGTCCTGTTCAAACTCGCGACGATCGTTGTTGCATTTGCCGCCCTCTTCTACTTGGCAACTACAATCGTCCCCGCCGTTAATATCATCCGACAGGCACTACAAGTTACGCCCGAACTCAGGGAGATGCGAATTCGCACCGATTCTTGTCGGTACTCGCCTGCCGATTTCATTATGACACTACCTGCCATGGAATACATCTGTCCTTACAAGTCACCCCAGGCATGGGCTACGTTCCAAATTTTGAGACATGCCATCTCTCGCATCCTCGGTCCTCTAAAGATTTTAGCCTTCGTTTTCTGGGAGAGAAAGGCCTATTTCAATCTCCCAGGTTCAACAGAGGCCTTTCGAGAAACAGTGATTAGTCTCCTAAACTGGTCGTCTGTCGATCTTGAACTCCTCCAACGTTCAAGTATTGACCTCGCCCCTCCTTTTTACGAACTCGATGCATTCCGCTGGCTCGTTACAGAGTTCCGAGACATCCCACACATGCTTCCACATCTCCAGAATATCCTATTGACCACTCCCCTGCACCTCGTTATGCCCGCTGTCCTTGACCAATGGTTTTTCCTCCCGGGGAGGAAGTGGACTATCAGCGACATCGAGACAGCACTCGCACCTGATCTTCCTCGCAGTGGTATCGAAAACCATCTATCATACGCAAAGAGGCAGGTCCTTACTCATGGAAGGAGAACGGGACATTTCAGCCGCCTTCTTCATTGGGCTCATATCTCAATAAATGGCGGGAATGACGGCGGTCGAGATTCTCCACTCTTCCCCATCCCTTTCGGAAGCATAGATGCAAAACCAGATGATGGTCTACGTGGCCGCCTTTGGGATATATACACAGAGATAATACAAAGCTCAACTGCATCGAACTTCCCTTGGGCGACCGTAATGGAGGATTTGGCACCGTATATCATCGCGTCTTCGCCGGATTATGCTCTTCACGTACCTACGGCAACCACCACTTCCCCATTTGTCAGTTCAGCTGCTGGCTACGAATTTCTGCACAAGCTACATGTCACCATCCTTAAAAGATATGCCTTCGAATCTCGTTGGGCGAATCCCAGCAAAATCATTGAGCGTGACTACGATGACAACGTCACGAATTGGATGGAGGCGATGGATATTGTACGACGCGTGCACGACTCTCCCAAAGATCACTTCTGGCCTTTCCCTGGCTATTTCCCCCTCCCCCTTTCAAAACTTAGGAAGACCTTGAACGGTCTATCTCTCGAAAATTCCGATATCGACTTTGGGTACCTGGATACATTCCAAAACTGGCGGTATTCGGATGTAAGTCGCTCGAGCAGGAGCAAACTTGTTGAAATTCTATCAGAACATATCAACAACAGCCCCCAATCCGATACTGGACTGTCCCACTGCCCCGGCAAAACAGGTTATTCGCCGCTCGTGATGTCTTCAGCAGGGCTGACGTTCATAACCTTCGTGAATGATTGCATGGCGGATCGATGGCAATCTAGAGGTTTTGAAGCTCGTGTTCGAACAGGTTGGCGGGATGCTATAGAGCTGGTTAAATTGGCTCGTCCAGAGCTGCCACCAGATCACTTCAAGGACATATTCCACGAAGGAGCCGATACCCCTGCTCATGAACACTCGTCCCAACAGGAATTTGAAGTTGGAGCGCAGGCAGGGGATCCCGGTGGTAGCCACAATCATGAAACAGTTAGCCGTTCCAATTCAGAACCATCCCCGGGGGCTCAACCCATCGAAGACAAACGAGGCCCACTCCTTGAGAAAGGACACACTGACCAGGAGGGACGTATCACAGGGCAATCGGTGGTGTCAATTGGAGATCCTGCGAGTGGTGGTGCAGATGACCCTTTACAGGGGAAGATGGTGGGAGGCCCGAACGCCGACAAAAATGTGTAGTTGAGCCTTCGAAGTTGCTGCCTTTTCATATTTTTTGGGATTGTGTACAAGCCAATGTCTATCATCGTTCAACGCCATCTACTTAGAAGGTATTAGCTCGGTGGGTGGTTCTAGGAAAGCATAATAAATACAGGTGACGCCAGCAAAGTGAAGGTGTATGATACATATTCCCTTGAACCAAGCACAATTACAGCACGCTTTGACGCGAAAGCTATAAATATTACTCCCCTCAATTGCCCCTCACGTCTTGAAAATCCTCAGTAACCTCTGCTCCGTCACAATCCTGGTCCTGCACAACGGGCACTCCCTGGAAGACGCCATTACGAGTTCCGAGCACGCGCGACACATAGCCATATGTCTGTAATCAACATTAGAACAATTCACGTCAGATATACGGCTATCTTGAGTACTCACCCGCAGTCTACAATAGCGATGTTCGCGTCCTCGTCTTGACAAATGACACATAGACCAGTGTTACGTTCATGAGCTTTAGTCGGCGGCTTCACATGCGAGCTAGAAGATGGCGACGAAGAGGGCGGTGGAACCTGTGGTTTCTCAACTGACGGTGAAGGCGAGGGTGATCGTGGAGGAAGTATATTGATCTCTTCCTGAGGAGGAGAAGGTGGGTGATGCACCGAATCATCGTCATCAGAAGCATCCTCCACTCGAGCTCGATGGTTCGGGTTCGTGCTTCGGGTCGAGGGTTCTGGCATCTCACGAGCTCTTCGTTCGGCCTCTTCACGTTGCTGTCTCTCCGTCGCCTCTCTCTCTCTTTCCTCTTGAGCCTCCCGTATCGCCCGCTCTTCTTCCTCCCGTTCTTCTCGTTCTCTTTCCTCTCTTTCTTCCCTCTCCCACCTTTCGTCCTGGACAAGCTGGATTACGCGCTTCACCAAATCGCTCTTCTCGAGAATCGCCGTTCCACTCGCACTGACATGGTTCTGGAAGAGGACTTGCTTGAGAGAACTGATGGGTAGTGAAGAGATTGTTTGCTCCGACATATCGAGGAGCTCATCCAGTGACGGAGGTGGTGGCGGAGGTGGAGGTGGAGGTGGTGCTGGTGCTGGTGCTGGTGCTGGTCGTGAAGCTGGAGCTGGTCTCGGTGGTGTGGGTGGTGGCTGCTGTCGACTTCTCGGCGTGTACTGTGGATAGGTGTGATGAGGTGGTGGTGGAGGTGGCGATTGTTGTTGGTATTGAGTATAATGAGGGTGATAATTATTGGTGTCGTAGTTCCTTGGTGGTGGTGGGGGAGGTGACGATTGTGTATAATGAGGATTGTAATTTGTTGGGTTCCTTGGAGGTGAATTGGGATTTGAAGGTCTTGTCTGGTAATTTGGAGCTGGGCGTGGTGGTTCTGGGTCAGGTTCCAAGTCCGGCCTAGCGAACTCTCTTCTGGGAGCACCCGTATTCACTGTTGGCGGTCGTGGTGGAGGATTTGGTGGTGGCTCTGGACGTGATGAAAACAAGCCTCGAGGTCGAGCATTGCTGCGATTTGGCACGGAGTAATTGCGATAGTAAGCCTCATTTCCACCTGGCAGGCAGCCATTCGGTCGTCGTGCGGAGAGCAGAGCGTTGATAATATCGTCCTTCTCGACTGCTCTGCTGATTGGTATGTTATAAACTCCTGCGTATTTCTTCAATTTGGACAATGGTAGTGATTTCAACTGTCCTCTCCCCGCAGCAGTAACTAAAGAAACCGACATCAATCATGTCGATTCAAGAAATTGGGTGGTACTCACTCTGCAGAAACTCGATACAGAACGCGCAAACGTTCACCAAATCGTAACCAGAATCACCATGGCCTCCAGATCGAGGCATCAAAGCCTGATAGTCCGTGCAATTGTGACAGTACATAAATCCGCAGTGGTTACACCTCCTCGACCGAGTGAACAGAAAGTTAAATTCTTTGTTGCATTTCCTGCACGCGGGATCGTTGTCGCCATTTTCATCGCCTTGTGGAGGTGGAGGACCGCTGAGAAGGGGTAGTCCAGACATCGAGAAGCCGACAATAATCGAGAAAGAGAGTGAAAGAGAGTGAAATTCAAGCTAGTATATAGATTCCAGTGTGGGTATGTGCAAGAACATTCTAGTGAAAGCTGTGTCACTGTGCCGCTCGATGACTGTCGTTGCGCTGACTAAACGCCCAACCGCTCTATGGTCGGAACCAACACCGAGTCCGAATGAATCAGCATGCTGCACAAAGGCGGTCAAAACCTCGGAAATTACGGATGCTTATTGTGTGGGGTGAAGTAGAATACAGACATTGCGACATTATACAGACGAATAGCGCTCTAACGGGTTGCGACGACAAGAGAATGTGAACCAAGAACCGAGAACAAAAGTACTACCTACTGCGTCTATAAGCTCAAGCCAAGACCTTTCGCCCCAGAGGTGGCATCAACATCCTCCATTGTGACATCCTTCAAGGCGGGGACCGGGCTACCAGTAGGTGATGAACCGGACGGTGTTCCATAACCACTGTTGCTGTTGATGGAGTCAGACCATGGCGAACTTTGCGATTGAGGCCAATCTCCCGCGTCGCCACCGTCGCTATTCGCGTCATGCTCGGCGCCTGTCGAGGATACAGGCGACCCCCCTCCGTCCTCTCCGCGGTGGTATGCATATCGGTCAAAGTTCTTCAATTTCCCTTTGTCGTCGAGGACGATGTCATTTCCGTCAAGGATGGTATCGCCTTGGGCCTCCTCAAAATTAGGAGGGTCATGAACGGCAGTGGGAGATGGTAGGGGCACCAGAGTGTTTGCGCTAGAGCCCCAATGGTCGGCACTGGTTGTGGTGTTGAAGTAATCGGGTAAAGGGGCGTAGGCGGACTCGAGGGGAGGTGTAGGTAAAGAAGGGGTGGGCACTGACGCCAGGCTACGGTCGGACTTTGGTTCGAGTTTTGCCTGTTCAGTCAGCTCATGACTCCTGCCCCCCAAAGGTTTCGATGAACGCCGGCGATAGAACAAGAGATAGGCATTGGCGTTCTACAACGAAAGTGAGCGTGTGAACACTAATGGTGATTGAGTCGAACTTACAACTGCTTCGGTGGCCTTTGCCGCAGTGACATACGAGTCATCAAAGTGGTACCACTTGTCGTTCATATGATTCTGAGCGTACGCCCTATAGTGACCGCCACCAAGGCCTCCGATATGTTCATCCACTGCGAAAAGGTCGTAGATCAAAGGTTCGTCCAGTCCATCCTCCGGGACACCCATAACCTCCGCGAGATCTTCGTGTGATAGCCCAGCCTCCTTCAGCCTCTGTGCAACCGGCCTTTCACCAGCCATTTGCGTCAAATCGAGGCCATCGATCGGGAAGTCCACCAGGGCATCGATCTTGTCCCTTAGCATCCGACTGTTGCTGAACCTCTTCAGATGAACTACGAGGACATCCGGCACTTTCCACAGGTCGAATCTCTTCGTCGCCTGTTGATGTTTCTTGCACCTGGGACAATACCAGAGGTCGTCCTCCCCGAGTTTCTCCTCCTTCGTGAATTCCTCTAAACAGTCATGGAGAGAGATCCCCCTCGACTTCTTTTCGTTGCCTTTCTTCAACGTCTCCTCATACTCGGGGTGAATGAACTCTCCCCAGTGGTCCCATTGCGCATGCTCGTAAACTTTGTCTTCTCCGAAGTAATACGCCTTCATGTTCTCGTCCCACTCGCAGAACAACCCATCACCCTCCTTGAGTAAGAAATCCTCTTCCCCGTCATCAACAGCCTCCTGACGCCTGTCCCACGACTCGTACTTGTGCGAATTTGAGCCATATCCTTGATTTGTTCCATAATCCTTATGGTCTCTCTGCACCTTGAGTGTAAAGATGTTCTTCTTCATGCCCACGCGAACCGGGAGTTGTGACCCGCTAGCACGAATCTCCTCAACATCATCGACGCCATCATCCATCTCATTGTCGATAACCGTGAATTTCTCGTCGACAATATCCCCCTCATCCATCTCAACCACATCCCCGTTCTCCCTCAACTCTGTCACCTTCGTCTCCCCAATATCTCCATTCAAATCGATCTTCACAATCCCTTCGTCCGAAGAACGTTCCTCTCCCTCCTCAAACTCCCAAGTCCATAGATCCCTCGAATGTCTCGTCCATCGCTGCAGCCGGTCAAGAACAGCCTCGTATATCCCATCGGTCGACTTGGCTTGCTCCCTAGTCACCACAACGACACTCGGGTATCCAAACAAGCTCGCTCCCCCTCCCCGGTGGAACGTACCATACCCACCTCCAACACGATTGGGTCGATCAGCCACTGCATCGGAAAGGAACAAAGGGAGAACAAAGGGATCTTCACTCTTCTTCTCCTTGTCGCGATCTCTATAAGAACGCGCTTGTTGAGCGTGGCAGGGCAGCTCGAAACATACGATCACATCGTTATCGGACATGTCGCTGACGAGAACGGTGTCATCGAGGTTCTTGTAGAAACGGTGGGTGAAGATCTCGAGTGTCAGAAGGTTGTCTGGATGGATAGGTTCAGGGGATGGGTCGGTTTCGGTGGGAGGTGGTGATAGCCAACGAGCGAGGAGATTGCGAACATCTTTGAAGCAGGCATCTCGGTTGATTTCGATTGGGACCTGTGCAGCTGATGTTCGGTGGGGGTGCAATCATTCGGATGCTGTACATGCTCACCTTGACGTGGGGTTTGTTTAGGTCCCAAGGAACGTAGTAGATTGTATGTCTCCACTTCTTCTGTATCGGAAGGGGAAGGGTGAGGTACATGAAAGGATCGAAGGTGATGGAGACCTGCAGAATATTGGTGAATCGGTGCCTTTCCGTATGGGAGAAACTTGACATACCTTCTGGCACTCAGGACACACCAGCGTACTCTGGTACTGGCCCTGGAACAAGTCCACGATGACACTGTCATTGCGGCGTTTGTATCCATCCCAGCTGTCCTTAGCCAACTTCATCAATTCTTTGTCCCCTCCGCCCTCCCAGTCTGGCTTCTCTACGTATGGCTTCTTCAAGACTCTATTCAAGTCTTCGTGTAATCCGTCAAGAAGGAAGGCCACGAGCTCCTGAGAATCGTGTTGTTGGTATCCACTGAATTGAGGTGCGAATCGTTGCAGTTGACTCTTGAACTCGCGTGGGGAGTACGAAGTAGAGCTCCCGCTTGGCGCCCAAATTCGGTCCAGCAGAGCACCAAATGCTTCCGCTATGGCGCCGTGCATTCCGAGAGGGTTATCCGGGTTGAGCTCGTCGTGATACACACCGCCTGTAGCTAATCGTTAGCCGCGAGAATTTGATCATCGGAGGGCCGTATTTACTTTGAAAGTACTCAGTCAACTCCCTCGTGTGCGCCAGGCATTGGAGCGCCGAGTTCATAAAACATGTGTTTCCCCTTTTGAAGTCGATGAGCTCGGCTCGGCTAGAAAAAAGCGTTGAACTTACATATTACCCAAACCCAGAGTACCAGGTTCTATGGCCTTCCCGATGTTTCCATTCAATGACTTCCCAGTGGTCGAAGAAGACGCTATTGTTGATTTGCTACCAAAGGTCGTGAGGGCGGTCGATGGGCGCGCTACCGAATTCGAGGACATCGCGTTGAAGAATCCGTCGTTCGAGTTGAAGAGTGGTGCAGGTGGCTTCTTGTCGTCCGGAATGTCTACGATCCAACCATGATCCCCTTTGAACTCGACGACAAACGGATACTCTGGTTCGTAAACGTCATCAATCTCCTGCTGCGATGCTTCTACAATCTTGTGAACGCTCGGGTCCAATTCTAAGGCAGGATACTCCTTGTAATTGAAGTCGATATCGCCATTGGAGGGGTCCAATGCCCAGATCCGATGGGGACCCATAAAGCCTGATGTTGGCGAGACTGCCTTTGCCAAAGCGTGGCACAGCGTCTTGATGGTGTCGCGTGCCGAGAGGGTGACATATTGGTGAGATGGAGAATCGGTCTTCTCAGCGGGTCCATCGGTTAGTCGTAGAACCTTGTAACGAGGTGGATGAAGTTCAAGTTGAACCTGCTGTCCTCTCATTATAGTTTTTCTCGCAATCGACCGTGGGGGCTTTCCATACCTGGCATTCCGTCAAGTCCGACGATGAGAAAGGGAATAGCTGAATGAAACTGAACGGCACTCACCAGTTCACAAAGTAGTTCCAGGCCTCTTCTGGAACGTATTCTAAATCTATGCCCTCCGCAAGTCCTGCTTTCAGATTGCCATACTGATCCAGCAGTCCCGCGACTACCACTGGACCGAGATCTTCTTCCAACACCTGACCCTCCTTGTCGACCTCTCCTTTGCATGCCTTCTGCCAGCGCTTGAACCAGGTTCGGTCGACGAGATACCACGTCTGTCCAACTTCCATTGGTTTGCCCATCAGACCCTCTATTATCCCCACTCTGGCCTGGGCTTGCGATGTTGAGGCAGGTAGTGGCGCCGCGTCATTGGGTTGGTCGGCCATATAGGCGTCGATTTCGTCGTTGGCGTCGAGGGGTCTAGTGTGAGGAGAACCTGAAAGTTGTCGTTTGGGTGATGAACCGTTCGAGGGGACAGAGTCGCTGCGTAGTCTTTTGCGAGAATTACCCTCCATTAAAGAACTCGGAAAAAAATAAAAACAACAGATCGCGTCACACTTGGTCACAAGTCAGCCGTCACACTGCAGGCGGAAGTTCGACCCTGGGCGCTTATCAGAAAGGCGCTAAAGTTCTTGGCGCCCACGCTTTGGCGGATATCAGCTCAATCGTATAGTTCCGGGGGTCACGATCCCAATCTCTTCCCATTACCACCACCATGTCTGCTATTCAGAGTCTGTTTACCTCCCCGTTTCGCGTCAATACTGTTTTTGCTCACCGCGAATCCAGGCAAACACTTTTTGAATACCCCGGAGAGCCTGGTTGTTGATTCTCTTCAAGGCCTCTGTGCTCTCAACCCAGCTCTCGCTCTTGACCGTCAGAACAAGAGTATGTGTTTCTACGGGAAACTCAACATAATTGACTCGTTCATTTGCTACAAGCTGTTCACATTGCCCAACATGATCGTTCGAAGGTCGCTCTCATCTGTGGAGGTGGTTCTGGCCACGAGCCTGCCCACGCTGGCTTCGTTGGTGCGTTCTGGAAACTTTCTGGTCAACGTCCACCCGAGTAACTACTCCATCGATAACAGGCAAAGGCATTCTCACAGGTTGGTCTACAGCTCTTTTGTGCTCTATTCCAGCCCGGGATCCTCAGACTTCGTCTTACAGCTGCTGTTTGCGGAAATGTCTTCGCCTCGCCCAATCCGAGCCAAGTTCGTCGCGGGATCGACCTAGTACAGAACGATAAAGGGTGAGAGACAACTTGAACACTCCTCAAAAGCCCGCCTAACCCTGAGACCAGCACTGTCATCATCGTGAAGTGAATCCAATTGTCCATGTGATACGCGTCGCTTCTTTTCCTCACACCACCCCAGAAATTACACTGGAGATGTCCTAAACTTTGGTCTCGCCAAAGAGCAGTACGCGGCGCTCCACCCCGATCAAGCTGAGAGGGTCAAATTCGTAATCGTTGGCGACGATGTGGCTGTTGGCAGGACACAAGGTTCGATCGTCGGAAGGAGGTGGGGAGATGGCTTGAACTTAAATTGATCCTATGATTGACGTTCCGTCAGAGGTCTCGCGGGTACTGTTCTCGTATACAAATTAGCTGGAGCTCTGGCCGAACGTGGTGGTAGTCTAGACGAAGTCTACAACGTCGCGCAATGGGCTTCCTCCCGCCTTGCTACCATTGGTGTTGGTCTTGAACATTGCCATGTACGTGGGACCTTGACCTGATCGGAGCGTTCAGTGACCTTCAAACTAGGTTCCTGGTACTGCGTCTTCTGCAACCCATCTCTCGTCCTCCGAAATCGAGATCGGTATGGGAATTCACAACGAAGCTGGAAACAAGCGCCTGTCCCCAGTTCCCGCCCTCTCAGATCTGATACCCCAACTCCTTGACCTCCTCACCTCCACAACGGATGCTGAACGCTCTTTCGTTCCATTCAAAGGCTCCGGAAAGGACAAGGTGGCGCTATTAGTCAATAATCTAGGTGGAGTTAGCGAACTCGAGATGGCGGCCATTCTTTCGGAGACGAAAAATCAAATTGAAGCAAGAGGGATCGCGATAGAGCGGGTTCTGTCAGGCAGTTTTATGGTACGCTCAACTTTCTACCCTAGACGTCGTGATGGATGGGTGACCTTCCCTTTTTATAGACGAGCTTGAATATGCCAGGGTTCTCGATCACCCTTCTTTTGCTACCTTCCGAGTCTTCAGAGCCTTCACCTAAACTTGTTCTTTCCCTTCTTGATGACAAGACTGACGCACCGGGCTGGAAGTGGTCTTCCGGGGTTCCTGCAAAACCTTTGCAGTCAACGGAAGCTGCAGCTTCAGCTCCAAGGGCCGAGAAAGGAACACTCGCCTCCGCCAACCCAGAGAGGTTCATCGCGAGTATCAAGAAAGCATGTGAAGCTTTGATCAAGGAGGAGCCCGAAATCACTCGGATGGACAACATTGCCGGGGATGGTAAGTGTCATTCTCCGTGACACTTGGCTGTGTGTTTACAACGAGTATTACTCAGGGGACTGCGGCCTTACACTCAAGGTAAATGCCCCATATTCGCCCCCACCTTCCCCGACACTCCGGGGCGGTATCGTGTGAACACGGACGTGGATCATCATGCTAACCTCTTTCCGGTATATTTCAGGCGGGTGCCCAAGGTGAGGCAGATCTGACATATTACGTCGCTTTTCCAGGTGCCTAGAAGGGGTGGGGAAGGTTACCCGTCCTCCATTCACTCGGGCATTTCCCCTCACCGGCAGCACGCATGGAATCCCGCACTAATATGCACCCTACTTTTCCGCAGGAGTCCTCAACAAGATCAAGGACGGGAGCGTCGACGGGAGCGACGTGACCGGGAGTGTTATTGCTGTCTCTCAAGTCGCCGAGGAAGATATGGGAGGGACCAGCGGCGCATTGTATTCGTGAGTGACTATTTCATTCCTATGGAACGGTCTCGAACACCTTGTCAGGATCTTCTTCTCTGCTTTGGCCCAGGGTCTATCAGCCGCCTCTTCTTCGGGTACCGCGACCCCCCAGGTATGGTCGGACGCGCTGAGAGCCGCGTTGGATAAGCTCTACACTTACACGCGTGCACGCCCTCCATCACGCACCCTGGTTGACCCCCTTGCCGCTTTCGTCGAGACGTTCTCGCCGAGCTCCTTGGCACAGGCTGTGGAAGCTGCAGCCTCCGCCGCAAACAAAACCCAAGACATTGAGGCCAAAGCAGGCAGAAGTGTTTACGTTGAAGGTGATAGGCTCAAGGAACAGAAGGTTCCTGATCCAGGAGCGTGGGGAGTCAAGACAATTCTCGAGAATCTGGATCTGGCTTGATCGGGCGTCCCGAATGAGCATTTTGATAGCATTCCCGGAACATTTGTGGCGAAAGTTTACGAAGAAGTAAGGAGAAGAATAACCGATTGTGTACTTGTACATGGCGTAAATTTACCGACGATATGACAGGGGCTTGCCATCGTGGCGTTGTGTTAATCGCGGCCGTGGAACATCCGTCGAGGCCCTCTCGATAAGCTCTGCGAAATCATAGATGCGGGGTCTACCATATCTGGCCGCTGATGTTGGTGACATTCCCATCCTCGTTACGTACTAAGATGTCGACAGTGAATTCCAGATGAGGCACAAAAACGCGTGAAATTACTTTGATGTACATGAAGAACTAAACAGATGAATAACGTGAATAGCGTAAAAGCGTTGGTCGAATGTCGTTCAAAGTTCAAACGGTACTGGTACCAGAGCTGCTTGGAGTCTCGTTGGATCCCCTTCTACCCTTCTCCGATACTTCACTCGCCATTAGCTGTGCGCGGTACTTCACGGAGCTGATGGGGGTGCTATTTTGGTACATGAGGTCGATTTGCTCCAAAGAAAGACCCTTTGTCTAAAGAAAGGAGGCATGAAAGTAAGTGCCACACTCAGTGTAACCCGGCGACGAATTCAACTCACTTCGGGAATGCAGAAGTACGTGAAAAAGATACAGCATGCACATGTGGAGCCCCAAATGAAGAAGACTTTTTGCTCGAGTCCCGCGTTACCAGGTCCGGTGTTCACTAGGTAAGGGGCTAGAAGGACACAATCAGCTTTTGCACAAGAAAGGAAGGTAGAAGGACGACGCACTGGAGTAACCGATGGCCCAGTTCCATAACCAGTTGCTAGCGGTAGAGAGCGACATTGCCTTTGCACGGATTTGTAGAGGGAAGATTTCCCCACAAACGACCCAGGCAATTGGCCCCCAAGTACATGCGAAGAAGGCCTGAGGTAGCGTAGGTCAGTGCTTCAAATCTTCGCTTTGAAGTCGAAGAGAGGCTCACAATGTATATGCACACGAATGCAATGAGAACCTGCTGCCCGGCTTTATTATCGTCGCTAACGCTGACACCGACAATAGCAACGATAAACTCGCAGACACACATGCCTATAGCTCCCCAGAAAAGGAGAGTACGTCTTCCAAATTTCTCGACACCCCAGATACCGGGAACAGTCATGCCGACGTTCACAACATTGATAGCGATGGTGATCAGAAAAGGGTCGTCAATACCAGCCCTTTCGAAGAAAGTCGTCCCGTAGTAAATAATGAAGTTGACTAGAATAGACATCAGGTGTCAGTCAGTAAGAATCTGGTTGATACGAGACTCGTACGAACTTCCAGTCAGTTGTTGCCAGGCCTGGAGGGCCATACCCGTCCAAGTTCGGAACGCAATCTTGTTCGGGCCCATTCTGAAGCAGTCGAGATAGGTACTTTCGCCAAGCGCTCTTTCAGCCTCCAGATTGTCACGGATGACTCTAATTTCCTCTTGGACTGTAGCATTGTCCGCAGGAAGCCCTAGAAGGCGCCCCATAGCAGCAGAAGCGGCATTCAAGTTGTCCTTCTTGATGAGGTACCGAGGAGACTATGCATCGTTGAGATTCAGAAGACGCGAAGAGGAAATTCTGAGTAAACTTACTTCGGGGAGCCACGCCATTCCCGCAGCCAGAACAAACGCCCATATGAATTGAATAGCTGTGGGGATCCGATACGATGAGTGGCTGGGGTTGTTCTTCGTCGCGTTATTGAAGATGGAAGCCAACAGGATACCAATAGTGATTGCCCATTGGTACAAAGCTACAACGGCTCCCCGAATCCACTTTGGTGCACTAATGAAGAAGTTAGTACAGAAAAAACGCAGCCAAATACGAGACTTACCATTCAGATTGGTACATTGGGACTAAACAGGACACAATCCCAACACCTATGCCGGCGAATACACGTCCGACAAGCTATGGAGAAAAGAATTCGAATCTTCGTTTTGAAACAGGCGTAACCGGACATACGAAAAGATCTTTGTGCGTCGCAGCGGTTTGCATCGCCACGCCGACACTGAAGACTAGACAGGCGAGCACTACACCCTGGGGAAGGCTTCAATTGCATTTTCACCGCGGTAGAAGAATATCCCTACCCATTTACGACCGATCATATCTAGAAAGTTGTATTCAGTACGAATCAGAAGTTTAACGAGCGATTTTGCTCACCGGCAGCAGGAGCTCCAGCGAGAGCCCCGACGAAGGTACCAACGGACAACATCGACACGTAGAGAGATTCCGCTCCGGTACTGATGGCGTATGGCTGGTTTGGGTCGCCCGTGGGGTGGCCAAAAGTCTGTAACCAATCAGGCATGACCTTGACACCGCTGATGGTACCAGTATCATATCCAAATAGTATTCCTCCAAATGCTGCAAAGCACACCATCAGGATACCGGCGAGCTTGTTCTATAGGACATAGGATGATGAGCATGGATAAAGCGCGAGGTTGAAACGAGCAAGAGACACTGAGCATACCTTAGGGGCATTGGCACCAATGCCCTCGCCTGTTGCTGCTGGACCTCCAGCCATCTCGGGTATGGAAAGATGATAACGGCGCGGGGTTATGGAAAGTGGGATTGGAGAAACCTCTGGAGAGACTGCAGAAACCAATCCATTTTGAAGCTTTATATACCCTACAAACTCAAACCCGCATCCATGCCCGAGCCGGTCTGGGACTCTAGACTAATCGTGCCCCTCGACGAGCGGAAGTTTTGGGAAAACACTCCCGTCTTCAGCTATACAAAGCCGGCCCCGAGAAATGGATGTATATCCATCGTAAGATCGATATCATGGCTAATAAAAAGAAGACTGAACAATTGAGAGACTTCCGTGTAGTCGTTTATGTGTCCGCAATACGCACGCAGCGGCCGACATCATTGCATCGGGTGAAAGCGCATGGAACTGCTAAAGAGCTGCAGCTAGAGGAGACGCTGCTCGGATCTTCCGTACCGAACTTGATCTATATCTCTGTTCTCACATTGTCGAAGCTGAGATTGGCGAGTGGCAAACGGTGTCAGTATGAGCCCTTGACGTCCTATAGGGAGCAAAACTTGGCGCAAAACTTCGAACAATACTCCGAGGACTATCTCGAATTCAAGACAAAAGGACCTACCGGTAGGATCTAAAAACCTATGAAAAGGTTGTGGCAAGTCTGACTGGGGTCCGACCCATGTATCCAATTTTATAATGAATCTCTTCAGGAGACCTCATGGAAGTGGTTGGAAGGAATGTAAACCCAGTGTTGTCAGAGTCAGTCAATGGGACTGTCTGATTGACCGAAAAAGCTTGACTTAGTCAGTATTGACTGGTCAGTCAATTGAAGGTCAATCAGTCAATGCCTATTTAGGCCGCTGTCGTCAGCCCAACGATGTCTGATTTCAAATCGAAGTTGAACATGAACACGAGGCACTGTGCTGACCTCGAGGCTTGATAGTCAATTGACTATTGACTGACTTACTGACCATTGCCCAATTACTGACTTTTTTGACTTGACTGGTAATACTCGGTAACTGCCAACACGGTGTAAACCAGTTCAGGACCGGTTTGCCGGGGTAAATGCGATCCGACACCGGCGGAGTACACCGAGATAAGATGATATGAGATCGGATTGGATTTTGAACCCACACGGAAGGACTGCGCATGCTCGTTGCTTTAGCATGAATTACTCACAGCGAGCAGCTACCAGAACGACTGTCGCGAATTACATTATGATTTAGCCAGTATGGTACGCCGCAAGAACCGAAGAAATGATAGTATGACAACGGAAAGTTTCGAGATCCACGACGTACAAGGCTCAAACATGATTGTTCTCAGCCTTCTCCACAGAACCCTCTCTCTCGACCTTTCCCTGCACTTCGCCGGCATTCAAATGCCTTCTGTAGGCGCGAGACGTCCTTGGGGTACTGTCCTGATACATCTGGTCGATCTGTTCCAGAGACAGTCCTTTCGTCTACGGTATTTACACAAAATGAGTTTCGGTCCTAGTATTCCGTGCGAATTCGCATATTCCGACTCACCTCGGGGATACAGAAATACGTGAACACAACGCAACACGCGCAGGTTGACCCCCAGATAAAGAAGACCTTCTGCTCGAGTCCGGCGCTACCAGGTTCGGTGTTTACGAGGTACGGGGCTAAGGGAAGGGCGAGGTCATTTCACACTGGCATCGAGAGTCGAGGGACTACGTACTGGCAAAACTAAGCGCCCAGTTCCACAACCAGTTACTGGCGGTTGAGAGCGACATCGCCTTGGCACGGACTTGCAGCGGAAAAATTTCACCGGTGACGACCCAGGCAATAGGACCCCATGTACTTGCGAAGAAACCCTAGTTCAAAGAGAACTGAGCGTCACAGGTGCATGAAGTGAAACAAGGACCTTACGATGTATATGCACACAAAAGCAACGAGGACTTTCTGGCCGGCGGTATTGGAATCGCTGACTGTGACACCTACGATCCCGACGATGAACTCGCAGATGCACATGCCTACGGCACCCCAGAGTAGAAGAGTGCGCCTTCCAAACTTCTCAACGCCATAGATTCCCGGGATGGTCATACCTACGTTCACCACATTGATGGCGATAGTAATCAGGAAAGGGTTCCCAACGCGAGCCCTCTCGAAAAAAGTCGTGCCGTAGTAGATGATGAAGTTGACTATAGAGAACGAGACGAATGTTAAGAACTTCGCTAGATCAAACAATCCTCCTCATACGTACTTCCGGTTAGCTGTTGCCAAGCTTGTAGAGCGATTCCCGTCCATGTCCGGAACGCGATCTTGTTTGTACCAGGCCTAAAGCAATCGATGTAAGAGCTTTCGCCGAGTGCTCTTTCAGCCTCAAGATTGACCCGGATGGCTCTTATCTCCTCTTGTACGACAGGATCATCGGGACGTAACCCAAGCAGACGTCCCATAGAGACAGCTGCTGCATCGATTTTGTCCTTCTTTATAAGGTAACGAGGTGACTGAAAGAAGCATACGGGTCAGTACACCCACAAAATTATAAGTGAGATAAAATAAGGCTACCTCTGGTAGGCATGCCATGCCCGCGGCAAGAATGAATCCCCAGATGAGTTGAATGGAGGTCGGAATTCGCCAGGCTGAGTGATTAGGGTTGTTCTTCGTCGCATTGTTGAAAATCGATGCCAAAAGAATACCAATAGTGATTGCCCATTGATATAGAGCCACAACGGAGCCCCTGATCCATTTTGGCGCACTGAGCCACGTTGGATGGTACATCAGTCAGCAGGAATCGACGGCGAGGACGATATAGGCTCGTACCACTCAGACTGGTACATTGGAACCAAGCAGGATACGAGCCCTACACCCAACCCAGCAAAAACTCGGCCTACAACCTTTATCATGGTAATGTGAGCTGTTGTACGATGGAGGATAAACATGAGTGACGCACGAAGAGTGCCTTTTCCGTAGCAGCTGTCTGCATCGCAACTCCGATCGCAAACACCAGACACGCGAACACAACTCCCTAAGCGGAACGGGCGTGTGAGTTCATATCTTCTCAATGGGAAACTCTGAGTAGAGATCTTTACCCATTTACGACCTAGGACATCTAGTTTTCGGACGATGGTTTCACTTAGCCACGCATCGAGCCTCAAAAGACCTTCGAGAACTCACCTGCCACAGGAGCTCCAAGAAGGGCGCCAAAAAATGTGCCAGCAGACAAGATCGATACGATGAGCGACTCCTCCGAGCTGCTGATGAAATATGAACCATTTGGGTCTCCGTTCTCCGGAGGGTGGCCAAACGTCTGCAGCCAGTCTGGCATGACCTTGATACCACTGATAGTGCCCGTATCATACCCGAATAGGATACCACCAAAGGCTGCGAAGCATGTCATCAAGATACCGGCCATCTTGTTCTACGAGATATAGACAGAGTCAATGGGGGGGGGGGAAAACTTGGGAAGGAAACTGGCAAAGGCACCTTCGGGGCATTAGCACCAATACCTTCGCCTGTTGCTGCTGGTCCTCCAGCCATTTTCTTTGTTCGACGGGTAGCGAGCGTTGAACGCTGAAAAGGCGTAGGCGGGGGAAATGAGGGGGATGAACCTCCGATGGGAAATCAAGAAACACGCATCCTTGATCCTTTTTATACACCCAGCTGCGTCTCTGCGCCCTTTTCGGGGTTTCGCAATTGGCTGGCGCGGCCACTAATAGGTGAATACGACGAAAATACTGTCATATAGCCGGCTTCGAGGTGGTGGGTACCAGCACAAGAATGGACATTTTGATCCGAACGCAACTTTGAATCTCTCGTCGGGCAACGTTACAGTCCTGATATGCGTCTGGAATTGATAATATGGAAATGCACGGACCTACGAGGCCGTAGAAAGGATTTGTGGGGCACAATGAAGCCTTGTCCGCTACGACTCGAGCCCCGCGGGGAACCGTCATGACCCTAAGAATAGATCGCATCCACATCAGCGTACGTACGCAGAACTGGCTTGGCACAGATGACAACGGTCTGAGTACTCCGCTCAAGCCCATGAAAGAGCGGTTAGAAAGGACTAGAGGATGTAAGCTGGGCTGCACCTAAAAATGATTTTGAACCGCGCTGGCCGTGTAGCACCAGAAAATGTGTACATAGTATCTGACAGATCATGAGCAATTGCAGCGTTTGTGAGGGTACACGAGCAGGTGGGGTTGATACGAGCGCTCCTGAGCAGCCGGGCTGTGCATGAGCGCTTGTGAGCAGCTGTGAGGCTCAGGCTGGTTCATAACCGTTCACGAGCATCTCTGAGGCTCACAGCCACCTCATGAATGCTCAAAAACCTGCTTGAGTCTCAAAATTGCTCCATGGCCCATCAAGAGTCCTAGAGGCCAATTTAGAAATGAACTGGCACTTGAATTCTTCCCGGGGGCTAGACAAAATGGAGATCGCGTGGTCTTGTCATGGGTACGCGAACCAAACAAACACCTCGTCCCACTCTTGAACCGCAACCACGATCAGTATCTCGCCGTCATAGTCAGCATCGTTCAAGCCCACACCATTCTCGTTCTTATGCCACAAAGAAGCATCTATCAGTGTCCACCATCTGCGACAAGAGGCTAACTGGAGAAGTCCATGGAGTAGGCAGTAGTTCTATCTTGGTATGTTGTTGGGCGCGCTTCTTTTTTTCTTTTGCACATGCTTAGTAGCCTTCTTTCGAACGCCAGCTTCATCGCGTGTGACCGAGTCATTATTTCTTCTCTTAGGTGACTGCCATACCGTTGGCCAGTGTCAAGTCTACCTGAATACAAAATAATCACTGTCTGCATGATATCTCCTGGTGCTTTGAGGACGGAAGAACACTTGGCTGCAAAGCTTAGAGCTTAAAGGCAAGGGTCAACATTTCTACTGGAGAAAAACGTATGCCTATCCTTCTGCTCTCCTCTCTTTCAACTAACCTTTTTCTTTTCAGGACTACTGTGACTCAGTATAGCGAACTGGACTTCTGGACGTGCACTTCGGAGAACGTGATCAAGCTTTCAGGTCCGTGCGCAATCAACGTCATGATGAAGCTCGCGGGCTGAAATTGCTCAATTTAGGCAAGAGAAAAGACCGGCGCACGGACCATCCTCAAGCATATAAATACCTGGCAATCCCCCCACATTCCATCCCCACCCCCACCTCAGACGCTCCTCACTACCAACCGCTCTCAGTGACCCCTTGAAGGCATATCACTATCGGAGGTATGTTTCAAAGGTGTCCCCGTCCCGCCAATGTTGCTGACAATGGCAATGACCTAGTAGCGCCCGTATCGCCCCTGTAGCCTACGCTGCCCACACAACGGCCGAGATAACAGCGGTTTTGGCAGTGGTTTGGCGGGGCTTCTTGATGAGAACAGAGGGCATGGACCGGTCAATTTATGCGTAGTTCAATCACTGTCTATCATGATGTATGTATTCTGGTAATCTATTTCTATGTACTCGTTATATTGCTACGAAATGATTATTTTTTTTTTCTTCTCTTTCCCGACGTGTTCATGTGCGATTATGAAACCCGTGAAACTCATGATTGCTCATTAAGTCTGGTTTGCTCATGAGCACCGTGAGCCTCGCAGTGCTCACGAGTGCACATGAAAAACAAGGTGTCCCATATGCACTTGTGAGCAGCCCCGAGGCTCACAGTGCTCATGACCGCTCACGAGCGATTAGGGCGTTCGTGAGCGATCAGAAACTATGGACTCTTGTTCTGGTGCTATGATGCGATCCCACCTTTAGTTGAAGCTTGAATACTTCCGCCGAAAAATTCAGGGACCCAGCCAAGACTTCCGTGTAGTCGTTTATGTATCCACATTACGCGTCCTGCTGCAGCGACATCATGGCGTTGGGTGGAAACACATGAAAAATGCTGAAGACTGCAGCTGGAGGGACCTCATGGAGGAGGAAAGGAGACTTGCCGCGGTAAATATGAATCCGACAGAATGAGATAAGATGAGATTAGATTGACTATCAGCACACAAAAAGGTGGCTCACTGAATCACTCATAGACGTGGCTACCGGAACGACCGTCGCAGATTCAACAATGCGCTACATCACACGAAAAGAAAAGACAACATGATGACAGGAAACCTCGATATCCGCTACGTACTTCTCCAAGACTGGGCTCAAACATGTTCGCTCTCAGGCTTCTCCACAGAATCGTCCCTCTCAACCTTTTCCTGCCCATCGCCAGCAAATAGACGTCTTCTGTAGGCGTGGGATGTCCTCGGAGTACTGTCCCGGTACATTTGGTCAATCTGTTCCAGAGAGAGCCCTTTCGTCTAGGAAGGGGGCGCAAAGTTATATTTCAGTATTCCAAACGATAGAACGCACGATCGCACAATTCAACTGACCTCGGGGATACAGAAATACGTGAAAATAACGCAGCATGCGCAAGTTGAGCCCCAAATGAAGAACACTTTCTGCTCGAGTCCGGCGCTGCCAGGTTCGGTGTTCACAAGGAACGGGGCTAGAGAGACGATTAGTGAGTCCGGATCGGCATCGAGAATCATGGGCTACACACTAGCAAAACCGAGCGCCCAGTTCCATAGCCAGTTGCTGGCGGTGGAGAGTGACATTGCTTTGGCACGAACTTGCAGTGGGAAAATTTCACCAGTAACGACCCAGGCGATAGGACCCCATGTACTCGCAAAGAAGCCCTGGTATGTTGAAAAATCGTTAGTTTGGAATTACATGGGCACAGAATAAACTAAGGACCACTCACGATGTAAATGCACACGAACGCGATGAGGACTTTCTGGCCGGCGGTATTGGAATCGCTGACTGTGACACCCACAATGCCAACGATGAACTCGCAGATGCACATGCCTACGGCACCCCAAAGTAGAAGAGTGCGCCTTCCAAACCTCTCGACGCCATAAATTCCCGGAATGGTCATACCAACGTTCACCACGTTGATGGCGATGGTGGTCAAGAAAGCATTACTGATGCCGGCCCTTTGGAAGAAAGTCGTGCCGTAGTAGATGATAAAGTTGACTAGAAAGAGGGAGGCAAAATCTGAGAACTTTATCATACAAGTCACTCGAAATGAGATGCGTACTTCCAGTTAGCTGCTGCCAGCCTTGCAGAGCGATTCCCGTCCATGTTCGAAAAGCGATCTTATTCGTACTAGGCCTGAAACAATCGACATAGGAGCTCTCACCGAGGGCCCTTTCAGCCTCAAGATTGACTCGAATGACTCGAATTTCCTCTTGGACGATAGGATCCTCGGGACGCAACCCAAGCAGCCGTCCCATGGAGACTGCGGCAGCATCGATCTTTTCCTTCTTGATGAGGTAACGAGGTGACTAGAAGGAGCGCACAAGTCAGTACTTGCTTCTGCGCATCTGGAAAGATAAGTAGTGAACAGGGTTACCTCTGGTAGACATGCCATACCCACGGCAAGAACGAATCCCCAGATGAACTGGATGGCCGTTGGAATTCGCCACGCCGAGTGATTAGGTCTGTTCTGCGTCGCATTATTGAAAATCGATGCTAAAAGGATCCCAATGGTGATCGCCCATTGATATAAAGCTACAACGGATCCCCTAATCCATTTCGGTGCACTAATAAATCACGATTGAAAGTCAGCAGGTATTGATAGCAAGGAAACACAGGTTCATACCACTCGGACTGATACATTGGAACTAGGCAGGAAACGAGTCCTACGCCTAAACCAGCAAAAACCCGTCCCACGACCTTGGTTTGGTTATGTGAGCTGCTATATCAGTGGAAATAGAAGGAACGTACGAAGAGGGCCTTTTCGGTGGCAGCTGTCTGCATCGCAACACCAATGGCAAAAACCAGACATGCGAAAACGACACCCTGAGTGAGAAGGAGATATGAGCTCGTACTTTCTCCCCGGTAGGCTGAGGAGTTGAGCGGAAGGTCCTTACCCATTTACGACCTATGGTATCTGATATTCGGATGATAATCTCGTTAGACGTCCATCAATCGAAAGACCTATGAGTTAGCCTTACCTGCCACAGGAGCTCCAAGAAGGGCGCCAAAAAATGTGCCAGCAGACAAGATCGATACGATGAGCGACTCCTCCGAGCTGCTGATGAAATATGAACCGTTTGGGTCTCCGTTCTCCGGAGGGTGGCCAAACGTCCGCAGCCAGTCTTGCATGACCTTGATACCACTGATAGTGCCCGTATCATATCCAAACAGGATACCACCAAAGGCTGCAAAGCATGTCATCAAGATACCAGCCATTTTGTTCTACGAGAGGTGAGCGGAGTTGAACTGGGCAGACAAGATAGCTGAAGTACCTTCGGGGCATTAGCACCAATGCCTTCGCCTGTCGCTACTGGTCCTCCAGCCATTTTTGCTGATCAAAAGGTGGCCAGGTAAAAGCGGAGGGGAAGTGGGGGGAATAAACCTCTCACGAGGGAGAAAAAACTACACGCCCCGACACCTTTTTATAGACCCCAAGTTTGTCTCTGCGTCCTCCTTGGAGCTTCAACTGGTTCTCGTGGCCCATTCGTGAATGTGACGAAGACACGGTACCATTCTGTAAATCCAAGGGAGGCTTTAACCTTTGAGGCGCTCGAAAGTCCCACACAAAAATAGTCCGCAGCTCGGTCAACGCGTCTTTAACCTCTACGAATTGAGCCCCGTGGGGAATTATTATCCTGGTATATCGTTGCGCATAGAGTCGGTCAGAAGTGCCTAGCACAGACAAAAATGCTCTGAGAACGCGAGGACCTGTGAGATTCAGGAAAAACAAACGGATTACGCGAAAACTTACCTTGGAGCAATGCCAGCATTGATGTGAGCCTATGTCTTCTTAGTTCGTCTACGCGTCCCTCTGAGGCTTCGATCCATGTTCGTACTTGGCGTAATGAGAAAACTGCCGCCACGTAGACGACAAGAAAGGCTTCGATCCGTTGGATAATGATGGTCCCACACAAAAAATAGGCATTGAGCTTGATCCAACACAGTTAACATTTCGTGGGTAAATCTTGGTATGTCGTGCAGCGGGCTAGCTGGGAGAGAACGCACGAATCCGGGGCGTACAAAGGCAGTAGGAAAGTTGAAGAGCACAGTGTCGATGTCGCTTTTCATGTATTCCACCTCAACTGAGTTGATTCGAACTGAGCCTAGGGGTCGTCCACCCAAAAATAATTCTTCCATACCTGCTGACCATCATCATCAGATCCAAACCGACGCCAATTTCCACCGAAAATAACCTGGACATCAGCCCTGTCTGGGAACAAGCGGAAACTCTGGACTCGGAACGTTGAAACAAGGGGCGTTTCAAAGATTGAATATGGTGGGAAACGGACCTTATGGAAGTGGCGACAAGAAATGTCGATCGCAAACGCGGAGGACACCTCGTTCCGGGGAAGCGTGTGAACAAAAGGACGCGTGTCTCTGAATCAAAGTCAACAACGAGGCAACTCCGCAGATCGGGATATCAGTAAATACCAAATACCCAAGTTGGCATCCTTGGGCGATGTTGTAGTACCCCTCACAACGCCCGTCGTGACTCGTTTCCCTATTAGCCGCGGTGCTGCATGCTGCACACTGTCAAGGATAGGAGGAGGAACCAATGGACTTCCTTACCGCGTCCGATGTCATTAAACCGGTGATAACCAAGGCGATGAAAGCGGGAGAAGGAGTGGCAAAAGTGATTCTTGAACGATTAACTTGTTGAACTGGAAAATGATGCGTCGTGTTCATACAAGGGTACGTAAAAAAACAAACGAAGAAAACAAAGGTAACGTAGGACCAAGAGACCCCAAAAGCCGGAGAAAGAAAGAGCTAAGTACTACCACCAATCTCACATTTTTAGTTTCCCTTCTCCACGTCGCTTGCATGGTCCTCCTGGTGATGCATCGAAGGTCCTTTGCCAACAGCATCGGCGACGTGGATGTCTTCGGCAATGAGTTGTGCGCGGTATGCACCAGCGCGCCAGGGGTTGGTGTTCTGGTACATGAGATCGATTTGTTCGAGAGAAAGTCCCTTGGTCTAGAGAAGGAGAGCCTCATCAGCGAACGTACAGAATCCGGATATTACACAATAACGTACCTCGGGCACACAGATGAGAGTGAAGATAACACAGCAGAGACAGGTCGAACCCCAGATGAAGAACACCTTGGCTTCGAGACCAGCAGATCCTGCCTCCTTGTTGACGAGGTAGGGGGTAGCGTAACCGATAGCAAAGTTCCACAACCAGTTACTGGCAACAGACAACGACATCGCTTTGGCACGGACTTGGAGAGGGAAGATCTCTCCAGTGATAACCCAAGCAATCGGTCCCCAGGTACTCGCGAAGCCCGCCTAAAGCGCGTCCAATGTGAGTTCCGAGACTGACAGGGGGTGGTGATTGAAAGGAGAACGTACGATGTAAATGCAGACGAATGCGATTAGAACCTTCTGACCGGCAATGTTGTTTACGGAGACAGTGACACCGACGATGGCGACGATGTACTCGCAAACACACATGAGGACGGCACCCCAAAGGAGGAGACTACGCCTTCCGAAACGCTCGACACCCCAAATTCCGGGTAAGGTCATGACCACGTTAACGACGTTGGTGATGATCGTGATAACGAAGGGGTTGGAGATACCAGAGTTCTTGAAGAAGGTCGTTCCGTAGTAGAAGATGAAGTTGACTAGTCAAGGGAGATTAAAACCGTAGCCTAATTCCATTGAGATGAGAAGACTTACTTCCGGTGAGCTAGAGATGAAGCGGCATTAGTGAATGTTCCAAAGCCAAAGCATCGTTGATGGGCTCACCTGCTGCCACGCTTGAATGAAGATACCGGTCAAAGTACGCAGAAGAATCTTGTTGTGGCCACTCCTGAAGCAGTCGATGTAGGAGCTTTCACCCATCGCCCTCTCCGCCTCCAAACTGGCACGGACATCGTTAATCTCAGCCTGAGTCTCAGCGTCGGAGGCGGACAATCCAGTGAGACGGGCAAGTGCCTTGGCGGCCTCGTCGTACTTGCCGCGCTTGATGTACCAACGGGGAGACTCGGGCAAGATCAACATACCACCGCCCAAAATAGCGGCCCATGCGAACTGGACAGCGGTGGGGATACGCCACGAGGAACGACCATCCCTGTTTTTGGTCGAGTTGTTGACAATGGCAGCAAGAAGGAGACCGATCGTGATAGCCCATTGGTATAGCGAGACAACAGCACCTCGAATCCATTTCGGGGAACTAGAGGAAAAGAGGGAAGTCATCATGCATCAGTTTCATCAATCCATCAACGGGAAGGGATTTCATAGAACCAATTGAACTTACCATTCAGACTGATACATGGGAATCAGACAGGATACGATACCAACGCCCAAACCTGCAAAAACACGACCGACAACCTGGAAAATGGAGAGATTTGAATGTCAACGCGGGAAGGCGCATATCATGAAGATGTGATAACTTACGAAGAGGGCGACGTGCATTGCAGCCGTTTGCATAGCCACACCGACTGCGAATACAAGACAGCCGACAATAACACCACCCTTTCTGCCAAGGAAATCTGGAGATCGGAGTATGAGCATGGGTCGAGTTGAGTGGAGAAACATGTTGAATTAGACTAACCTCCAAGCGGGGCGCCAAGGAGAGCACCAAAGAAAGTACCCGCGCTCAGGATCGAGACGATGAGAGACTCGCGACTTGAACTGATAGTGTAGGGGCCGGCTTCTGGGTCAATACCGAACTGTGGGTTGGGGGTACCGAATATGGAGAGCCAGTTGTCCATCTCTTTCACTCCGCTAATAACACCAGTATCATAACCGAACAGGATACCAGCGAAGGCTGCGAAGCAGACCATCACAATCCCAGCAAACTTGTTCTAGATCGTTGACGACGTTAGGAATGCGGGGAAATTTGCAAACAAGAGAGGAGAGAGAGAACATACCTTTGGTGCATTGGCTCCAATGCCACCTCCAGTTGCAACCGCTCCGCCTGCCATATTGTTGAGTAAATAGCAAGGGTAAGTGGGGGAGAGGAGGAGGTGAGAGGGAGAGTTGAAAGTAGAAAAATTAGCGAAATCAACGAGGGTTTTATACCGAAATTTCATACCGGCATCCGGAAGCTCCGGAAAAAGCCTCCATGCCCCGTATCCGATCACCGGTTTACATATGGACATTGGATCGAACAGGATCGATGCCAGACAAACATCCACATTCCTCTATGAATAAAGAGGTACACATGAAAACTCTATGTGGCATATGGGTACGGTGGCGGGAGCAGCCGCTGCCAGCAGGGCACAAACCCTCGGGTAACGAGCAATTGAAGAGCCCAACCTGGGGGAATGTGGAGTGACGATGACTGATTTTCACCTCCGTTACCTGGAACGTCCATAGGAACGGAAAACTTGTTCCCGGCGTCTCGCGTGAACAACGAAACATGGCAAATTTCCAAAACGTCAGGTCTCTGCGATCTGCGGACCTTCCAGAGGTAACCAGACGAGGAATAAATTTGTAGGTCACCAATTGACCACGCGTTGGCACCGTCAACGGTTGATATTTTTTGATACACGCTGTCTAAGCGAGGCTGCTTGGTCCGAATTCTTCGTCAGAGTCGCAGCAATTGGAAGGTCCCTGAAAGAGGACCATGTGCTACTTTTTTGTGGCTATGCTAGCGCTAGTTGAAGCGCTTCTTCCGTTTAGACTGTTCTGTCTCTGCCTGGGCAGATCTGAGTTTGTCTGAGCTTGATCTGGACCCTTTCTGCCTCGCGCGAGGGCTGGGCTGCTGGAGTCGTGTGCACCACAGTTGGCTGGGCTATAGACTTTCTCCCCTGACAGGCGAAGGAGCAGATGGCCTGGAAGAAAGATACAGGCGTCCGGATATTGGCTGGATAATCAGTGTTCCAGCTTCCAATTCCCCCATCATAATGTACATCATCCCCCATGGCCCTGGGTGGCCCCCCACCAGTCCCCCACAGTCCCAACGGGGACCGTGGCCTCAGCCAGCCTGAGCCTTTTCAGATCCAGTGCGAACGGGAAGAATAGGCTAGGCCAAGCAGTGGAGTTGAATCGGTTGAATGAATTCCGTGCGTTCCTGTGGTTTGTACCATGAGGTCCATTATAAAGGGGTACTCTGAATCAAGCTGGATCGAGCCAGGCACACATAACGCACAATTGAAAGGTGCCCGAACTTTCCCGGACGGCGGAACTTGTGCCAACTTGGATGATGGAGTTTTCTTCAGCCCGATATGCGCGGTGTGACGGTCACTCAGGACTGTGACGTCCACGTTCTTGCCTCATCCGGCAAATACCGAAAAAAATTAGCAAATAACAATTCGAACTCTTCCGAGGACCAATTCCTGCAAAAAAAGATGGGCCAGACAGCATCTTCACCAATCTCCTCCAATTCTTCACAATGTCCGGTAGACCATCAATCTCTCAGTGCCAAATCTGCGCCTGCACAGTGTCCGGTAGACCACGAATCCCTCAAAACTTCTGCAGCTGCCCAGAAACCGGCTCAGTGCCCAGTCGACCACAACCAACCGTCTTCCTCATCGTCCCAAAAGCCCGCTCAATGTCCTGTCGACCATGGATCCGTATCTTCTCTCAACCAGATGCCCTCGCTGTCGCAGACACGAGCGCCGAACCAAATGATGGATCTTCCGACCTCCAGAGAAACATCCACGATTCCACGCGATTCTGCGGACAAATGGGAGTACCCATCGCCTCAGCAGTTCTATAACGCGCTTGTGAGGAAAGGGTGGGAGACTCCTGAAGAGCATGTTGAGACTATGGTGGATATACACAACTTTTTGAACGAGCAGGCGTGGCAGGAGGTGCTCAAGTGGGAACGGAGGCAGACTGAGTCAGTAGACTGGTTGGACTTGCGGAATTGGTTTTCTGGTTGCTCATTGTTATCATTTTTTGCAGCGAAGAAATCCATCTGGCGCGTTTCAAGGGTCGTCCGGGTGAGATATCACCAAAGGCCAGGTTCTGGTTGTTAGCTGGGTGGCTTCTACCTGAACGGTTCAAGTACGTTCTCATCTGGTCATTTCGCTGGAATGATTCATTGACTCTACTTGCTGTATTAAGCTCTGAACCTCCCTTTGACCGACACGACTGGGTAGTCCGACGACCTCAAACTGGCGAGGAAGTTCGCTATGTTATTGACTATTACTCTGCGCCGCCAGAAGCAGACGGTTCACCCGTGTTTTCCCTCGACGTTCGACCTGCTCTGGATAGCTTCAGCAGCATCAGAGAACGTATCTCGGTTGCAACGGAGGAGGCCTGGACGAATTTCAAGGAGAGAAGTCCAAGCCAGCGATGAATTTGAGGGCTTTTTGGTTATTCACGGAGATACATACACACACATATAGACCTTTTACATTATATAGTTAGACACCACTTATTGTAGCTCACATTAATTGTACCAGCTCTTCACGAACTTTTGTAGAGGAAGAATCAACATCGTTCGATTCTGACTCTTTCAATTGGTTCTGACTTGACTGGAAAATTTTTGAAAGTTTGCCGGGTGGTAGCCGGGCCGTGCGACAAAATAATTTCTTCCTTCTTCGTCAACATTCGGGTCTCATCAAAACGACCACCTCCTTCTCCGACTCATTCGCGTCATGCTTCCCCGACACCTCCAAAATCTCGTCGTACGAAATGCTCTTCGTAACAGAACTCTTGCGCGACACGTACAGCAGCCTCGTTTGACGGTGCCCACTTCCGTCTTCCGTTCAGTAGCTGGCTTTCACTCAACCTCCAACAACCGGAACGAACTACCAAAGTCCCCGTTCCAGACATTTGTTGATGTGCTCAAGGATGAGTTGAAGAAGAACAGGGAGCTTCAGGATAATGTGAAACAACTGCAAGGAGATGTAGACAAGTTTCAGGATTCGGAAGCTATGAAGAGGGCGAGGGCTGCGTATGAACGCGCTAGGGTACTCTTCTTTCTCTTCTCGGTCGTTTGATTCAATTTATCTGACGTGTTATTCTCTATAGCTGACGTCGAGTATCAAAGAAAACCCAAAACTTCGCGCTGCGGCAGAGGAGCTCAAAAAGCGAGGTATCAAAGTCGGAGATGCCGTTTCGGAAGCTCTCAAAACGATGGAGGAGAGTGAGGTTATGCGTGCCGTACGTTTTCTTTTCCCTTCCCTTTTCTTCACTCGTTCGACCGACACCGACAACCGGATATTCTAGATCTCAAGAGCATCCGCAGCCGTCTCCTCGACTATAGAAAAGTCGACGGAACCGATACGCAAAACCGCAGCTTACAAGGCCCTTTCTGAGACGCTCATTGACGCGTTGGACGATAGTGGTAGTGCGAAGCATGGTGGGTTTGAGGAGAAGGAGGCTAGGAGGTTAAGGAGACAGAAGAGGCTAGAAAAAGCGGGTCGTCTTGGTGGACTTGGACCAGCGGGTGCTCGTGTTACTACGGACCCAGAGTGAGATTTTCCTGCTACTCAACGAAAGCCTTCTCAAGCTGATTCATATTAGGGCCGGCACATCCGTCGTGTTGCATAAAGACTCACCCCGACAAGAAAAATGGAACGAGCTCAAGGAATCCAACCCGGTTTTGAAATCGTTCTTCTCGGCGAAACAGTCGTTTGAAGAATCTGAAAACCCTTTCGTGTCGTCTATACGGACTGTGACGCAGACGATTGGTTCTTGGTTCGAGGAGAATGAGACGGCGCAGGTTATGCGTATGATGAAGATGCATGATCCTACTTTCAATATGGGCAACTTTGAGAGAGAGTTGAGGGAGTATATTGTGCCTGAGGTTGTGGATGCTTACCTGTCGGCGGATCAGGAAGCTTTGAAGGCTTGGTGTGGGGAGGCGGTATGTTTCTACCCTTGCCTTTTCTTCGTTTAGCTGATTGTGATTGGGTTCGTAGACTTACAACGTGCTCTGGGCGACGATGGAAGTATACCTGAAACAAGGACTCATCAGTGAAAGCAAGGTGTTGGATATTCGACAAGTTGATGTACGTCTCTCGTTCCGAACTATTGGCTCCGTTGCTCAGTCCTTCCTTTGTAGGTCCACACTGGAAAAGTTCTCGATAACAACATACCCGTCTTCATCATCCAGTTTAACACGCAAGAAGTTCTCTTATTCAGAAACGCAAAGACTAGTGAAGTCGCAGTCGGTGCAGAAGATCGCGTCGAACAGTGCACCTACATTGCTGCTATAACACGAGTTGAAGAGGAGCTAGGCAATGAGTTGACTGGAGGATGGAAGGTTATAGAGGTATGACGAAGGTTTCCCTTTTGGTGATCCACTTCACGCTAACAACTACGTGTTCTACTTTCTAGATGGGCCGTCGGAGCGCGAGAGCATACCTATGATTTACGACAGGAAAAGTATAGACGACCTGTAACATATAGATCTACTAATAGCCATACCATAGGAGACTGGATAGTCAATTCACCACTCATGAAACTTTGGTTTATAGACAGAACGTTCAGAGACAGGATAATAAATTGACCAGCTCCGCTCATCGCACAAGCCGAAAAAAAAACTGCTGTAAAAGATAGATCTACCCCGCCGGCTCTTCAGAGATATACTTACACGGTACGCGGAAGAGGATGGGCGCTACAGTAGGAGGGAAAGATTCATACGATCCACGATATGAACTCCTCCGGCACTGTCCCCTCTGCATCATTCATATCAGCACCGTGTTTCGTAACCATACGAACTAACACTTACGCCACGAGTTCGTGTTCGCCTTTGGATGCATCTCCTAGAGAGATCGACCCAATATCAGCAGCTGCCTCTAGTAGAACCCTCCCATTCTTTCGATCGTCGTTTGCCAGAAGTGGGCTCCACAACCTCACACAACCTGCTCGAGTCAACTGAGTCAGCATACCAACTTCACGACAAGAGCTCTCACCGTCATTCCCCCCAGTTACCAATCCCAGTCGATTCGACGATGGAGATTCGAGCCACTGCGCACCGAGAACCCCAAACGATGATTTACCAGGACTGACACGACTGGGACCATCATGTTCGAACTCATGTAATGTTCCCCTTTCTAACATTCGAGAATCGTACATGTGAACGGTGTTGTCGTTCCTCGCCACAGCTAGGTAAATCCCGTCGGGGCTGTAACTGGCGGAGTTCACCGCTGCAGACCAGTCGTCCTCGTTGTCGACTAATCCGAGGACGAAGCTGGGAAGGTTGAGGGTCCTGTAGGGTTTGCTGAATTTTGTCGCTACGTCGTATAACCTCATCTTGTTCGTGGTGCTTGTGCATGTAAACAACGCGAGTGTTTTGCCTTGAAGTTTGGGTGAGTCGTAATTGAAGAAACAGGACAAAAATAAGGACGTCATGTCTTCTCACCATCCGGGCTCAGCGTAATGGCATCTCCTGGCTCATCATCAGCCTCCTTCAGCTCGATACGAGAGTCCTTGCCGCGGGTATTTTCGGCGTGGAACATCAAATGTGAGCCCTTCCAAGCATTATGGTTGTCCGGTTCCGAAGTAGCGAAGATGTAGCCTTCCGTCGGACCAATGCCCCAAACCATTGAAAGAGCGTTGCACGCCGATCTTCGGAAGATGGACAGTCTCGTCGTGTTGTTTAAGGTCAAGTTTCGACAGATGGTGATATCTCTGCACACAGAAATCAGGCATGAGACGGTAATCCGGGACTAAGGATCATGTACCTCTCTGCAATGGCGAGGATGGTTTCCCTCGAATCCGGCTTGAAAAGTAGCTGCTTTGGGGGTATATCGTACAGATGGTCGTCTGGGCACCAATGTACGACTGGTCAGAATTGACACAAGAAAGGGAAGATCAAATTGGCGAACTGAATTTCTCGGTATCGCTGTCGTCGTCTTCATTTTCCTCTTGTAGATCATGTAGCTCTTCCTCTGAGTAGTTTTGACCCACTGGGCGGACACCCCAGTTGCGCCATATGTGAACCTTCCGGTCGTTTCCAGCCGAAACCAAAGCATTGCTTTGTAGATACTATGAGAACATATGTTGTGAGGATGGAGAAGGGATAAGCGTACCCATGTGGTGCGAATTTGACATCATTAACGCTGTAATGTTTTGTGCAGGGCTTTAATACGTGCCTGATAGCCCTCTGGTGGCCATAAAGCAACAACGGCGGAGAGTTTTCCTCCCACACGATCAAGGAGCCGCTCTTGTTATAGTCATCGGGTACCTCTAAGATAGCATAGTCAGCGAAGCATCAGTAGTGAACAGAAGTTCCTCACCGTTGTCCACGTCTGGCCCGCCACCTGAAACAGCACTCCCAAGAGCAACGTGACCTCGATGTTGAGCGATGGTGCCAACCGCTGTTCATGAACCTCCGTGAGGCAATGGGACAAAGCGAGAAAGAACATTCAACCCACCTCCGGCGGAATCCTTCAGGTAAATCGTTTTGTAGTTTGTGGGGCTGTGATCGCTAAAAACATGACATCTCTTTGTCGTGTTCGTGTCAACCCTTTTCGGGTATGGACGCCTTCCGACGTCGCAGGCATTCAACTAGACAAGGTCAGCTATGAATGAGCAATATCATGCGAAAACTCACCAAATCCCAATTGTAAATTACTGTCTTCGAGTTTGAAGGTCGAGGAGCTCGGGGTAATCGGTATTCCCGCCCGGTTGGACGCATGTTCCTTTTCAAAGGCAGCAGAGGTGGTGCATCGTCCAGAGTGAGGGCTGCTAGCTCGTCGTTCACGTCTAGCTTGCCAGAGCCATCTGGGAGAGGTTTCCACTACATAGATGTTATCAGATACGGAGAGAGAGAGGTTCACAGTGTTTTACTTGAGCAAAGGGTAGCATTCCCTCATATTCTTCCTCTTCTGAAGTGAATTCTTGTTCAGTTTCCGGTTTGCGGCGCTATCATTGTAGTGAGACTGTTGGAAGGTGTAAAGCCTGTGAACCGGGCAGACCTTCACATTCCGTGGTGATGATAATAATCGCATGGGGGAATGTGATCGCTTCTGGGGCCTCGGTACCTAAGAACACTGTTATCTGAAAGCGCCTGAAAGGAACTGAGCGAAGATGTCTACCTGGGATACTGGGGGTGTATTCCTCTTCGGCTCAACACGAGTCACCTCGACAATCTCATCGTCGTCTGAGGATAGAATGATAATGTCCGCTTGTGCCGGGAGGCCTTTGCTCCCTTGTTTCTTGTTGGGTGTGCTTTGACTATTCGATCGAGGTTTGCTAGGACCTGGACGAGGTGTCTCGTTTACACGCCGTGTTGTTCCACCGCCCATTTGAGGGCGTTGTGCGGCACCGTCGACTCTAGCTGGCATTGTAGCAGGGGATGTTCTCTCCCGTCGACTGGAGGAATTTGTTGATTGGCCCCTCAATTTCTTATGATTTATTGTAGACTTCGGATACACTGAGCTTGAACATCAGCACCTACAAAAGGAAGAATATACGTCAACGAAGACTCTTACTTTTAGAATCTTCGTCCAGGACAATGGTTGTTTTCTTGGTTGCACGCTTTGAGGTGAGATCGAACGAACACGATGTCTTTCCAATGAATTCAATCCCGTCGTCGGGTTTACCCTGAGCCATGCAGAGAGCAAGTCGTGCTACGCTGGCGTAGCGGTTATGGCGACCGTGTCAATGAGAAGAGCACCACTAAGCGCTCGAGTGACAAGGCCGCGGGCCGGACAAAAGACGCGTCGATTATTCCCACGAGTGGAACGCGTAGGAAGCTACCGCCCAAGCACCTCCAGGCTCTGGTTGTTGGACATACAGATTATATACTCATTCTAAGATACATCGTATAAAGTCCCCTATGACATGTACACTAAGTCCTTCCAGTCGCTCTCAGCGCCATATTTTCTAATGAGATCGGTCGATAGTCCTCCGTCGGCCCACCAACCCCTTCACCAGACGCCCAAACAGCATCATCCAGAATATAAATTAGAACCCCTCCTTTCCCATCCGCCGTGAGGCTGACTCTAAACAATGGCATCCTCGACTTCTCATGCGCTTTTCCAGTTGGCATGAACATAAGATTATGTTTGGCAGCAAACTCTTCCACAATCGACCGGAACGTGACCTCTTGTACGAGCGATGAAGACTGAGCTGGTTTGTTTTTGAGTTTCGATGCGCTCGCAGCAGAAGCGGCTGCGGCTTTGGTTTCTTCCCGATAGTCTGGTTTGGGAAGCCGTGAGGGAGCTTCGGGACCTAATTCCATCGCTTGATTCATAAGCTGTAAACCACGAGTCCAACCAGGTAGGGTTCGCATCGATTCCGGGAAACTCTCTTGCCAGATGTCGAACCATCGTGCTACTTCGCCCAGGCTGACTTTGGGTTGTATGAGCCATACATGGAGGACGTCCAGCCATTTTGGGAAGAATTCTGTTTCGAATAACTGGTTGAATATGGATGGACGAAGAAGATCGTTCCAACCGAGAACCCGCTGGATAGGTTCCATGTCTTGGTTGCGGGGATTCACTCGGAAATCCTCCCGAAGAGTAGATCCCAGTTTTGGAACGATATACTTGAGGAGAACGTTGTCCCACTCGGTAGCATCGAATACCTGGGAATGGGGCGTAAGTCTAGTTAAGAAGTGAGCATGAAAAGAGCGCAGCCTACATCTTTCCATGATTTGAGGTCTTTGGGTACCTCATCCTCAACAATCCAGCTCCTCAACAGATTCTTCACTTTTCTTCGCGCCTCTCCCAAGAACTCCTCCATCCTTAGGCCAACATGTGGAAGCCACGGGAACACAATCGAGTGCAAGGAGACCTCATCCAACTTGGGATTCCATTCCGCGACAGCCTTTTGAACCTTCGGTAGAATAAGCTGGTCCATCATGTTGTCGCGTATGAATGGGGGAAGGTAAGTCGACCAAACTTCGTACAACTTGACTGCAGGCTGAGGTGTCTTCGGTGACCATTCATTGTTGATAGCTGTCCGTACTCGCGGGAGCCACACATTCCACAAGAGACTTTCGAAGGGAGTCATCGGCTTTTCACTGAACAAAGTCGTCAACGAGCGAGCAGAAGAAACACGTGGGAGGGCATACATTTGGGGAAGTGCTCTGGAGACGGTGGTAGTACCATAGCGGTCTACCTGCATTTCTGTCTGTTCTTCGGTGGAACTGACCCTGAGACCACGCCGCCAAGTCCTGAAGGTGTTCATGAATGCTGTCGGTTCCTCGAGAGGATTCCACTGTGAGACCATACGGCGGACCTGTCATAAAAGGAATTGTTGGCGGGGACTGACGTATTTCGGAGAAAAAGCGACATACCAGGGGTGCAATAGCGGCAACCACAAGTTCGTCTAAGCGATACTTGTCAAACTCCCGGTCATACTCCGACATGAGCTTGTAGAAAAGTGGTGAGAACTGGTCCAAAGAGACTTCGTAAACCGATGCAAGTTCTTTGGCCTTGACGTCGATGTCAGTCGCGACAAGTTGAACTTGCTGTAGCCTGGCAATCACTATTCATGATGGTCAGTCCCAGGGATGATACCACTGAAATCGGAAGGGAAACTCACATTCGGCTTCCTCGTCAACCTTCTTCCGTAGGCGTAGATCTTCTTGTGCTACAAACTTTTTGCGTTCCTCAAGCGATTTAGCCTCACGGGCCAAACCATCCAGGTCGCTCTTGCAAGTTTCAGCGATCAACCGGATGTTATGCCTGACTTCGGGTATCCGAGTAGGGTCGATAGAGGGTGTCCAGCTGTTAAGGGAAACCTCGGCCAGTGACTTGACTTCCTTGGGCTAGAAAACAATTTTAGCACATTCAAATACCACACTGACAATGAATGTAACTTTACCACTGCTCCTGTCGCATCGATGATCTGCCCAATACCAGATGACGAGTGTTCCTCTCCAGCTTCTGCCAGTATCTGCTCATATGTTTTATGCTCGACTTTCGTTTTGACTTTCTTCGGTTTCTTCCAAATTTCTGACCGTTTCTCTTTCGCCTCCTTCTCCTTCCTTCGAGCCTTTCTGACTTTCGGATCGTCTTCATCGTCGCTGACCGCTTCGCCACGCCTACGCGCTTCCATCTTGGACTGCTCCGTCTTTTCTTTGAAACCGCGGAAAGCGATACCGGCACGTTCAGGTCGCGACTTGCTTTCGACAGGTGTGACTATGCCTTCACCAGTAACACCAAGACCAGTTCCGGACTTCCAACCCATTTTCTCGAGCATACGAGCACCGAAGCTGCCTGATATTTTGGCGAAATGCACCTGTTCCGCGCGGTCAAGCGGTGTTGCTGGCCGGGACGGTTTTGCATCGCGCACGAAAGACGTCGAGCTCTTGTTGCCGAAGGATGTGGGTAGATCACCTGATTCAGTTGTCTTAGAGCCGATCCCGCCGCGTTTAGAGGCCATTGGTGATGGGGTCTCCGTGTTTCCTGGTGTTTCTCCAACGGTAGAAGCCAAACGAGACGACCCAATCCCACCCTTCGCGAATGAAGGTGTCGAAATCCCGCTTGTTGAAGTTCCAATGCCACCAGAGCCTATTCCACCTTTTGAACGCATCCCAATCCCACCAATACTAGGTCGTGCACTCGAGTCATCTTCGTTGTGTTCATCCTCCTCCTCCTCGTGTATTCGGGGAGACGGGGGCCTGGAAGGTTCAGATTCGTCGTCAGAAAATTCCTCTGCGCCCTCACCTTCACCCTCATTCTCACCCTCATCGTTCGAGGAGTCATCGCCATCGTCCTGATTGCCAGCTTCGTCGCCATCTACGTCCATCGCGTTGAGTTCTTCGTTGGCCTTTGAACTTTGGCCAGAAACGAATGCTGGTGCCTTTGCCCAGTCACTTCTCTTGTACCGGCCACCCTTCCCACCACCACGACCGCCAGTTTCTTCTTCGTCGCTGTCGGCAAATACACCGTATAGCGCATCTGCCTTGCCATTCTTCCGTCTCCGTTTCCGTTTGTATGGGTTTTCGAAAAGAGCACGTTCGTCTCGTACGTCAGGATCTTCATCTAGACCAAAGTCGGCATCCCCAGCATCTGAGCCTTCATATGAATCGGAATCGTCGTCGTCATCAATGACCCGTTTTCTACGGGCCATGATTGTTTTCGGGGAGTGTGGAGGTTTGGTGAAGGTAACGGAGAGAGTGCTTGCGCGTGGGAGTTGTGAGGCTGCGTTAACTCAGGCCGCGACCATAGTCGAAAATAGACTCTTGAAAGGACAGTGACATTCGAATAGCTACAGCCTACTATTACATACACTGTTCTGTACACTAATGGTACTACGGGGTTTCGAATACTAAGGAATATTCAATACATGAAATAACGCAGTTATACTAATCTACATCCATCCGGGAACCCATTTTGATGCGCTCATCTGAAGCCATGAGCTTGCGGAGCTCTACGAGGGCACCACATTTGCGCCTCGTCCGCGTCCTCTAGAGAATCCTCTCGGACTTCCTCTTCCACGGTCATTGAAACCGTTTTGGAAACCGCCTCTCCCACGGTTGAAGTCACCACCTCCTCGTCCTCCCCGAGGACTAAAACCGCCTCGACCAAAATTATTAGGGGGCGTGAAGGGTGCCTGATTGGCGGGAGGATGTGAAGAGGCTGTCGGAGATCCATTGGCAGGATGTTTAGGCCCTGCATAAGGACCACCTCTGCCTTGTACACCTCCACCTCGCGCTACAGCGCCTCCACGACCTCTGTTGGGATTGGTCATGATTGAAATAGGAGCATGAGACCCTGATGTGGCTGGTGCAGGCCTCCATCCTGAAGCACCTTGTTGTCCATGTGCAGGAAGCACATTGGGTTGCGGTCCAATGCGGGGTTTGAACGCCGAGTTGGTATTGGGAGGCGGTGGAGCAGCTTTCGCGTCTGTGGAAGTAACGAACTGGGGATTACTCAAGTTCAAGCAGGTACTGAAGTCGACAGTCGATCCGCGGTACTGCGAGCATCTGTGGCCGACGTTAAGGATGATAATGGTTGATGGACGATGTCATCGAAAACACATACCTGTTACCCAGAGTCCCGCCACTCATGAACGTAACATCCCAAAGTACGTCCATTCCCTTGACGTCGAGACCAATTACAGTCCCTTTTGCAGACAAAGGAACACCCCCAGAGTCTTTGATCATCGTGACCCGATCACCCAAAGCAAAGTTCTGGCCCTGAAGACGATAAATAGCATCGGAAGGTTTCAAGACAGCTTGCCTCGGGATGCCTTTGACGATAGCCTTCTTTATAGCACCGCTCGACCGCGATGCGGTATATGTATCAGCCAGTTTTTCAATCTCTGCAACCGTTTCCTGTGAACCGAATCAGAGACTGAAACTTCCTCAATATAATCATCCGAGCGCATACCTTGTCCAACTGGTCACAAAACAACGACACCGGCTCAAAGTCCCGCACACCCTTGCTCTTTAACCACGCCTTCACCTCTTTGACCTTCGCATCCGGATTCTGGGAGCCGGTAGTGAAGAAGGCGTCGGCCCTCACCATCATGTCTCCGTGATTTCCTCGAGTATCCTCCTCCAACGCTCGGAAGACCTCAGGGAATCGTTGCATGTACTCCCTGATCAGAGCCAACGCTTTTTGACTGAACTCCCAATGCCGACCGCCTTCCTTGTCCTTCCTGGAGTAACCGATGACTTTGAGCGACTTGGCTTCGTACTTCAGACACAGTCCGAGGTTGTGTTTTTGGTTGTCGGATGTGATGACCATGAACGAGGACATGATTTTGGAAAGAGCGCGCCCAGAAAGGTTGACCTGGTTCGCAGCAATGTAGGATGGCACGTACGCAGCGCTAGGACTGGATGAGGAAGGAAGATTGGCAGCCTCTACTATCTCCTTGAACTTGATTTGTTCGGATTTGTCAGAGGGGAAGAAGGCTAATATGACGCTGAGAGTCCTATCCTTTTCCTCGGTCTTGTTGACTTGCGCAGCGACACCGTAGGCATGCTCGCCCAAAAAGAAGATCTTACTTCCTTCGGGGAACTCCTCAGCGAGAGGAGGGGCTGGGCGTTCGGTATACCGAGGGTCCTCAGATGCCGAGGTCACACACATTTGTAGAGCTTGTTCGGTCTCTTTGTCGGCTCCTTCGTACTCTTTAACGAAGGCCCCGGTGTCGAGCCGTTTGAGGCCTAGAAGTACGAGTGAACACAAGTATAGGAGATGAATGAGGTCCGTACCTTTCAGAGGTCTTACGTGAACCAGAACCTCTACCTCCCCGGTGACGATACCACAACGTTTCGAATACACGTCCTCAATACGCTGTGCTTTTGCTCGCCAATGTCCCAGTCCATTTTGACTGTGCGGGGTACTGACAACCTTCTCTTTGCCAGCAACCTTGGCCTTTTCATATCTGAACAACGCATCGCTGACACCGACCGCCATACCCTCCTGCAAGAACGGCCAGGAGATCCACACCCGGCTTCCGACCAACTCCCTTGCGACATCCTCCGACTTCCGATTCTCGAACGTGTTCGAGATGTTCACAACGACAGATTTGTTTCGCGATTCGGAACCGTGGACGTTGACGTGGTGATATCCAATGACGACACCCGAGTGTGGTAGGGTCTTCAATGACGAGAAGCCGGCCAATGCTTCTTTCCCGAGGGCTACGCCATCCCTCAAGCCTGCAACGAGAGAGAGCTCAGCAAGCGTGGGCAGGTCAAACACTTCCATTTTACACAGGCAACGATAAAGGGGCGGGAAGAATCCAGGCAAAGAGCTTGGATACTCTTTCGGCTCTACGTCTGCGCCGGCGAACGTAAAGCGGGTAGAAGTGCCAAAGCCATTTCGAGACCGTTCTTCGGCGGTGAGGTAGCGCTCACGACTAGCCATGGCTGCGAGGAGCTCTGCCTCGGAAATGAAGGGGATCTTGACGATGGCTTCCCAATCTTGCTTTTTGCCGTTGAGATCCAAATCGAACGAAGTTGGATAGAAGTGGGAAATGGGTGAGAGAGGGTCCGTCATCAGGGTCTTCCAATTACATGTCCGTTTAGTTATCTCATGCGATACATGGCGATAGTGAAGATCGACTCACCCAGTATGCCTGCGGTACATGCTCTTTGCTGGCTGCGGGCAGGACACCCATAAGCTGCTCGAAGGGCTTAAAAGGCCTTCCCAGCTCGAACTCGAACTTCATCTCCGAAACTCCCTTCAGATCGCTGATCCTGGGTGCATAGTGGTAGTCGTAGAACCAACCCCAACTAGCTACGCCCGAGAAATAGTAGCGCATCACCCACTGCAGTCCTTCGATATATCGTCGCACCAGGTGGCCCATCGCTTCCTCGTCATCGTAGTCGATTTCCAACTTCGTTCGGTAGTAATCCCTCTTCCACTCCAGCATCTTGGTACTCATGGCCTTATCTGGGTCCTGGGGAGCACTGACTGGAGCTTTGGCGTACTTATTCAGCACGCGATGAATAGCCGCCTCCGATTCCGCGAAGGCGACCTCGTCTTCCGAAGAGTCATCCTCCTTCGTAGGAGGTGATAGAACAAGGAGGTTGTTCCCGTCATCGTCATATTCGTCCCAAGCTGCATCGAGGTTGAGATTGTCGGCAAGTGTGGCCAGGAACGTTCGATCCTTGGCAGGTAGATCATTGATTATCTTTAATCTTTCCCCTTCCTTGTTCAACTTTGTCAAGACAAACTCGCGCACCCTCTCAAACAACTCCCGTTGCTCTGGTGAGAGGATAAGTCCCTTGTTCTTCCTCGCCTGCTCCAGCTTCTCGAGCTCTTTTGCTTGCTTGCCCTTGAACCAGCCCATATCTGCGTACTCTCTCTCGAACACCTCTTGCTCCCAGGTCGCCATCTCGTCCAGAATACGTTGCAGGCGCGGCATGTTGATAATGCCTGCATCATTGATGTATCCGTCTAGTGACGGTAATACGTGTTTATACACCTCGAATAATCGCTCCAGTCCGTTTTCGTGTATGTGTAAGTCCGGTAAGTTGGGTAGGAAATCGTTCCCGACGAAAGCCGCAAGTAGAACGAAGTCGTCGATGATGCGCTCGAGAGAATATTGGAAGGGTAACGACGGTGCTATGGAGTGGAATTCCAGGTCGAGGTATTCCCGAAATAGGGACAGGTGAAGGAGGTAGAAGTTGATGGATTCGAGGCTGTTATTGTTGCTCTTCTTCCTCGCTGGACCGAATTTGACCTCTTCGCGGAGTAAGCAGAAATGTGGATCGTGGCTGAGTAAACCGAGCATGATAAGATCTGCGTCAAGGCCATAAAGACAATGCCGCATGTTGGGATTGTACCCTGGTTGGGCACGAGAAAGGCGTATGTACTCCATAATTTTGTGTTCTCCCTCTCCGGGGACATCGTGACCAGAAAGAACGACCTCCACGTCTCTCCAGTTCGAGTCTTCTGTGATCTTCTTGTTCACGAAATAACGCAGCTGTTCGGACAGCTTGGCCATGAATGGAGTGCCCGGCGTAATACAGTTGCTGTCGAAAGCCTTCTCGTCGGGTAGCTTCTCTCCTTTCGCTTCGGCCTTCTCTCTGACCTCCTTGGCCTCTCTCGCTGTTCGAAAACGCCGACTCCTTTGTTGGTTCATCTTCGCTCTAGGAGCCACCCCGTCGACCGCCATGTAGAACAGTTTCTTCGGTCTTATTTTACCGAATAAGTGATCAACATAGGCGAATATTGATGTAAAGATTTGCTCTTCCGATAATCGAAAATGTGCGTCCTCGTCATTTGGATGTGAGCAGTTGTGTATTATACCATTGAAGTCGAGATATAGGTTGTCTTGCTCAAAATTAGCTATGCAGCAAGTAACGATGTGGTACGACTCACCAAATTCCGGGATCTTGTTCTCCTGAATCAGCTGTGAAGTCAAAGGGTAACGCTCTCTGTAACACAGTGAGTAGAAATCCGAAACCATAGGTGAAGGACGTACGAAATATAGCGAAAGAACTGCCCTGCGAGTCAGCCTCCAAATCATAAACAATAAGTATAACATCCTACCTTTGGTATACCTGACGTTCCAAATGTCAATTGAAGTACAAAAAGTGACAATAGTGCACATACCCATGGTGAGTGTAGGTAAGAATGCAGGCTCAAGCCCTGCTCAAGCCTTCCCTGAAAGGTGTCGTGACTCGGGCGCTTGCCTGCACTCCAAGCGCCCGTAGTGGCCCAAAATAGCGCCAAACTTTAGCACTGCAGAATAGACTCATATCTGACCCACAGCAAGTCACAGCTCTTCCACCTTCCTCTGTTACTGAAACGTCTTTAACTGGCGACTAGGGGCCCTGCTGTGGCTCCCATCCTAGTCATGGCCTCCGCGAATCAGTCTCCTCAAACTGACACCCTGAGTCTGATTTTCCAAGGCTTAAAGAACAAGTCCCATGAAACGCGTTTGCAATCTGCCATCGAACTACGCCGCTATGTGAGCACATTCTACGTGTACTCAAACCGATGGGTCACTCATTTGCGCAATTAGGTCGCTACTACGGTCTCAGAGATGCCTTCAGACACTGCTGCGAAGTTGTGGGACGATAACATCAATAGGAGGATTTTTGACTTGACTCACAGCCAGAATGTAGCGGAGAACTTCGGTGGTCTGTTGGCGATTGGTGCGTCTTCGTCATAATCAAACTATTGAATCATCCTCAACATTCTCAAGATCATTTACTCGATGTTGACGGAGAGGAAACCATAGAATCGAAGCGCAACCTCTTCCGATTCTACAACTATGTCAAGCACCTTCTACCTAATCCGGAACCTAATCTTATGTTGGCGGCGTCGAAGACACTGGGACAAATTGCAGAGACCGGAGGTTCAGCTTTTGGAGAACGGTTTATGGATTTCGAAGTGCCTGCTGCAATCGAACTGATGCAACCAGACAAACCAGAAGCTCCGCGATATGCAGGTGTCCTAATTCTCAAGGAACTCGCCCGAAACAGTCAAACCTACTTCCATTCCCACATCGGCCAGGTGTTTGAAAGCATCTTCGTGCCCCTCCGCGATCAAAAGGTTCATGTCCGAGAGGGCGCCGCCGAACTTCTCGCCGCATGTTTGGAGATTGTCACCCAGAGAGAACGTCAAGCTCGGAGCTCTTTTCTTCCCAAGGTTCTGACTGAAGCACAAATTGGACTCAAATCGGCGCAACCGGAGGTCATCCATGGTTCACTTCTGACTTATCGTGAGCTACTGTTGCACGCAGGCATGGTGAATTTGATTACATATCTTCGCGATGTTCCGTTCTGATATCATGTTCAACTTTCAGTTCATGAGAGAAAACTTCATGGATACTGCGGAGCAGATCCTTCGTTTCAAGTCTCACAGAGACAACCTCGTTAGAAAGATGGTCATCACGATGATCCCATCTCTGGCCGCCTACGACACCCAAACGTTCTCAGAGCATTTCTTACACAAGGCCATGGGTCATCTTTTGACCCAGCTTGAGAAGCCCACGGAACGTTCCTTTGGTAAGATCATAACACAAATGTCATGTCGATTCGTTTTCATCCTGTCTGTTCAACAGCATTCATAGCAATTGGTCACACTGCCACGGCGGTAGGCAGCGACATGAAGACATTCCTCGAATCGATTATGGAGCATATAAAGTCTGGTCTTTCTGGGCGTGGTCGGAAGCACGCACCATCGGAGGAGCCGATATTCCAATGTATAGGGATGCTGGCTTCAGCTGTAGGACCGAACTTGACCAAATACCTTCATGACCAGCTCGACCTTATGTTCGCCCCTGGATTGAGTGAACCTCTTCGGCAGGCTCTTACCGCGATCGCGCGTCACATTCCTCCCCTCTTGAAGACTATTCAAGGTGATTCACATATTTTTGTTGTTCGCACCCACGCTGATCGCAGCCCAGATCGATTATTGGACCTACTGTGCCACATTCTAAGCGGCCAGCCCTATAAGCCTCTCGGTGCTCCTCCGTCTCTCGCGCGTCCAGAGCCAGCGGCATTGAACCGGGAACTGAATGTGTCGCAAGTGTCTACCAACGACAAGAACTCGGAGATGATCACTCTTGCTCTCAACACCCTCGGCTCTTTTGACTTCAGCGGTAAGGGATACGTCGGATTTCGCGTGACTCGAGCTCACTGCGACCGCCAGGTCATATATTGAATGAGGTTGTCCGTCAGTGTGCTCTTCCTTATCTCGAGGACGACCACACAGAGGTGAGGCGCGCTGCCGCCCTGACATGCTGCCGTCTGTTTGTCCGGGACCCCATCACCTACCAAGCGAGTAGCCATGCGATAGAGGTCATTAGTGATGTTCTTGACAAACTACTCACGGTCGGCATCGCTGATCCAGGTGTGTTTCTACCTAGCGGATCGCGTTCAGTACTGACCAACGTAACGACAGATCCTTCCATCCGACAAACCGTCCTTTCATCCTTACATGAACGATTTGACAAGCATCTTGCACAGGCCGAAAATGTTCGCTCTCTCTTTATCGCACTCAATGATGAAGTCTTCGAGAATCGAGTTACCGCCGTCACCTTGATTGGGCGCTTGGCAAAGCACAATCCTGCTTATGTAATGCCCTCTTTGCGGAAGTCGCTCATCCAGCTGTTGACGGAGCTGGAGTACTCGACCGTGCGGTGAGCTACGAATATTTTTCTGTGCTTAATCCGTACTAATAAGCTTAACAGGCGCAGCCGAGAGGAGTGTACACGCCTCCTCACCTTATTGGTCAGCGCCACTCAGCGAATTATCAAGCCATATGCGATACCAATGCTCCGAGTGCTCTTGGGCAAGGCCAACGACCCAAATCCGACTGTGGCAGCAAATGTCCTGATGTGCCTGGGAGAACTAGCCTGTGCCGGTGGCGAAACTGCCACCCCACACATACCTGAACTCATGGTAATCATCATGAGCAAGCTCTCTGATACTTCATTGATCCAAAGAGACGCCGCCTTGCACACGCTTGGGCAAGTCTGCTCAAGTACTGGCTATGTTATAACGCCTTTGGTCGACCACCCGCAACTACTTCAAGTGCTGGGAAAGATTTTGCGCACGGAGCCTGCTCAGGCCGTCAGACGCGAGGTCGTCAAGGTTCTCGGTATTCTAGGTGCTGTAGACCCATACCGGCGCAAGGTAACTCCCTCCCTTTACATGTTCCTCAATCAGTTGTGTGACCCCATCTCCTCAGGAACATGGCGCAGAAGACTCGACTCATGAGACCGCGGTCATGGCGGTCAACCAAGTCCCGATAAACCAGCGGACGCTTACGAGCGCATCCGACGATTATTTCCAAACCGTTGTTATTACCGCCCTGCTCGTAGTCCTCAAGGACCCAGCATTGGCTGGCCATCATCATGCAGTGATTGAAGCCATCATGTCCATCTTCAAGACACAGGGTTTGAAGTCCGTAGCTTTCTTACCTCAGGTGGGTCGGATTACCTTGTTTCTAGCATTGAAAATTTGACGACCTTCGTAGATTATCCCGGCATTCACGCAAGTCACCCGGACCTCTTCCGCCCGATACCAAGAGTTCCACTTGCAACAACTTGCCATCCTGGTGGGCATCCTGAAGCAACACATTCGGAATTATACGCGCGACCTTTTCAAGCTAATCAACGACTTGTGGGAGAATGTTACACTTCAACTTCCTATCGTGGCTCTCATCGAGGCTTTAGGGAAGGCTCTGAGCTCAGAGTTCAAACCTTTCCTCCCAGGAATCGTTCCACTCGTGTTGAAAGTCTTCGAGGGAGAGCTGACGGAGAAGAAGTCGACTACACAGATGAAAGTCCTGGACGCTCTCCAAACCTTCGGCTCCAATATCGAAGAGTATCTTCACCTTGTCATCCCGGTGATCGTGAAGACTTACGAACGGATCGATGGGTCGACACAGTTGCGCAAGAGAGCCATACAGACTATCGACGGGCTTTCCAAGCGGGTCAACTTCTCTGATCATGCTTCGCGGATTGTTCATCCTCTGGTCCGAGTATTGGAAAATGGGAATAATGATCTACGTACGGCGGTCATGGACGCGCTTTGCTCGTTGGCCATCCAGTTAGGATCTGACTTTGCGATCTTCGTACCCACTATCAACAAGGTTCGCTCCCCTCTTCTGTGTATGAAACGTCTTTGACGCTTGTGCAGGCTCTTCTCAGAAACCGTATTACCCATGCAAAGTACGAGGGGCTTATCTCAAAATTGCTCAATGGGGAGCGACTCATCCAAGAAACGGGAGTCTTCGAATTGTTGTAAGCGCACTTTCTCTCTCCTCGAGCATGGACTGCATCTGAGATGAACGCAGGAACAATGACTCGTCGAAGATGTCTGAGTACTCCACCCCCGCTGAAGCAGCCAAGATGACAGTGAATCAACAGCACCTCAAACAGGCATGGGATGTCTCGCAGGTGACTACAAGAGAAGATTGGAGTTCCTGGATGCATCGCCTGAGCGTGGAGTTCATGAAAGAGTCGCCATCGCACGCACTTCGCGCATGCATGAGCCTCGTTGACATTCACCCGCCTCTTGCAAAAGAGCTGTTCAACGCCGCTTTCATATCTTGTTGGGTCGAATTGTATGATCAGTACCAGGTATGATCTTCGTCGTACGGAACCGTATACACTATCACTGAACCTTACCTATAGGAGGATCTTGTGCGATCAATTGAAACTGCTATCTCCTCTCCGACGGCGCCCTCAGATCTGATTCATAGATGGCTAAACTTGGCAGAATTCATGGAACACGAGGAAAAACCTTTACCCATCGAGCACCGGACATTGGGGGAGTACTCTCTCAAGGTTCTCGCGTATGCAAAGGCTCTGCACTACAAGGAACTCGAGTTCTTTTCCGATGCGTCCCCGTCGACGATCGAAGCACTCATTACCATCAATACCCGCCTACAGCAACATGATGCTGCTTGGGGTACACTCATCATGGCTCGTGAGCAATACGACGTCACACGTCACGAAGAATGGTACGAAAGGCTCGGACGGTGGCAAGAGGCGCTTCAGGTTTACAATAAGAAAGCAGAGATGGACCCTCACGCGCCAGGAGTACAGATTGGGCGTATGAAGTGCCTGCATGCTCTCGGAGAGTGGGATCAGCTGGCCGCTCAAGTGGACGACATCTGGGACCATGCCAATAATGAAGATCGACGTGAAATTGGTCCTATCGCCGCCGCTGCCGCTTGGTCATTGAACGAATGGGATTCGATGGATGATTACATTGCGACCATGAGGTCGGACTCGCCAGATCGTGCATTCTATCGCGCTATTCTTTCAATTCACCAGAATCAGTTCTCGAAAGCGTTCGTGCACATAGCCAAGGCGCGGGATCTTTTGGAACCAGAGTTGACTTCATTTGTGGGAGAAGGATACGTCAGCTCGTACAAGTTAGCAAAATTACCGCTCCTATTCAGTATCTCAACTAACATAATATATAGCATAATGGTCCGCGCTCAGATGCTCTCGGAGCTGGAGGAAATTATAGCCTACAAGCAAAGCGCGGATCAGCCTGATCGTCAAGCGACGATGCGGAAGACATGGATGAAACGGTGCGCTCATTGGGACTTGCCGTTTATTGAAATTAATGTCGCTGGCTTCTGTAGCTTACAGGGTTGTCAGAAAGACGTCGAAGTTTGGCAACGAATTCTTCAAGTCAGGACCCTTGTCCTGAAACCGGAAGAAGCTCCCCAGATGTGGATCAAATTTGCCAACCTTTGTCGGAAATCTGATCGTATGATTCTGGCCGAAAAGACCATTGAATCATTGCTTTCGCCCCCTTCGCTGGACAAGGCTCATCACCCTCGCGAGCAGCAAGGCTTGAAGGCACCGCCGGACGTAGTTTACGCTCATCTGAAGTTTTTGTGGGCTAATGGTGCTCAGGAGGAGAGCTTGAATTACTTGAGACAATTCTCTGGCAAGGTCGCCCGAGACCTACAAGCAGAGCTCGAACACCCGCGAAATACCTCCAAGCAGCGTAATGAGCAGTTGATCAAACTTCTGGCCCGCTGCTATTTCAAGCTGGGCGAATGGCAAGTGCAGAGGAACGACAGCTGGGGTTCAGTAAGCGATCAAGTTTTTTTTTCCCCGTGCGCATGCTATTAATGATCTCTCCAGAGGCTTGTTCCAGACATCTTGAGTTGCTATGTTCATGCAACACGGTATGACCCGGAATGGTACAAGGCATGGCATACCTGGGCACTGGCCAATATCGAGGTTGTGAATTACCTCGACAATCAGATGGAAAACAGAGCGAGCAACATCCATCCTACAACTGTCGCTGAGCATGCAGTGCAAGCCATTGAAGGTAAGTTTCGGGAGCGTATCGTCTTACTCATTCTGATGCCTCGAAGGTCTATTCCAGTCGATATTGCTGCGAAATCAGGATGCTTTGCAAGACACCCTTCGTCTCCTCACATTGTGGTTCAAGTTCGGACAACACGACAATGTTAGCAATGCAATGTCACAGGGTTTTGCCAAACTCGGCATTGACACCTGGCTCCATGTCATCCCTCAGGTACGATAGCTGTTTATTATTGACGTGCATGTTTTGACTCATGTGTGTAGATCATTGCCCGTATCCAAACCCCGAATACCCTCATCAGGCGCACGATTCACAGCGTCCTGATCAGCATTGGCAAACACCACCCGCAGGCCTTGATATACCCTCTGACTGTCGCTTCCAAATCTTCTAGCGAGGCGCGAGCAGCTGCTGCCATGAGGATCATGGAAGAAATGCGAGACCATAGTATGGTTATTGTCGAGCAGGCTCTAGTCGTCAGCCACGAAATCATTCGGATCGCGATCTTGTGGCATGAGCAGTGGCATGAAGGTCTTGAAGAGGCTTCGAGGCTCTATTTCACGGAGAAAAACCCTGAGGCTATGATTGCAGTCCTGGAACCACTGCATGCCAAACTCGAAGAGGTGACCAACCTTACTCTGCGGACACGCGCACGCACCTTTATTGACCGACTCTCATAACAGGGTCCCCAAACAGCCCGCGAAACTTCCTTTGCACAAGTCTTTGGTCGCGAGCTGGCGGAAGCTAGAGAAGCTTGTCGCAGGTATCGTATTCGCGGCGATACCAGCGAGTTAGACAAAGCGTGGGATATTTATTATGCGGTACGCTTTGACACGCCCTTCAATCCGTTATGTTACTGATTTCCAAAAAGGTATTCAAGAAAATTGAGAAGCAACTCCCGCAATTGACAACTTTGGATCTACAATACGTATCTCCGATCCTATTGTCAACACGGAACCTTAGTCTCGCCGTTCCAGGTACTGACCTTCATATTTCATTGGACGTTCCTATTAACTGTTAACCAGGAACATACCAAAGCGGACGCGAAGTCATTACCATTCTCGGATTCGCTCAGAAACTGACCGTTATCGCGTCTAAGCAACGACCTCGCCGCTTTTCTCTCAAGGGTAGTGACGGGAGGGAATACCAGTACATTCTGAAAGGTATTCATTTCATACCTTTCACTCGTCTGACTGCTTCTTACAGTCGCCCCTAGGCCACGAGGACTTGCGTCAGGACGAACGAGTGATGCAGCTATTCAGTCTCGTTAATAACCTTCTCTCCGTCGACACCAGCAGTTACATGAGGCGCCTTCACATACAGAGATACCCCGTTATCCCGTTGGCCCCAAATGCCGGTTTAATTGGGTTGGTCCAAGGTAGTGACACGCTCCATGTATTGGTTCGAGACTACCGTGAATCACGAAAGGTCTTGCTCAATATTGAGTACCGGCTCATGCTTCAGGTGAGTCTACATTTCAGTCGGCCGACTTCGTCCCAGCCGGTCTAACGTGCCTTTCAAGATGGCCCCTGACTACGAGAATCTGACGCTCCTCCAAAAAGTGGAGGTGTTTGAATACGCGCTGGAAAATACCACGGGCCAGGATCTATACCGGGTACTTTGGTTGAAGAGTCAAAACTCCGAACATTGGTTAGAACGACGGGTGTCGTACACCCGGTCTCTTGCTGTCAATAGCATGGTCGGCCATATCCTGGGACTTGGCGATCGGCACCCATCAAATATTCTTGTTGAACGGAGCACGGGCAAGGTCATCAATATTGACTTCGGTGACTGCTTCGAGATTGCCACCCTGCGAGACAAGTTCCCTGAAACGGTACCTTTCCGACTAACGAGAATGCTCACCCATGCTATGGAGGTATGAACCTTTGCGTATTTCAATATCCATACAGCTTATGGGCGTCACGACAGGTCGGCGGTATTGAAGGCAGCTTCCGCAACGCCTGCGAGATCACCATGAAAGTTCTCCGAGACAACAAGGAATCCTTACTTGCCGTCCTCGAGGCCTTCGTCTATGACCCTCTGATCAGTTGGCGTCTCATGCAAACCAATGAGGGAAAACGAATAGAAGGTTGGATTTCTCACATGCTGCTGGGGATTGCACGCGTCTGATTAGGTTCAATCGCAGATGGTGATACAACCACGGAGCTTGCGCGAGCAGCTGCCCATCCTCAAGGTCCCATTCGTCGGAAAATGCGTGCGGATGAAAACGATATCTTTGGAGGTGGGTGGCTTGTGTCCTTGCTCACGTTTCTTTTGCTTAAGTTTCTTGACACGAGTAGAAGCCGGAGGGGCGTCCGCCGTCGGGGAAGCACTGGGAGGTCGTGAAGTACGCGATCATCGCGCAGTCTCAGTGTACGAGCGTGTACAGAAGAAGCTTACCGGTATGTTGAGCATCATCTCAGGTACAGAAGTCTTGCTCACCATGCTTTCCAGGCCGCGACTTTGATCCCGATGTATCACTACCCGTTAAGCTTCAAGTAGACAAATTGATTCTCCAGGCCACCTCATTGGAGAACCTGTGCCAACTCTTTTCAGGATGGTAAGCTGCATGCTAATTTTACTTTCTTTTGCTTTGGTCATGACTGATCCATGTTATCGCCTGAACAGGTGTGCATTTTGGTGAAGAACGGACGACTTTCCCAGAGGTTATATTCCCTCGATGTATCTATATTGTAATTTGTATCATATATGCTCTTTTCTGTAATGATACCCTCTACGTTCACGACGTGATCATGCGTATAGCATGAGTGCTGAAACAACGATTACTTACCACTCTCAAGGTCAAAGCGAGTCCAGACTTCCTAAAAAGGAAGCCCTCTCTTGTGCGTCAGAATCATGAACAGCGCCAAATTATCAACTCTGCTTGTTCGTCACCCATCCTCAAAAAGAAATGCCTAGAGGAATACCCAATGCCAAACGAGATGACACAGGAATACGATACACGACATTTCACGTTCCACTAGCGTGCGTTGCAACCCCATATACGTGTATACCCAAAGCCAAAAGCTCAACTCTTCGTTTCCAGTACAAATCCCAAACATCTCGGGTCGACGTATCTCAAGTCTGACAGCCAGACCATCTGGCATCGAAATGCGCAGCGAAAGAGCAAGCAACTGCAGGAGGATGGACCGCCGCCGCAAGAAGCAAGGTGAGTACTGACACAGTTACGCGTGTTCCAGTCGTTAATCTTGCCGTAGACGGGGATCCCAGGTTCTCGTCATTCACTTGGGCTCACGATATCTACGAATAGGGAAGGCATCGGATGTCAACCCAGTTACAGTTCCAAACGTCGCCGCTCGAAAGACCAAGCTACCAGTCCCCGCATCTTCTTTTACAGAAAGTATTTCCCGACCACGGGGGGCAAAGAGACCTCTACGGGTCGCAGAACCTGAACAAGACGAATACTTTGTAAACGTGCGGGCGGGTTCGGATGATCGAGTCAGTATTCCAGCAAATTTCATCTACATTGTCGCTAAAATTCTATGGACAGTTCGACGAGAGCTTCGCCATGATCACCCGTTTTCTTCGAGAGAGAATGCGGTTCTACAAGCTTCGAGTTACCCCCAATGCCAACAACATAGCCACAACATTCAATGAACAGTTCAAGCCGGAATACATTCAAGAACATAACGATCCATACAGGGTAGATTGGATAAACGAGAGTGACGAAAACGTGTTGGTCGGAGAGACGGTGCGATCATCATGACTTTGGCCTTGCAATAGAACTCAAGAGCGTCAGTACAGGCGCTCCGTATAGCCGATCCACAGGCCTCGAACTACATAGTTAGATGGCCGATTCACGGCCACAACTTCAACACAAAAGATTACAGCTCGAAGCAGATGGTTCTCAACGACATTGAAGCAATCCTCCGCGACACGCTCAAAGAACGGCTTCGAATCGAACCCCATGATTACAATGTAGGTTGTGATTGGTTCTCTCGTTGAGCCAACCAGAATCTCAGCCACTCTAACAGAAATACTCTGTTGTTCTTGTCATTCCTGATCTTTATGATAGGTCCTATGTTCGAGACCTGGTCCATCTCCTCCTGGCGTCCATGGGATTTAAACAGCTGTGTGCCCAGCAGGTAACCGGTTGGTGCTCCATTTTTATGACTTCGCTCAATCTATTGCCCTTGCTGTATACAGGAGTCCTTGGCAGCCACATACGGGGCAGGAATCTCGAGCGCGTGTGTTGTGGACATAGGCGCAAAAACCACAACTATTGCGTGTGTTGATGAAGGCCTGGTGATCTCAGATACTCGGTAAGCGAAAGCCGCCTTGCGTCGGGACAACCTCTGACAACTACAGCATGACTCTCAACATCGGTGGCGACGACATAACGGAGTTTTTCTACGTCCTGCTGGAGCGCATCGGCTTTCCATACCGGGAGGCTAATCTTGCACGATCATATGATTGGAACGTTATAGATACTTTGAAGTGCAATCTATGCACTTTGTCAGAGGTGTGGCACCTGCTCGTTTCTTACATTCAGGATTGACATGGGGTTATTCGCAGGTTGATGTTGCCCTGAACCTATACGATTTCGTGGTTCGTAAACCAGGCCAGCCGGCAGAAAAATATGGTCTGCGCACATACGACGAAATCATTCTTGCTCCCATGGTACGCCCCGACGTCCGTACTAGCGTTCGGAGTATAATCCATGTTCCTGTTTTCCCAGGTAATATTCGAGCCCCGTGTGATTGAGTTTGATAGAAAGCGGGCAGGTCTTGCTGACCTCCCTAATCCGGATGTTACGGAGGAGATACTTGAACACTCAAGTGACCATACCGTAAGTTCTGAACCTTCTGTCGCATCTCAGTTGATGGTAACATCTTGGCTGTAGACGTCCGCAATGATGATCTCAACTCAACATTTGATGCCTGGGCCAAATTTAATCCCCTCCCGAGTTAATGATGACGAAGGTCGGTACCGTTTTGCCAGGTCTGAGAGTCTCTTCATTACCAGAGTGCTCAACGTCTCGGCCTCCAGACTCTCCGCCACCGACAGATGCGACTCAGGGTGGGACTGTGGAAGCCGAAAACCCAGTCGCCGTCCCAGCAGAGAACTCGACAGAAGTTCCGATGGAAGTAGTCGATGTAGAAGACGACAGCAAGTCTTCGGTTGCTCAGCAAAGTCCTTCCAAAAACACTACCAAAGATCCGACACGAGAACCCTCGCCTACATTGAGTCTTGCCGAACGCCTCGGCATCGACGTCGCTTTCGAAGCCAGTAAGGTCCCGTTGGATGTTGCGATCTTCAACAGCACCAGGGCGGCCGGGGGCGACGAAAAGATTCGCAAATACCTCCAAGCTGTGCTCGTAGTCGGAGGGACGGCTAACATCTCTGGCATGGCTCACGCTCTGGATAGCAGGTGCGAGAATTCTGTCCTTGTCATTCGGCTTTCGTTGTTTGGCTGCCTTAGCGAGGACAGTGGCACTGACGCCCGTCTCAATCGGCTAGGTTGCAGGCAATCTCTACGCCGCTGGTTACAAATATGGAGAAGGTCCAGATAATACCACCACCCAAAGACGTTGATCCGCAAGTTCTAGTGTGGAAAGGAGCAGCAGTCTTGGGAAAGATGGACGGAGCGTCCGAACTATGGGTGACCCCACAGGATTGGGTAACTGCCCCCTTTGACAGAGATTCTTTACAAGTGTTCACTGACGGTTTGTTTCGCCCCAGGACGTGCTTGGGATGAGAGGACTCAAAGAGCGGTGCTTTTACCTTTGACAGCAGCATCGACACTGTAAAGTTCTATTCAGGGTGTACAGTATTATTTTACAACTCCAGGATGAGATGTGGTGGTAACCATGATGTGACATCGAAAAAGAACCGGTACGTATGTGCAAATGCACGTTGGTGGCACCATAAGCCGGGGAATGATTCAAGATAAAGGTGGTAGTACATGATTCCCATACAAAGAAGGTGAAAAGAGAGCAATGACGCGATACACAGGCAACCCGGGGCAGGCCTGGAGAGACTGCGATGATCACAAGACAGCGATGGCGGGAAGGAGGGCTGTGGTGGGTATGTCGACTGAATGGTATGTGACTGAGGGAAAACGGGGTCAAAAGTGGGGAATATTACACGCCTAATTTCGACTTGAGTGAAACGAAGTCGGTTGCCTGCATCTCCGTCCAATGTTTGAGCAGGTGATTCATTTCCTTCTTGCCATCCCTAGGAAAGGGTCAGCGCGGTTTTCGGCGAACGAGTGACGAGTGGGTACCTGTCTTTCTTCACCCACTCCGATCTAAGGGAACCTCCCTGGCACCAGTGCGACAAATTCGACGCCTCGTTCGCGTCCTCTTCCTTCTTAGATTCACCTCTCTTACGGCTACATTCCATATTCATATCTGATCCCCAAATGCCCTCACTATCTTCACGCTTCACCATGAAAGCGCATCCAGCAGGCGCCTGACCCAATTTTTCTATTAGCGATTCGCAGATTGTGGCGGCTATTCTATTGGGAACGAATGGAAATGTTACGTCGAGGCGAGGAGTGCGATCGGGGGTGATGACAAGAAGACTGCGGCATATTGGACAGTCGACAGACTCGTGCCAACCTCCGCATTGTCTATGAAGTCGAGAAAAGAACCATTTAAGGATGCATAAAGCACAAAACGTGTGTCCACACTGGCCAGGGTTCAGGGAGTACGGGTGTGCCATGATCTCGTAACATCTTGTCGATAAGAATGAAATGAGCTCTCATGTGGATGAAAAGATATAGCGGAACGCACAATGGACATGTGAAGTGTTCCTCTAACTGCGCTAGCGCGGCTTCTGCCTCGCTCTCTCGCATCCGGGTCAACTGCTGCGTCGTCTCCTCCACCTTTGTAGTCAACGTCGAGTTCTGAGTCTGTAGACTCTGTATCGTCTGTTTATATCCTTGTTCCCTCTTCAGTAATGCCTGCTCTCTCTTAATGAGTTCAGATGGTGTGATGCGTTGCGACCTTCGGGGACCTATTGTCTCGGATGCTGGGGTATCTGGCCGACAAAGGGTAGATGGGTCTGAGGCTGATGCCTTCTGCTGGACTTTCCGACGTTTAGCTTGAGGTATCTCGCCATTCGCGAGCTCTCGTTTCTTGCTGCTCCTGCTGCCACTGGGACCGGCTGGGATCGAACGGGTTAAAGAACGAAATCAAACTTGAATGAGAACGTACATTGACGGTTATTGATGCGAGATGAGCGCCGTGCATTCGAGCGCGACTCAGATGAGGATTGCTTCGATGTTCGTGGTGCCATTGTCGTCGCTGTTGATGATGAACGGCGGCAAGCAAGGGGTGTGTGACGTGACACTGCGTGACCTTCTCCTATGGTACCACGTGCGTGTCCGTGTGGGTGCTTGTGGATGCAACGGACCGAGTCCCGAAATCCTTTAGTCTCTTTTTCCATCAATCGGATGTTCACTGATGCTCATTCTGCTCGCTGACAACACTATCAACATTTTCCTTCCCCCTCCAACAAGATGATGCTCAATATCACTCCCAAGAATGTTATGTGAAGTTCACGTTGATACTGAGTTTGTGCTCAGGTTCTCCGATTTTCGTGCGTCGTACGTGCGACCGTTCCCTGGTCATCTCAAATTTGTCTTGAATCCTCACAGATCTCGTTAGGGTCACCCGACACCAAATTTCTTGTTCTATTCAGGATCGCAGACGCACATGCCGGATCACACAACGCCACTATCCATATCCATTCGACGGTCTTTTTCGCTGCGGCTTTCGTTCCGGTCGGTTGAAAAAATCAGGGATGGGTTTTACCCATGGAATAGCTGAAGCCTGAGGCTCGCTTGGAATGCTGAACAAGAGACTCAGGCTGCTCTGACGTCCCTTCAACGCGTGGATTGTCGCGAATTCAAATGATTGACATCGTACGCACGGGTACATATGTACTAGTAGGGATTCTGAACAGGTATAGACTCGGGCTGAGGCCCAAATACTTCCAAGTGGGCTGGTATTGAGACGTCAATGTTGTCTGACAGCCTCTAACAACTTATCAGGAACGTCGTCGACCCTGTTTTCACTGTGGATTAGCAAAGATCTAGGTCAAATCCGCCCACTCACTATTTCATGGACAAAACCCCCCGGAAGAATCGCAGCGCTCAAGGAACAGTTGCGAAATGTACACAAGGCTACTGTCTTTCGTGTTTCGTTGATGCGCTAGCCATGTGACACAGTCAATCGAGATCACCCATCCCTCCGTGTCAGTGTACACCGAATTTCTGTTCAACACCCCACTGGCTTTGGTGGTTTGCCCTTCGTCTATCCACCGAATGTCGGAAACTGATGATCAGTGCAGATACCTGTACTTTGGGCTGCTGCTGCCGCATGTGAAAACATTCGGATGAAGGACCATCTATCGGTCCTCCTGACGCTGCAAACTATTGATGCCGTGGTAATAGTTCCATGACAGATCCGGTGTCTTCCAAGAGGAACGGTATTGGCGATTTTGACTTCGTTCCTCCTTCCCAGTTTGGTTTTCCTTCGACAGTCATATCATGAATGTGTCGAGTCCAAGTAAAGACCTGGTTGACAACCTCTCTTTCTCCGGAATGTCTAGCAACAGCCGCTTGATTCGAGTTACGGCTTGAGGTCCTGTGGTGTCCACTTTGGGATCCTGTGAGCCTCGAGGCGCAGCAACGGGGTCTCCTGATCACGATTCCCTTGATTTTCGGTCTCATCGATGTACGGTTCATCAAGAGCTCCTTTCATGTGGCGCAAGAGTGGGAATGACACAGCCGCTTGTGACCCAATATATCATCGATTAGATGCTCGACTCCTTTCAGCTTTGGAAAGTGCGAAGAGGTGGTTTCGGATCGACAGCACCAAACGTGGAGTCCTAATATCGCGGACCCTGAATACAGGACATTCAAGGCACTGTGTTTGTAGCATCGCTACCAACACCGCTAGACCTCTAGCCAGCAATCAAGATATGATAGACTTTCAGTGAGATATTCGCTGCATCGATTATCAAGGCTCTAATTGCTTCAATGACCTCGAGTCCAGAATACGGCTGCGAAACGATGGAAACTGCTTGAATGTGACCTTGTAGGGTTGATTCGTCGATTCGTCTTAACTGACCCACGTGGGGTCAATACATACCACCAAAACTTATCATCCTTCTTCAATCTATGCCATTTATCCATAAACACGTCGATCTTCATGCTGCGCTCAGCATCAAGCCACTGTATACAATCGGAAACGTCCCGAGCGCGACACAGGGACGGACGGGGCGGCGACGTGAGAATGCAAGGAAGGAAGGAGCTGGAGACGCAAAAATCTGAAGACCTATCCTGGACGTCCAGAGAAATTGAGGTTGATACTGTGATCGTAAGTGGTGGCCGACTCTCCGTACCAAGCCCTTCTTGCTCATAGCGACCCGTTTTGCCCTTATTTTTCCCTGGCAGAAACGAGTAGGGAGCTTAAACGCAGCAAAAGATGAGATCTTGCTCGGGCGAATAATTGATTGGTATCGATTGCTTTGGGTCAACACTCGTCCGGCTCACGCATACATACTGCCATGAGGTTCGCGCGTCGCGCGAGTAGACCGTCCAACCCGAACACAAATCACTGACTGCCCCTACTCCCAGCGATTTCCCCTTCCCTCCCCTCCCGATGCTCATCCACTTCATTCTTGCGTTTCGCATTCGTAGATCACATGGAGTTGGCCGCTGGAAAGGCGGCTTTACAATGCCATGTCTGGAGTATGTAACTGCTTTCTGTCAAACAGGTTTTCGCATAAGGACACATGTGTGTGACGTCGCAAAAAAAGGTACCGCTGTTTCAACGTTCCCAACTCGTCCCGACCTACCGTTCTGGCGCTGGCAGGGTGCTGGCAGGAGGAGGTCAGCTGGTCCTGTTCGTGTTCCCGTAACCCAGGTGAGAGTCCACTCAGAAAGTCGTCATTTCATGGGATTTACGTGTCTTTCTCATGTTTTTTATGCCGTTGTCTTTCTTATTTTGCGACGACGAGGACCTGGACGGCCCCAATGTCTCCTTTTCTCGTCTGAATGACCGGTCTTGATAGTTGCAAGGCAACATTTCCCCTTCGTTCGGCATCAAGTCATGTCAAAGATACGGGCGCTTGGACTGACCATGAGGTGACCCTTCGGGGCCCACACCAAGAACACGAGCAGACATGCAGCACATCATGGACCTCAATCGCTTCCCCAATGATTCACTGATTGTCTTTAAAGACGAGTGGCTTACGGCGAGGGTGCGTTTGTCTATTATAATTCTTTTGAAGTGACTTGGTGACCCCTCCTTCATTTTAATCATGGCGCAAAAGGCAAGTAGAACCCGGATCCGACGAAACCGGGGTGATATGATGCCCGAGCGCTTTGAACTGCTCAGCCTGCTTAGTGACAGCTTTGCTCAGGTTTTGTTGAGCGGTTTAGGCTGTTACTTATCTCAGCGGAAACATGTAAAATCCGGGGCGACGGGAAAAACAATGATAAGCCTTTCGGTCGACGCGGTTCGCTTCACTGGTAAGCATCACCCACGATATGTCGGGAATGGCGATGACTGAACTTTCTGAACTCACAACAAGGAGGACCTTATGTCTCTGGAGGGAATACAGGTAATACATAGTTCTCGGAACGCCGTAAACTGACAAGGGGAGAAAGCTTCCGTTGAAACCAGGGCAGGAAATCATTTTTGATGCGTGCTACCCTCGATGACAAGGCCTCAGGAGGCCTCAGCCTGTCCTACAACATGAACTTTACTTTTTGATTTCCAGGTGGCTTTTCCTCAGGGAGAGGGCCCCGTCTATAACGTCGCCACAGTTCGCACCTGTCGGATGACAGACCTGTTCGGAGACTCAAGATGACAGCGGCCCAAGCTGCCGATAATATGAAGAAAAACCAAACACCGGAGTGGCATGAATATGGCGGATAATGGCTTCATGATGGATGGTCGCGGAAAGAAGCCGGGGGGCGGATAGAGGTCGTAATGGGGATGCTGTCGGTATCGCAATGGCCAATGGGGGAGGAAAAGGCCCAGGGTCTGGTGATCGAGCCAAGGGTCAGAAGGAGATACTCTATACATGGAGAAATATGTGGGATCAGGGAACCCGGAAAATATTATTGGTGACAGTGGTGACGGTGACATACAGTACAGCTAGGTTTGGGGGCAGGCGGATCGAAGATCTATGTATCTCGATTATATTGAGGATAAGTGGGGAAAGCTTGCATCTATTTCTGACTTGAAGACATGTCAGAAACAGGCGACCATACAAGTTGGCCCACACAACTCGACTAATATATCTTTGCAGGCCCCTTGCTTCGATTCGGTCTTGCGGTTTTCTTATATCTCACTCACTTTCTTTGCCACCGCTCAATGCTTCCCGCTCTCCCCCGCGCTGTTCCATGCCATTTCGCCACCTCCTGCGATCCCTCGAGCGACATTAACAGCGCCGACGCAAGTAACAGAAGCTTTAATCCCTCGCGTCCGAGACTGGGTGTCTCCGACAAGCTTTCCGATACATTCTATCACGCCATTCCTCACCTCGACTCTCCTCCGTACTCCAGCTCGCCTTCAGATACTCTGGACGACGAATCTCTCCCTTCCCCCCCGCCCGTTCAGGCCATCAGTTCTCCGAGTTACCACTATGGGATCCCATTCGGTTCACCCTCTGAATCCTCCACGATGTACGAGAATGATCCGCCCAGTATTTACAACACTTCTTCTTCTCCCTCCCATATCTTCAAATCTCCTCCACCGGGCCCAGCTCCCACTCATTATTCAATAGGCACTGTCACTAATATAAGGGAATCCGATCCTCCTGCTTCTTTCCCTTCGAATTCCCCTTCTCCTCGTGACGTACACCGTTCTGCAGCCTTTTTCTATTCACCTGCAGACACTCCTTCTCAAGATCGTTTTCCTATATCTTCCCTTTCGGCAAATCCTGACCAGAGTCACCTGCTTTCCGAACGCGATCCTAATAATTCGTACGTCGCTCGCGCTTCGTCCTCCAGTAATTATTCTCCCCAAACCTCTCAATCTCACTCGACCATCCCCGATCGACGTATGTCCGAGCCCGCCGTACTCGCCGCGCCCAATTCATACACTACCAGCCCAGACGTCTCTGGATCTCCCAGCTCCAGTCATCGTTACCCATTCTCCACACATATGCCGTCTTACAGCGCCACCTCTCGATCCTCTTATGTCCCGTCTCTGCATCGGGGCTCGAGTATCGGCTCACTTCGAGAGCTCAAAAACCAGGAGATATCACGCTCCGGTGCCTCATTTCATGGCACTGACGCTATCAGCTCCCCCCTTTCGCCGTTTCAGCCTGGCTTTGGAGGAGGAGGGTCGCCCTTGACTCAGTATGCGATCGCAGAAGACTCCTACGGGACTTCCCCATCAGAATCAGGTACGTTCCATTCCCTACTCACAGCAACTACGGACACTGATCACGTTACATTCCCACCAGGCTATCCTCCCTCCGAGGGTGAAGTACACGGTGGTTCCATTCCAGGCGAACGTCAAGGCCGAACTCGAAGTAGTACGGACCCCAACAGCAAAACCTACTCATTCGTCGCATTGCCCGGAAACGCGGTGAAGAAGCGTCCTCGAAGGCGTTACGATGAGATAGAGAGGCTGTATCAGTGCTCGTGGCCAGACTGCAACAAGGCGTACGGGACGTTGAATCACTTGAACGCCCACGTTACCATGCAAAAGCATGGTGCAAAACGAAGTCCGAATGGTATGTGTGGTTTCCCTCTCCGCGGATAAACAATCCGCCCGGTACAATTTCGTGCTTCGACTGTCTCTCATAACCAACTGGAGGGTCGTTGCTCGCTTTGTTCCCCGTTCCTTTCGCCTTCCGTTTTACTTTTCCAGGGATATCATTTTCTGATTGATAATCTGTCTATCTAGAATTCAAGGAGCTCCGGAAGCAGTGGAGGAAGGCGAAGAAAGAGTCGGAAGCTGTTGCCAATGCTGCTGCCCGCCGCTCCAGCATGGGGAGCGTGCTAGGCGACGACCATGATTTCTACGATTCGCATCACTACTCGCCACCCCAAAGGTTCGCTTTTACAGGCTCACAGAGCCTCCCCTCCGCAGTGCCGATCTCGCCGCGTTATGGTGTATCGACGGAGGATTTCTACACGACAGGAGATCGGACTGAACGGAGTATCGACTACAACTCATTGTCGGCTCGTCCTAGGTACGGCGAGACCGCTAGCAGCTCGTCTCCCTGGAATCAAGGCCTAGCATCCTCAGCTAACCGGTCGAGTCTCCCCTTCATGTCGTCGTCGCTCCCAACACACTCCTCATATGGCTATAGCGGTCAAACCCATAGCCTTCATTCGCTCGATTCATCGTCTTACCAGTCTGGGGGATCATCGGATCGCCCCCTCTCCGTTCCATCCCCTTCACAGATGATGACGGGGCGTCTGCCCCCGAATAGTACTCTTTTGACTCCTCTTCCGGGATACGAGTCAAGAGAAACTCTGCCTCCACTACAAATGGGAGGCAGCATGACGTATGAACCAGACACCTATTACGACGAAGATAGCGGTAGAAGATCTGGCTCAGGACATGCGAGCGCGAGTCGCCCCCGTGGTGATGACTTTTGAAATCTGTGGTCATGTCCGGATCTTCTCTTATCACTTCTTCTCTTCCTCTTCAGCCACACGCTCCCCTCCATCTCCATCTCCTGATTTGGGGTTTATCGCGTTGGCTTGGTGTTCTCATCCCCAACGTGGACGCACTATTCTTCATTTTGTAATTTCTGCGATGCAATCGCGTCGCAGTGGGCTTTTATGAAGACTTTCAACGGCTGTATCACATCTAGCACTTGGCACTTCCTTCACTGTATCTTTCGACCGTTCAATGCAAATAGTTTCCGAGTCCCAATGCTTCTAAATATACAGGGCATCCTCGACTCCTCTTATTTCGGTATCACTGCCTGTTATAATCAACTGTACATCCTAGTACCCTCCTTTTAGTCTGGCTCTGTACGTCTCTATGTTATCCCCTACGCTACGATTGTTGTCATCAATCACTACTGTATATGTTTTTCGTGTTGTCAACGCCATTTGGACCTCTCCCCCCTCCGCCCCCCTCCTTCTAGCCTTTCGTTCTTCGCTGTATATAGCTCTCTGGCCCGCGACCCGCGACCTCCTGGCTTCTATGTGTATACTTAGCAATGTTTTCTCAAACCGTACTTATTATTCACTATTCTCGCCAGCTTACTATCGCTACAGTAAAGTCATAGTAAAGTATAATGCAATACCGGCTTATAGCCACTCTTATTCAAAGGAGCATTGGACAATCGCAATCTGTACACACAAGACGGTCCTGGTCAGGGACTGTAGATCCGACTTCTAGCCTGAATGTTAGAGTTCAAGCTGACGTTGGCCTGACCTTGATCAAATCTCATCTCATCTTGACCCTTTTGTGGCTCTTACTTCTTGTTACTTCGTTCCGAAAGGTCAACAGAACATCCGGCGACCTTCCCATATTTAGCACCAGCCACTCGCCACCAGACACACTCATGAGTCCTTCGACAGGCTCACTGCCGATGGCCACTCCAGCTGCGAGCTCCCATCATTGCCATACTTTCTGTAGTAACGCCACCTACGTCGAGTCTTCTGTTATTGAAGGTTACGGTCCCGGAACGATGTGCCACTTTGACACAAGACCCCCGAGTCTCCACTGGTAAGATAAAGTGAAAAATGAAGAACGGTTCCGTAGTCCGACTCGGAACAAAAGAAGGGGTCCCGCCGCAGAGGATGGTCGATAAATGAAAGATGTTCTAACGTGTGTGTTCGGAAGAGCGTCCTCATCGAAGAAACTGAGGAAACGCCCCGAAAAGAGCTTGTATGGAAAGGGAAGGATGGAGGGGCTGTGAATCGGAAGGCATGAGTAAATACGTCTGTCCCCACGCTCCCTCATTACAAATTTCTGTCCAGTGCAAGAGATCTTGAGGCGGTTGGCTAACTCACATTAATCCTGATCTCCCACCATCATGATTATTTTTGTGTGGTCGTTTCATCTCGCGAAATGAATGAACGTGAGCGTTTGTCGTAAAGTGTCGGGGTAGCAGTGTCTCTTGTCATCACGTATTCGAGATTGCCACTGCCAGGGTCGACTGTGTTAGTATCTTACCTTCAATGTCGAGCTGCCCTTTTCCGAGTCCAGTGCAAAGTATCGACCTAGGAACCGGTAGGGTTTCACGGAAGCTCTCGGCCTAGAGCGGGCGGAAGGGCGCGTTGGCTGGAGAACTCACAGAACAACTGCCTCCCTGCTTCCAGCGGTACCTATTTTCATCTCGGACACATCAGCTGAGGGCGGGATATGCGATCCGCGCCTCCTCAACGATATATTCTTTCGTAGAACAGCCCGTAATGTGCAGGCCTTTTGAATCGGGAAACCCACTCGAACGGGTGTCGGTAAAATGATTTCATTCCGGCTGTATGATACGCGCACTTCGGGCCTGTATCTTCCGTCCTGGGAAAACTTGGTATGAATGAATGGGCTTCTTGGAACTCCTGAAGAAAATCTGGGGAAAAGGGTTAAACGGCTTGACACGGGACAGTTGCCTTCAATCTTTCAGGGACGGCTTCCACGTTGTCTTTAAATTCGCGGCTGCGTCTGGCTGCGTTGTACGCATGTTTTCATACACACATGAGCGAATGAAGACATGGGACGAACTCGTGGAGATTCAATTCTGGGAAGTGCCCTGCTTATGGATCAGCGATTGTCTTGACAGCCGCTTTCGATGTTGTGGAGCGTCCCTTGGCGGGATGTCAGTCAATGGGATTGGGAACTGAATGGAACGTTTGCCAGGATAATGTTGACCGGAATTGCGGCTAATCAGCATGCGAGTACGTATGAATTTTCGACATACATTCATATGTCCCGTATTGTCCCAAGTACACATTTCGTGATTAAACAATGCACTCAGTCCCGACCGGTGCAGAGGTGGCTCGCACCTTTGCTGCACCCATGGAGAGTAAATCGCGCTCTACGTTCCGCAACCATTGTGGAATATTAAGTGTGTTACCGGCGCTACGTAGCGATGTTGCAATGCCCAGTCGCACCAGAGGGACGGACCTGCGCGGTGTGATAGGAACAGAAGACGGGCTGAGATAGACGGTCTCGGTACATACGGTCCCTTGTGCTGTTGAACATTCGACAAACTCGCTGGCGGCTGACAGAGCCACCAAAGTACGTGGGATTCGTCAGAACACTTGAGATAGTGTTCCGAATAGAATGGCAGGACCAAGGCGCAATTGGTCGGCACCTCCTAAGTATCGTAAAATGTCAGTGACTTTGTGAAAAGGGTGTCTTTCAGTCGGCTATTCCGGCACGGCAGGCAATTGTCCAACGTCCAACTCTTGGTCTTCGCGCCACCGAGGCCCCCTTGGACAAGTCCCACTGGAGCAATCTGCTCTATGGCGCCCCCACTGATAGACATATCTTCGATGGATGCAAGGCTTGCCCTCGGCTAGAAAGCATCAAGGAACGAGTTTCTAGGTCCAGAAGACAGCTTGAACCTTCGCGTAACACACCGACTATCCCGAGAATTCCATTGTGGCACGGAGACCTCAAGAGTCTTGTCCGACCATTGAGATCTTGAGAGTTTAACGACGTTCGGGGGTGCTAAAATTATGAGAAATTGGGATAAGTCAGTCTAGGGACTCCTCGAGCTATGCAGGATGAGCAAGACTCCTATGTCGACACCAATTGTCGGTAAAAGTGGGAAGCGCAACCAGTTGGCTGTCCATGTGTCTTTTTTTTTTGTTTGGCCAGTCCGAACACAGAGCTAAGAAGGTCCGGGGTGTAGTTATCGATTTATCGGGTGTCAACCAGATAAATCAGCCCGCTCGACGCGGAAGGCATACAAAGGGATAATTTAGAACCGCATCCACAACGACGGGAGTGAACGGGCGATTGAGGTCGGTACTACGTCTATATAAGAACAGTTAGATCAGTAACAGCGCTGATTTGGGTATGTTCATGCCAGATGAGCGTTGAGACATACAGAAGCGGTATGCTTGATACACCTTGAGCAGAACCTTAACATTTGACATATATTCGGGTACCACGACCTGTCAGTCACGGATACAAGAGGAGCCAGCCAATTTGTGAATAAGCAGATCCATTCTGAGGGTGCCTGATAAGTTGAAAATGCATATGTGCTTGGAAGGGAGAGAAAGCCGCTCAACTCTCGCATATACCAGATCTCATCAAATTGTCCTTCAGAGTCCTTCAGAGTCCGTACCACCAATCCATTGCAGGTTCTCGGACCTCCGGGGTCCTGGCAGAGATTTGGATACTTATCATAGGGCGTCCCCACGAACGCCAGACGGAGTATTCTAGTTTTATGTCCTTTCTTGAACGTATCGTATGTAGTCGTGGTCCATACCAGGACATAGACGAAAATATCTAACCATTCAGCCAGAGCAGTTGAGTGAAGTGACAAGTGGCAAACAAACAGTGGCGGAACCGATACCTACATGCCGGGCGGCTGATCCGATTAGCGCTCACGGGATTAAGCCTTAGTAAGCAATACGTCATGAATGATAGGCTTCGCATCAGTGTCCAGAGGCAGTCCACTGTCGAGCGCAGCGCATTCGATAGTCCATTTCTCCCAGCAACCATCATCGACCATGCCCAGAATCACAGATCTTCCTGTTGAACTACACATCGATAATTTTCTACCAATACTTCCTCTCAAGGATCTACTCAATCTTGGTGCCACAAACAAGGTCGGAAATCTGACTGTTTCATCAGATGCAAGCTCAAACCTCCTGATAGCACTTTGCAACACTGTGCAACGATAATACTCTTTGGAAACGCAAACTCGATTCAGATTTCAATTTTAATGGGGCCAATACGGCTCGAACGACTGGATGGAAGTTCATCTACCTGCGTTTAACCAATCCTAGAGGTCTGTGCGTGCGCTCAGTTTCACCTCAATACTTCGATTGACACCTTCAACTCTATGTAGTATACGTCTGGGGGTGTGTGAATCTTTTCTTTTACTTTTACTTCGTTAAGGTGTACCATCTGATATGTCTCACAGAAATACAGAAAATGGACGATTGGGTTTATCTAGTTTTCCTAAATCGTCCCTCTCTGGTGTACCTTTTCCGGCTGAATTGCGCTTTCCCGGAACCCGTATCGTGAATCTGGTTGCTGGGGGAATGTGAGTCCCCAGAACGTATATCTGTTTCGCTGCGATTAACACACAATCTTCTTTAGGTCATTCCACGCCTTGGATGCGGAAGGCCGCGTACATGTATGGGGTCAGTCTAATAAAATCCGACATTCTGCAATGCTTCGACTCACTTTTCTACGGATCAGGGACCCTCGATGGGACATCTTACGCTTTGAATAGCGACGGGTACTACGAACCGGCTAAGTCGGCGCATTCACCACTACGGTTGCAATTGCCCAGCCCCACCCGCAGTATCAGGTGTGCATTTCAATCATATTCAATGGTATAAACTTGATATAAACTTTTACTTACCGTCATTTACCGTTAAAGCTGCGGACGGTTACATTCATGCACCCTCGACTCACAGAACTCTGTCTGGAACTTCCTGTGCTGGGGAAGGCCATTTAGGTTGATATCTGATCACTTCAGCCCTGCAGCACCACCCCTACAGATCGAATGTGGATGGGCCTTCTCCTCAGCGCTTATGGAGTCCGGAGCTGTAACGGTTTGGTGGCCTTTTTCTGGCTCGCTGAAGATCAAGTACGATCAAAAGATGGCAGAGATGGATGCAGAGGGTGACAAGCAAGCCGTTGCCGATGAAGGCATGATTCCATGTCATACCTTCGAAATCAAGGCCGATCCTTTCGTACTTCCCCATCTACCATCCCTTCCTGATCTACCTATTGAGGACAAACATGCGGAGACAAGGGTAATCCAGATTGCAGCCTACGATAACCATCTAATTGCCCTCACGAACAACGGGCACGTCTTGATGTTTGATTCTTTGGACGGGGAAGACAGTGTTTCGCGTGGGCGGTGGAACTATGTATGAACATCTAGCTGTTTCAATCACCGAACCCTGACGAACTTCGCGTCTTTCTAGCTGCCGAATTTCAGTAATGTAAACAAGGTCCGCACGCACCCGACCTTTACTGAAGGCAAAGCCGCCCCTCCAAAGCAAATGCAGATTACCCATGTGAGTCCCAAAGCAAGCTCTTGTTCTCGTGACTTCTGACTTCTGACGTGCATGGTTGTAGGTGTCTGCGCATTTCCAGCATTTCATCGCCTACTCTACCGGTGCCAGTTCTATGGTCCTCATGGGTGACATGGGTACCACAACCGAATCCCAGCCACAGATCATCCCTGAACTGCAGAATCGTTCCGTGATATCCGTTGTGCTCGGTGACTACCACAGTGGTGCTTTGACAGCCGACGGGAAGCTTTTGACATGGGGTGCATTTTCCAGAGGAGCCCTAGGTCTGGGCGACCCCACTCGCCTCGAGGTCGGTGCCCCAGGGGGCTTTGCGACCGAAGACCAACGCCTACGCGCAGTTGAGCGGCACGCTGGCGAACCGCCTGCAGTCGAGGTACCCACCGAGGTACGGTTCGATCACAAGAGGAAGAAACCGAAGGACAGGTTCTGTATCTCTGCGGCGGCATCTGGGTGGCATATGGGCGCCCTCGTTATTGACTTGGAGGTGGGTCACGTCTCCGTACATACCACTCTAATGCCAATTGAATACTTTGCCTAGCCGAACGAGAACGAGGACGATAGCGACATAGAGGAGGGCGAGGACGAGCAGCAACCGCGAACGTCGTTCCTTGGGAGGCCACCTCGTATGGGTATACCCACGGACCCGTTCTTCCGAGGGGTACCACCGTTTAGAGTCGGGTTTCCCGGTAGAGGGCACTAGCGGATGATGTTTCGGACGGTCTTTGAAAGAATACACGGATTTGTTTAAGTATCTGTCTAGCATCGTACTTGTATCGTACTTTACAAGGATTGGATAACTATCTGTAAATGTCCGGAACGTCGAATTGTCGTGGAATCAATCTCTAATCTTATCTGACCTGAAATGATAAGATAACAAAGTTTCATCTCCCTTGGTCCTACCACCACCACCACGATCCTCTGCAGCGATGGCTGCAACTACAGCAGATACGAACACACCTGAGGGGATTTTTCCACCTGGGACTGCTCCGGTGAAAGCAGAGTCAGTCCTTCAATGATCGTACCTCTCGATTGCAAAATGTTACTCACTTCTCCTCTCTGGGCAGATACCTCATCCAAACCTCTGCACCACCACCTCCTCCCGACGACGATGCGGCGGAAGGAAGTACCTCCAGCATGAGTGGAGGGAAGGGCACAGTTGAGCTCGCTGGCACTTCTGTCTCTGGTGCAACCGATGAAGATGGTGCTTCTGGTCCGGGAAAACAAGACGCAGGAATGTCAAATAGAGCCAAAAAGCGCGCCGAACGCAAGGAAAAACGCGGTGCCAACAAGGGACGAAGGTTCAACAAGATAAGAGATGACTTGGACGTTTGTTGGAAGACGGCGAATGGGCAAATTTGTGAATTTGGGTCAGAGTGAGTTCCTTATCCTTTTTGTCCAAGGCAAATGTTGGTATTAATTTTTCTATTCATTGTATCTTACCAGGTGTCGCTTTAACCACGACATACCCAGCTATCTCGATGCAAAACCAGAAGATCTCCGAATTCCGCTCGTTTCTGAAGTATTGGAAGAGCCGACATCGCTAGAACTATATTCGACGGATGGTGGTGCTGTTGGCGTGGCTGCACTGACGTCGTCATCAACGGGGAAGCCAGTAGTGTGTCCTGTTTTTGAAGAGTTGGGGGAATGTCGGTGCGTTCAGTCGTACCCTCAAACTCTAAATCTTGACCAAGTCATCGTCATCTATTACAAAGATATGGGTACAAATGCCGCTACCTTAGTGGGCATATCCGAAGGAAGGAAAATGAACCACCAGAGCTGATCAGAGACGAGGAAAAGAATGCTCGAAATGCGATTAGTATGACCGAGATGAACTATGTCCGACCAGAGACTCAAAAACTTTTGAGGACGAAAAAGGTCCGCTCTTCCCGACCATCGGATGGATAAAAGCTCCTAGCTAACGGTCCGAAACATGCAGTTCCCATTCCCAATCTGGGAAGCATATCAGAAAGAGATGCAGTCCGCCGACAAGGAGGCCCAGCAGTCCCAAAAGGTTCAGCAAGAAGATGAAAATGGAGGTGCACACGCGGATGTTCTGATGACAAATGGAACTGGAGATGAGCAGATGGACGTTCAGCAAGAGGAGATGGGTAGTGCCAATACTGAGGACATCATGAAGACGCGAACCGGTATCTCCGACTTGAGTGAACACGAAGCACAAAAGGACGGACCGGATTCGAAAACGAGGTTCTCGGAAAAGAAGCGGTTGGACTGGAAAGGAAAGAGCTGTAAGTTTATGGATCCTCACTCGTCGACGAGAAACTACTGGAGGATTAACCATGTCCACTGTTTTCTCCCCAAGATTTGGCGCCTCTAACGACAGTTGGAAATCTTGTGAGTGTCTATGGAAGCCCTTCTTTGGACGAAGTCACTCAAAGTCGATAATACATTAGCCCTTCCGTCGTGTATGCGTGGACTTCGGCGCTGACATCACCTGTGGCGAGAGTATGTTCACCTTGTTCCACTCCCCTCTTTCCATATGCCCTACTCATCGGTTTACCGCTGGAAGTGGGCCTCGCAACGTCTTTCCTGTCGGGATCCAAGGAAGAGTGGTCCCTAGTCCGACGACACCCCTCGGAGAAAATATTTGGCGTACAAGTCGCTGGAAATAAACCCAACACCCTCGTTCCGACCGCCGAGGTTTTGGCGAAGGAATGCGCGGGTAACATCGACTTCGTGGATGTTAATTGTGGGTGTCCAATTGACTTGGTGTTCAAGTCTGGGAGCGGTAGCGCGCGTAAGTCAAGATATCTATCTTTGCTAAAGGCCCTACTGACAAGCCCCGTCGTGTAGTGTTGGATGCTCCTGCTAAATTGGGTCGGATAGTCGTCGGCATGAACAAGGCGCTAGGAGAGGTTCCGGTTACCGTCAAGTTACGAACGGGAGTCAAAGATGGCAGGAATAACGCTCATAAACTTATGCCGCGGTTGGTGACGGAGTACGGAGCTGGTGCGCTCACGGTAAGTTTTGCGACGCATCAATTCCTGTGAGTCCAATCTAGATCATATGCTTTGATATTGTAGCTGCATGGACGCACCCGTCAACAACGGTACACGAAACTTGCAGATTGGGATTATATTAAACAGTGTGTGGAAGCAGTTAGGGCGCGGGAGGAGGAAGACGACTGTATGCGCATCTCTCCTTCCCCTCAAAGTCCCTTTCCTTAGCAACGTTTTTGCAGTACCTCCCATACCGCTCTACGGTGGTGGCGACTGCTTCTCCTCTCAAGACTACTGGTCGGACATCGACCACACCGGTGTGGATGGTGTCATGGTTGGTCGAGGAGCCTTGATCAAGCCGTGGATCTTTACAGAAATCAAGGAGAGGAGGGAGTGGGATATCAGCTCAAGGGAAAGGTTGGACGGCATCAGAAAGGTAAGTTTCGGATTCTGCTGTTGTATTCATATGACTGATACTCGTTCATAGTATGCGGAATACGGGCTGTGGTGAGTCCTATTCCTACACGCCCCCTTAGTGATATAGCTCACTTTTAGGTACGACATAAAGCCACTTTGGCTCTGACACAGCTGGAATCAATGCCACACGACGCTATCTGTGTGAAGGGCTTTCCTTCCAGTACCGTTACGTGCCTATAGGTCTACTCGAACAACTCCCGGGAAGGATAAATGACAGAGCGCCAGCATTTAGAGGGCGAGACGAACTGGGTATGCCACTCGGTCGCTTCGGAAAGTAGGAAAGATGATCAAAACCCCTTTCAGAAACACTTCTCGCCAGCCCCGACAGCCGGGACTGGGTCAAGATCTCGGAGATGTTCTTAGGTCCTGCACCGGAGGCTTGGTCCTTCACACCGAAACACAAGAGCAATGCGTACGAAAGTCAGGGATGAAACAAGTGGCGGTTTGGGGTGCGTTAGAGGTGTCCGATTGGAATTTTATGGAACTCGTAGTAGCACTTAAGATGGTAAGGTTCCTGAACGTCAATCTGCCAAAAGATGTGTACCGAAAAGTATTTTAGCTATGAAATATCGTTTCCATGAGTAATTAGGGCCCCGTGTAGAATAAATCGGTTGGCGTTATCTGATACAGCGTATCGGCAATAGTGATGATGCTTTAGAGACAGCGACAGAACCGGTCTATCTCCCCCAACATTCGATGGCGTTTCCAGTCTACAGATGGCAGTCCAACGGTTGTCTATGAATCGAACAGATTGTGTATACATAGTAATTAAATACTACTACTTGAACCGTGTCAAGATCTTCCGCAAAGGGACCGGCATGCGACTAGTGGGGCTAGGTCCAGCCCCGCCACCACTTCCCTGTGCTTCCGCTTTGCCGTCGAGAACATCCCTCCTGAGCACACCCTCGTCTATCGTGTGCCGTCCACGATAAGTCGAAGCTGACATTGAGGCCCGTGCCTTCAACTTCGCCGCGTGATTCTCCTTATCGTGCTTTTCTACTGCCCGAAGTGCACCGGTCGATGCACGAGGTCGCATAGAGGAAGCATCTATCGTTTGACGGGCCGCCTCAATGCGAGACCTGGTCGGAGAGGAACATGCCGACGTTGATTTAGGTTTCGGAGTAGGGAAGACGACGGGGGTACCTGTGGCGGAGACCTGTGATCCAGCGCGCTCGCCTCTGGTCAGACGACGTGTAGGTAGCGTCGCCTTGAACCGAGGTGGTGAGGTAGTAAGGACTGCCGTTGAGTTGCGGGAAGGCTTCTCAGAACTTGCGGGCGGCTTCGTATTTACCTTTCCATATGTGGAAGGAGACTTTTGTCTGCCGGCTGCTCTCAGCGATGGCGTGAGTATAAAATCTGTGGCTGTAGAGGTAGAACTGGGAGTAGATCGTCCCGTGGTTCTATTGTTATTGGAAGAATAGGTTGATCGTAAGGGAGCCGGGCGCTTGCTCGGTGGTGACTGCTGTAGTGAGGATCCCAGAGAATGACGCAAACGTGCAGGAGGGAAACGATCAGCTTCTATGACACTCCCATTGTCTTCAATGGGGGATTCGGCAAAACGAACACTCTTGCAGCGCTTGAGGATGCCACGCGGGGACGGGGTAACTGGATTACATGGGGAACTGCTTCGGGGAGAAGGGGATCGATCTGAAGAAGGAGAAATTGAGGAGAGAGCGAGAGCGCTGGTATCTATTATCTCAATCGAGCGAGATCCGGTTGTGCCATCTGGACTCTGCTGTGTGGACCGTGAAGCTGAATGTCCACCTGTCCCTTTCTTGAAAGGAGGCGTGATGGTAGTCAGGGAGTCATGGACGAGAGAACCAGGACAGCTGTACTTGTCGGAGTTTCGGGCGGTATCTGTGCCGATGTCAGCAAAACCTGCCGTACAGAAGGTCGTGACGGTTGCCGCAGCCCCCGAAGGGGAGGCAACCTTGGAGTTCAAGGGTGGGTCGCGCAGGTAGGGCTGATCCCCATATTTCTCCAACAGGGGTCGGGCGAAACTCCATTCATCTTCTTCATCAGCTGTATGACTCGCATCAGCCAAGGGCCCTTGTTTGCTTTCATCAAAATCTGTGGCGTGAGGGGATTGGCGGATCTGGAGAGTGGCGCACTGAGATCGCAGTGTGTTTATCATGTCTTTGAATCCTCCCGAAGGCTTGGAGATCGTATGTGGGTTCTGACGGTCATGGGACTGGGAAACAGCGGAATACGACGCTCCAAGAAACGCCGAGGGTATACTAGGGTAGGGTTCAAGCTCAAGGATGCCTGGAACCTCGCTTTTTGTCAACAGAGGTGGAAGCGGTAGGTTCCCTCGCCGAATGGCTAGTGTTTTTGGCACAGGTGAACTGTGAAGGCTGGCGGTAGAAGGAAGAGACAGGGCCATGGCAGAATGGGAATTCGAGATCATAAGGGCCGGCGGGGTCATCATAGGTTCGTCAGATTCCTCCTTGAAGAACGAGTTCAGGCGGCGCAACTCCAGCATTACATCCACCATATCAGGGCTCATATCGGCTGCTGGGACCTGAAGTGACCATCTCTTGACCTCCCCTCCGGCATCCAGAGTAATCTCGCGCTCGAAAACCAGTGCCTTGCGATGGGTAGAGTCGCATGTCGTTTGACGGCGCCGACGCTTAGCCGAGTCTTGCGGCTCTGTGATGACCTTCACCTGCGCGTCAGGAGCTGACCATGCCTCTCTTCTAGTCCTAGCTTTGGTCAAAGCTTCTTGAAATGCTTCGTATGGATGCACTGAGCCTTCCGGGATCCAGTCCACTGCTTCACAATCCCCGATGTTGCCCCATGGTGTGTGGCCCGGTGCCTCGCATGTGGTTCGTATGGTATTCTGGAGACAATGAGTCCTTCTCGCTGAAGCCCCAATGCGAAGTGGCCTACGTACCGACCATCGCTCAATACACAAGTTTTCCTTCAACATTGTCCTGAGACGTGGGGGTGTGGGAATGGTGGTGGTCGCTCTTTGGCTTGTTTCGACCATGATACCACCGTTTGTAGCTTCGAGAAAAGTAGCCATTGGAATCATGCAGCCGAATGGAATTGGCGGGGTTGAGGTGTCAGATAGAGTTGAGATCGTGTCTAGGGATTGAAGAGATTCAGACATGAGACTACAATTTGCTAGAGGTATAGCGTCAAGGTCAATTGAGGAGATAGATGGACTTGATGCACGGGTATTCTCAATACCCAGTACGTTAGAGAATAGCATGGCGCGAAAGACAGGTGAGGATAAATGGTGTACACTGTAAGTCGAAGAGTTTGGGTGAGCGCTTACAATCTCGTGATTATGCAAGGACCCACAAGCGCCTAGTCCCCCCTAGGCTGAATCTTACGGGTGCGGGCACTTAACAAGCGCCCATGAATTCCCGCTTGCTGGGGAACATCCATGTGCACATCGATTGCACGCTATCTCTGTGCGTACAGAACATGCCCTCCGTCTTCTACAGTCTCTGTCTCTGTATCTCTTCGTTCAAGTTCCGTTGGACGGATCTTCGTTCTGTCGCGTCATGCAGGCAATATTCCCTAGTATATGGCGAAATTCACCCAGAGAAGGCTCTCTATGTAGTACGTGCTCGTGCATCTTTCAACATCGCATATGATATGATTTGTTGCCAACAGGATTGCAAAGCGTTCTAACTGGATACTCCACATGGTCAGCTACAATCTCAGCAGATTAGGACACCAGCTTGGGGTAACTAGGGGTAACTTCACGCGGCGGACCGCACGAAATGCTGAACTGGTCAATCTCAACGCTCAGAAACAACAGGAATCTATAACAACATTCAAGTCGTCACCTGGTCGCCCAACTACAACAGCCTGATCAATCACGAGAACCATACTTATCAGCATATGCTTGTTACCTGCACGCTGTACCATGATAAGACTCGACCATGCGATGTTGTAGACACTTGCAATGATTCCTTTCTTCCTAACTTCGCCAAGCCACGTTCCCCACATGAGTCGGAAGAACTGCCTTGCCCAGCTCCGTGCGTATAAAGGTGCAGGCGTCTGGACTGCTCACTAGCAGTCACCTTTGGGACCCTCCACCGTTCATCATGAGACTTCAGGCCTTCTTTGCTCTCCTCGCTGTTGCCTTGCCACTCGTCAGCAGTGTGCCTATCTCTCATGAGGAGATCGAGGCAAAGGTTGCACAAGATCTCCGCCTCCTTAGTTTGGAGGACGGAGCCGAGCCAGTGTGGAAGACTGAGGATGAGAAGCTTGAGCTGATGCGCGCAGGGAAGCAATTCGTAAGTCTCTTCAGTATCACTTGGGAGTGACTGAAGCGAGATTCTGTCTTACAGTTCGACGTTACGGAGACATATGAGCTTGAACAAAGCCTTCCAGCTGTCTCGGAGTTTGCTTCATTCGCAACATGTGAGTGGTTTTTTTTAGTCCATCCGTCTGGTCGCTAAGTGTAAGACCAGACCCCGCTCCTTCACATCAGACTCAAATCAAACCGATCTTGAGCACTCTTTCCACCGCCAACATGCAGTCATCCCTCAGCTCCCTCACCGCTTTCAACAACCGATACTACAGGTCCTCTACAGGAGCTGATGCTAGCAACTGGATTTTGAACAAAGTCAAGAGCGTGAGTCTCGGGTTTTGTATGCTGTGAGTCGATACTCAGTCTTTTACTCTCACGTTAGGTCACCTCTGGTCGCTCGGATATCACCGCGTCGCTCTTCACGCACAGCTGGGTAGAATCCAGTATCATTGTAAAGATTGCCGGAACTTCTGCCTCGAGTCCCGTCACCATCCTCGGTTCTCACATGGACTCCATCAACCTGAGTAACCCCACCAGTGGACGCGCTCCCGGAGCCGACGACGATGGTACCGGCACAGTGAACTTGATTGAAGCCCTCCGTGCTTTGGTGGCCTCTGGCTACAAGCCCAAGACGCCCCTCGAGTTCCACTGGTACGCCGGCGAGGAAGCAGGGCTCCTTGGATCCCAAGCTATTGCTACGAGCTACAAAAACTCAGGCGTTAGCGTCAAAGCCATGATTGAGTTTGATATGACCGGATAGTAAGTCCCATCTATCGACCTTTCCATCCGACAACCTCATCTATTTCTGGAACAGCTTCCGACCTGGCTCTACCGAGGTCATCGCACTCGAGGCAGACTACATTGACAGTGGATTGAACTCTTTCATGAGACAAATTATCGGCGCGTATTCTTCGCTCCCTGCTGCTAACGATTCACCGGTACGTTCACTCTACGTCGTGATGTGACCCTATACTTACTGAATTCCGATGTCGATAGTGCGGTTACGCATGCTCCGACCATGCAAGCTGGTACAAACTTGGATACCCGACCGCGATGCCCTTTGAAGCCGTCACTGGCAACGATAACCCTGTCATCCACTCTGCGTCTGACACCACGTCCGTCAGCGGCTTCTCCTGGTCCCACTCACTCGAGTTCACTAAGGTGGCCCTTGCTGCTGCTTACGAGCTCACGGCATAAGAGTAAACGGTCGGTATTTGCGGAAGTACATGTACACAGAAGTAGGGCCAACTGAATCAAATTCACATGTTGTAATACCATACATACATACGCTTGTCGGTACCCACGAGATTAACAACTCCAGTCTCCATACATATACCACCTAGTCCCCGACAGAATTTAGTATTTGCTGGGCTCAGGAGTATGTGCTTCGCTTAGGGACTTGTCCCCGACTAAGTGGTCGATCGGAAATTTCTTTCCTTTATTGAACTGGCTGGTGAACAGAATAACAGTATTTTACCTGGTACCAATTCCGTTAGGAATTCTTGAGAGAACAGAAAGGTGATAGATGATCACACAGCCGCCGTTCAAACGTTCAATGGCCCTGTTCTTACATCGTCGCCACCCTGGATTTCGAACGGCGTCTCTGAGATGAAGACCATTCAAAGGACTCAATTCAAGGAGGTAACGCAGCAAGCACACGAGTCCCACACCCTCGTACGAGGTCCTATGCCTGATGTGCCGGTTGCATCATGTACCAGTAGGGTCGGGACTGCTGGGCAAAGCAGTAGGGTTTGAGCCGCCCCGGGTTAAGCGGAAGCTGTAAGGATGCGGGGCTTGTTCGTTTTGCGACCATCAATTAGCTGATTAAATTGCACATGAGGTGCCTTAGTAGTAAGATGCCCAAGAGGGTCTTGGAATCAAGTTCGATGAATAGGACGCTTGAGGTTCCCCCCGGTTGGCTTCGATGACTGTCGGAGCCCAGAGACCAATTGTAGAGTACGTGACGAGTGGATGAAACTGTATGGAAGGTCATGAAAGTAACGGGGCGCTCTAGGATCAAGGCAAAGCATGCAAGGGATCACATTCGCTGTATGTACATGGGAAGAATGAATTGCCGCCTGGTAGCATTTATTCGAGGTCCTCTTGAAAGGAGAAATCGTCAATACGAAACTTGGTGGCTCATATTTACAATGTGCCTCGGCGTGGGTGTGAAGTGAGCATGTGAGCCTTTGCGGTGGAAATAGAGCCATTTGTGAGTCACAGACGGGAGGCTGAGAACTGTTCAGTGCGACGCCGATGATAGTTGTCGGTTTTACAGTCGGAATCGATCGAAATCGAGACGTGACAATATAAGAAAACCCATAACAGCCACAAAGCCATACTTCCCGCGGTACAATGGTCGTAATATTATACATGGCAGGCGCCCCGGCGTTTGAATCACGAAACGGCAAAGTGCTATGTTCATGTACTTGAGCAGAGGTCACCAGGATAGGAAGGTCGCGTCCGAAGGATGAAGTGCGAGATTTGACGGGGACGATTGAGCGGGAATCGAGATTCAGCTCTACAGGATATGCAGAAACAGCACAATGACTGGCCAAAGGGCGGGATGTCTTCCAATTTTGAACCTGGTCACTTGTTCGATGTAGACGCTGAGATATGGGCGCGAGAAGGCATCACTACACTTTCCCAGAGCCTTGGAGGACTGAGGTCATTTCAGTGCAGGTAGGTGAGGAGTTGTAAAAAGGGTTCAAGCCCCCTTACCGGTTGTGGAATGTTCATCTAGTGATCCCGTAGCACCGAAAGGCTAGCTGGCACGAGGTTGAGGCTGGGGTTGTCGATTCCATTCCTAGTATGCGGTGACAAGCATGTAATCAATGAGATCGACACGAAAAATGAAATGTTGGAAAGAAAAGAGTATAGCATAGTCTCTCGTCGCGATAGATATGATTTCCCCCACTAAAGGTTCGCGGGACTGGAACGACAAGAGTTCGGGATCGCAGTCGTAGTAACGGTTCCGAGGTGCACCTTTGCTCGTGGGAAATTTCCCTTTGCAACCTCCGTTCCCACGTTCATGGTTCGGTCATAGAACAAGCTTTGGCGCTCTGGCAACCTTCTTGGATCCTTCCTTTGGCCATTGTATCCTTATTTTTCCTGTTATTCTTCGTGATCAAATACTCGGTGAGCTATTTTCATGAACTCAATTATCATGTTCATTCCCACAAGATGAATCGTTCACATTTGCACGTCAGTCTGAGTGTGCTGTGGATTCAGCTCACCTGGATGTAACCTTCGCTTTCTGATCTTCCAAACCTCTTGAATGCTTCCTTCTCGCAACTCAGAAGAGGAATACTGACGTCTCATTGTCATAGGAACTCTTAAGGAGCTGGAACTATCGTTGGGGCACGGAGGGCACGGACTGTTTTCGGGAATCGAGTTGTGATTGGATTTTTTTAGATTGTGGACTTCCTACCGGTACGATTCGGTATCTTTACCTAGCAATCGACGTATTCAACATATAACTTCCCCCAGGTGGACTGCCTACACAAATAGACATCCCTTTTCCAAACCAAAGCCAGAACTATTCCAAATGTCAACCGCAAGCCTCACGTCGTCACCCAAAACTCCAATAACCCCATCGACCGGTACAAACGGCATTGCCTATACCCCTCAATCAAGCTCGCAAGCTAAGCCTGCACTTGTCCCAACAAATAATGTTTCTTGTGCGAATGGAGTCACCGTTCGAGCACGTATCGACCCTACCCTCACGGTCAGCGATGTTATCAAACAATTGTGCGTGAACCTGAAGATCCAAGGCTCTCCTTCGGATTATGCTTTGCGGGATGATGATGAAGAGCTTGTTACGAACGATAACTTGAAGAAGAAGATCAAGGCAAAGGTTCACCTTCGGTGCGTCTTCGCATTTCTCACGGCGAAGAATTCTGCATAACATCCCTTGAAAATCAGTCTGGTCGACGCACCCGGGCGCGAGGGACGCGACTATGCCACGAGACTTGCAGCACGAGATGTCAACACGCCAAGAACAGCATTTAAGGTCTCAAAATACATTCATGTGAGCGCGAAGGACTCTCTCTCCATCAGCAGTATCTCACACTGGTTCTAGGAGGCCGAATTTGCCCAGGCGTTCATCAATAGTGACGGGGTAGCGAATCTAGTCGATGTAATCTATCAAACGCACGGGAATCCACTGGCGGTGAGGCCCGACCTGGTCTCATATCACACTACAATCTTATGCCTTTCACTAGTATTCTCTCCTCGCCATGCAGAATCTAATGGAGTTGGATTACGGGTGGGCCAATTTAACCGACACCTTCATAATGAGGATTGTTCAAATACTTTCTGATCCTCAATCTCCGATCAACGTCTGCCGACCTGCTACTGCGATCCTGAGGAAACTTGTGGAAGCTGACCCTATGAGTGCCCCCGGGCCACAAGCCAGTTCTTCCAAAGCGTCACCTGTACCACCTCCCGGTTCAGTTTATCGCTATGGATTCACGATGGTGTTTGGGCAAATGAGAAGGGAGAAAACCTTGTTGGATACCGTCGTACATCGGTTGGGCAGTGGGGACACAGTAATGGTCCAGCATAGGTATTTCTTCGCATCACATCTTCGGGGTATTTACTCAACCATGCGTAGTATAATGCTGATAAACACGTTACTGTCCCGTGCGAGCGACGATCGTTGGGAAGAGTTCATTGCCGAACTAGAGAGGCTGAACACACGGAGGGCTGTCGTGGTGCGTGCAACCCTTCATTATCTATTCATTTCATTGACGATTGTCTAAAACGAACACTAGCGGCTCATGTCAAATCATACAATGGAGGAATTGACGTCGTGTATTTTGGATTTTCAGGCGAATATGCTCAGAGTAACATATCGCAAGAAGAGCACCCCTGTCGAGCCAGAAAGTCACCCGGCTCATCAAGGAGATCTCAAGTTCATCTGGACCTCCAGTAAACTGGGAGAGGACTTCGACGAAGAGGATAGGCCTCTGAAGTGGCGCAAACTGGGCTTTGATACCGAAGACATCGATCAGGAATTCAGCGACGTCGGAGTGCTTGGTCTTCAATGCCTCGTGAGTATACTGTGATGGATAAGAACTCTGGCTCACGATGCAGCACAGAAATGGTTTGTCGAACATGATCCTGACTTCTCGAAGGTGACTTTTTGTTTGTATCCTTCGTCGTCCCTAGCCGACTGACACGTCCTCTGGGTCAGGTCGTCCTGGAGCAGCTCAGTCGTCCGCCTGATCGAAGATGTCCCATAGCAAAGGCTTCAAGCGAGGTTGTAGAACTGTTGTGTGAACACTGGGCTGTGTTCGCCCCAGGATGTGAGTTACACGTCAAGTCCTACTGCCTTGCTTCATTGACTTCTTCCCGTTCAGATTCCACCTCTACAACTTTCCAACCTTTCTTCCTGGACTTCTTCAAGGTCCATTCGCTGGCGACCCAATTTTTCTTGAGGATGTGGAGCGAAAGTGGATCCGCCTTCGAGGATTTTGCTCGAGTGGCCGCCTTGGTTCGCAGCCAGTAAGAGCTCTACATTTGTCCGTCCTCAAGCACCTATTGAAGCGGGACTCTAGGGTTAAGGTCTCTCTTCGTGAGGAAGACCAACGGGCGTGGCATGAAGTTGAGCAAGACTTCCTCGAGTGTGAATATCGAGCAGTTAGGGACAGACAGATGAAAGAGCTAGAGATGGAGGATGATCTTCTCAACAAGGTTCCCGTACGGTAAGTGATCTCGGAGCCTTGCTATCCGCGGACTCTCACCTTTGCGTTGCAGGAACCTCCGTGCTAAGATATACAAAGAGTCGTACGAGTTCGTTCGTCAGCAGCGGATACAATGCCTAATGCACGGTGCATGGTTCATCAACGCGCTTCCCAGCACTAATCCATTGCCGCGGGACTCCGTCCGCAGGCCAAATAGGCCATGGCGTTTCATGCGATTGGTACGTCTTTCTTTTGTTGCCACTCTCTCACTGGAAGTACCTTACACTACCCACAGGACCACGGGTTGAAGTACCTACATTACGTTGATAGCGCGGTCAAATTTCCCGTACGAAACGGACTCGAAGATCTACCCGAGCGGATAGAAGTCGCGGCTATAGTAGAAATCGCGACCGGGGCTGGGATAGCACCACCTCACGTCTTGAGAGATCACAACGATCTTCCACCGACATCTATGCTGGCACCATCCGCGTTGTCATTCTCGTTGATGAGCCAGCATGGGCAGTCGCTTGCAGATCAGATTGCCCCCGATATGTCTCGCTGGGCGGATTGGACGGATGGTCTCAATATGCTTCGCCGCGATGGAGGACACGTCGCGTCAAAAGAGACCGCAGGCTTTGTGCAGGCATTAACGGAGATTGGACTAAAGATAAAGTTATTGGGCAAGTCACGCCATTGTTTTTTCTTAATGAGGTCCCATTCAACTGACGATTCCGCTGATCAGATCTGTCTGGTGAGATGATTGAGATACCCAGTGGCCTTACAGCTGGACCACCCCCAACTGATACCAATTATTACTTTTCGGAACTCTTACCTTAGTTATCATTCGGTGGAATTTGTGCTCGGTATTTCGATGGATACGTTCTGTGTTCAATGATATGCAATATATTTCGGTGTAATACTACTGTGACTTTTTGGCCGTTCCCGGCGCACTTAAAAGTGAATAAGAGAATACAATATGCGTAATGCAGTTGATGCAAAGAGTGCTACAATGTGACTAGAGGGGTATGAGAGTCAATGCGATATAGTGGTGGTGGCGTGGTCGAATGTGAGTGAGTGTCGTTACGGGGGTTGAACCCGCAAGGGGAAGGCAGAAAAAAAATACAACAGCAAAATGGGGACGTGATGTCTAAAATCCTGAAGCAACGTTAGATGGTGTTGAGTACTGTGATTCCGAAAGAGGAGGGAAAAAAATTTAACGGGTAATTTAATTGGCGTTGGCGTGTCCGTTGGTGGATTTCATTGCCGCATATTCTTCTCCTGCCTTAAAGAAGGGCCTGAAGATGGCGTCTGGGTCGTGGAAGTCGTTGTGGACAATGTTCACAAGGTAGCAAGTTTCCATGAGCTCGCAGATGACCTTTCGGGAGGTCGAATCTGCGTCGTAGATCTTGGCCCATTGTTGACCGAGTTCGTAAGCCTCGTCCTGCGCATCAAGACATGAATTATGAGCGATATTTCACTAAACCGACTAGACCCGCTAACCTTCCATGCCATGAAGCTGACAGCTTCGACGATCGTGGGCTGAACTATCTCCTTGCCCGGGAAAACACCCCAAGTCACGGCATTGGGTCCATCAGAATGTGTGTTGGTACGAAGATCGCCTCGCTTGTTAATAACATAGTAGGTGATATCCGCGTCTCGTTCAATGTGAGAAAGCAAGATTGTTAACAACGCAGGTGGCACAAAGAATTCCAGGTATGCCTAAACACAACGCGGGAATGATTCAGTACTTGAATGAATCTGCGGGAGGCGTACGGACCTTCTGATAGACATAGCCATTGCTGGGACCCCATCCGAAAACTTTATCATCACTTCTGGCACCATTGACGGCAGGTTGCGAATTGATCGTAAGGAAACCCATTTTGTTCATTCGTGCTAACTTCTCGGAGATGGTGGAGGTCTCTCCTGCAGGTGCCTGGTCAGACCAAGGCAGTGCCGCGAGATCTCCTTTACAGAACCGGGCAAAGAGCTCGGAGACGTCCGCTAAGGAGTTGGGTTCACCCCACAACTTCAATGCGTCCTCTTTCTAGGGTTTCCAACAACATACATCCATCAGCTCCCAAACTCAACCGACCAGAAGGGACTCACTGTCTGCTTAATCCAAACACCGTATCCATCCAATTCACCATACGCGGGACTGCGAGAGTCTCCGAAACGACCGTTGGGGTATTCGTCCCAGTTTTCTGTTCGGGAAAGGTACGACTTGGTTCGGTTGGCCCAGAAGATCGGACGGATGGTCTCTTGACGTCTGCTTGGCGTGAGGGACTGGAAGATGATTGGAATACATTCAAAAGTTCGAAGAATGATGGAGGTCTTACCTGTCTCCATGGAAGTGGCTTCAAGGTCTCGACTCGAGGAACGAGGTTCAGCTCCTCAAGCAGCATCTTCGTCGCCTTTTCCAGATTCATGGTGTAGAAATGGAGACCGCGGATATCGAGGTCTGCGTCGAGGATAGTCCGACACATTTCAGCAACGAGCTTCGTCCCAATGGCTCGGACCTTCTCATCGTCGTTCTTGTGGGGCTCAAGGGCTTCCGAGAACTTCTGTGGGATGATAGTCTTTGCCAAACTCGTGGCTCTCACGAATCCATTCCACGTCTGGATTGGGGCAATTCCAGGAACGATCGGAATGGTTATTCCAGCAGCACGAACTGCCTTCACCCAGTCAATGAAGATGTCGACATCGTAAAACATCTGGGTGAAGATGAAGTTGACTCCAGCATCAACCTTCTCCTTCAACCACTGCATCTCTTGGTCTAGCTCTTCTTTCGGAAGAAGCATGTGTTGCGGAAAGCCAGCAACAGCAATGTCGAAGTAGTCGCCGTAATTGCGTCTGATGTGTTTGACCAGGTCGATGCCATGGACAAAGCCTCCTTCAACGGCTTCCCAGTCTTCCTTTCCTGCAGGTGGGTCACCACGCAAGGCGAGCACGTTGCGGCATCCAGAGGCCTTCGCTTCCTACCAGGGACATCAAATATTAAAACGTGTAAACTGGATGGAAATGGAGGAAGCGCACTCGCAGAGCAATATCCACTTTCTCCTTGGGCATGTTAGTGCACGTCAAGTGCATGCAAGTCTCGAGACCAATCAGTCCCTGGCACGTCTTCACCATTTCCGCAGTCAAGTCAGAAGTTCGTCCACCAGCATTCCTATCAAGAGGTTAGTACAGATTCGGTTACGTCTATCAAGGCTTGTACTTACCATGTAATGTCAATGAACTCAGGCCCCAAGCTTCTCATACGTTCGATACGATCCAGGAGGTTTTGCAGGCCCTACATTGAGATGGATCGTGATCTATAGTCCTATCTAAATTTTCGCGGATGAGGGCATACCTGTGCTGTCCGTGGAGGAAAATACTCAAATGACCACCAAACTTTCTTTGCCTTGTCGCATTGTTCGATTTTTTGCGTGATTTTCATGATGGGGTCGTGAGTGGGGGGAGGAAAGATGAAGGGAAGGTTGAAGGGAAAGTGAGTACTTTTTATAAATGATGATGGAACGAGGCAGGAAAATGCCGGCAGCTTGTTGGAGCGAGGCGCTTTGCCGATGAAGACGGTTCTCCAGAGTCCCACTTGCCGTCGACACGACCCTTCAACAATACTTCAGCACGTTTCTTTGTATGTTATAGACACAAATCACTGGGGTCCCAGCGAGAAAGTTGTTAGTTTATTGAGTCAGAAAACCTGAAGGAATTGCAGTCTGGAAGCGCCCATATCGGGCCACCTTCCAAATCGGGACCTGAGCATCTGGTGGGCGCTTAGAGGACGGCATAAGCGCGAGCACATGACATAAAAGCAAACGCGAGCGTGCTTTGTGCTTGTTTGGCCACAAAGTTCAACTTGTACAGCGACGACGAGAGACATATCGCCTTGTCTTTCTTCACGATAAACCACGACCTTTACACGAACATCGTCAAGAAATATGGGACTCTTCAAACGAATTCTCTCGCTCGGCAGCAAGAAGAGCAAGAAGAAACGGCCAGAAATCGTCCACAACGTCCAAGTCGATGAGGTAGGCTGTCGCCCACAAGCCTCGACCGACGAGGACACAGAGGCTGCCGTCAACCTTCTTCTCCGCTCATCTTCAACGCGGTTTGCTGTTGTCTCGGAGATGGACTGTACTTCTCTCCCTCCCCTCCGTGAGTATTGTCAAGTGTCTAGATACGCCAGGAGTCTCCCAAACTAACCTATATCTGAACTCAGCTCACCCCATCAACAACCTCTTGAACGCTCCTTCAGAATCTACTACCAGCCTTGAAAGTACGAACATTGCACGACGAGGGACTTACAGCGTGAAGGTGCACCCTCGCGCACCTCATACACCACACAACGAGCCCAGATCTGAAGACGACTTGGTAACCCCGCAGGCTCTTCTCGCTGAGCCGGATGCAGATGCGAGCCGACTCATAAGGCTCCGCAGAGACCCGTCTGTCGCCAGTCTCTTGGATCTGTATGATGAGCACGGAGACCTCCCTGCACAGGCCTTCTCAGAAAGTCCTGAGAAACAGGGCCGTGCTCAAACAAAGCGGAGCGGTTCGACTTTGCGTCAGCTACTGGGTGGTTCCAGCAAGACTGATCTCAACGCCACTGAAGGCGATATCTCATGGGCTGAACGTTATCTAGGGTAAATCACTTCTCGCTGATTCAATCTCTTTCTCTAACTAAATTTTGGACGACAGCGAGGGTAGTAGTGCGGCTTCTTCCATGTCTTCGCTCATTCTCCAGACTCCAAACAACTTCGATTATAATCTTCCTGAAACCCACAATCATTTGTCTCATGATGGTCAGCACGACATTACGCTCTCTATGGAAAACGATCTTTCAAGTAACTACATAAACCCCGCAATATCCTCGATGGAGGTTGAGCTTAGTATGGACTCTCAACGATCGGAACCATTGTCCGGTTACATCGAAACAGTCCCATATGCCAACCCCGACCCGAAAACCCCCTCAAGGGCGTCCCAAATCTTCGGCTTCCTCACAGAAAAGCGACGCTCCCATGCACCCCAGGACTGTGACCGGTCGTTGCCCGATCCACCGAGTGCGTTTAGCTCACCATCTGATGCGACACATGACCAACCCTGTCCTGGTCCTTATCGAAACCCAGATCCTAAGACCCCAATGAGGGCTTCCCAGATCTTCAGTTTCCTGACTGAACGCCGCAGGTCGCGACCACCAGAAGACTGCGAGAGGTCTCTTCCCGACTTGCCCAGTGTCTTTAGCTCACCATCTGACAAAGATACCACTGAAGGCGTCCCCGCCTCCCACTTTTCATCTGATCACTCCATCGAAATAACTCCAGCCATCTCACAAATCCCTGCGACACCTATACCCACGACGACAATGGATACCCTCGGACATCATCGTTCACGCGCCATTTCTCATGACCCCTTCGAATCAACCTCCAAACCACAGCAGCGTCCAGCTTCACGCGTCTCCTCACGCGCGCCCTCGCCTGTTGATAACGAACCAGACGCAGGCGAGGAATGCATCGAGTCTGTACCTCCGGCTTCGCAATCAGACGTTAGTTCAGAGCTCACTCAAGCTCGCAAAGTCAAAGTTATAATGACTGTGCCCACGAAAGTCATCGTCACTGCACCTACTCCCTCGAACAACCCAGAACATAACAGACCGCCCGTTCGTATCCCTCGAGGTCCCCGCTCACTCCATAAACGCGGTTCGAGCTCGAGCTTAAAGGAAAAGGAATATCGTCGAAGCCTCTTGGATCGCTCCAATTCGGCAACCTCTGCGCAAATCGTAGATCCATTCACACCCATAATCTCTCGTCCACGTAAGCTTCAGCGTTCCCCTTCGTCAACCTCCATGAACTCTGCCGACTGCCATTATGCGGAGCCGCGCAGGAGTGAGAAGCACAGGAAACATAGGAAGCCCACGCCAGTTGGGTTGCGAGAAGCACTGCAGAAAGAGAATAACCTTGGTCTTTCGGCGAGGGCCGAGGTGCCCTCCACTCCCATTCGCTCAAACTCTTCACGATCTTCGCTCTTTCGAACTGTTGTCACGCCGTCGTCATTCAAGCCTCCTGTTGGAATGGTACCCTCTCCGGCATCCTCCTCTGAGCTCTCCCCGGTGGGGAGGCAGATGATGATGGAAGTCAGGAATACGAAACTCAGAAATAAATCGCAGGCGGTTGATAAAGAGAACGCAAGGAGGCAACCTTCAAAACGGCATACAGCAGTGGTTTGAAAATATGCATACGAAGGACATCTCTTACTTCTTTTCCACACACACATACCACGCTTTTTCTGCTAATCAGTGTATTTATGGTCGTCATGCTCTCGTAGTGTTATCGTTCGCACCTTCCTTTCGTCGTCTGTCTTTTCATGCACATTTCCTTTATGGTCATTACAAACACAAGTTTAAAATAGGAATAGGATGGTAACGCATTGCATGCAGGCCACTTAACTCGAAATAGCTTGAACAATGAAGTCGGAACTTGTGTAAGCGCTCGTGATCGTGGTTGTCCACGCGTGGATCGTGACGCGTTTGAAGTTTGAACCCCTTGTCATCCACTACCACCCTCCGCCATGTCCTCCAAGTCCATACACGATTTCCTGACGAAACAGATTCTCATTGACCATAACATTGCAAGTTAACGGTGTAAAATCTCTCTACGTTACGTGAACTGACTGCTCTTTCTCTGCACACAGGTTACATATCGATCACTGTCTCGACAACAGTCACTCCACGTCAACGATGCCAAAAAGCGAGTCTCAAATCACGATTCTGAGAGCATTATACACTAATCCGGGAAATACACAGCGAATTACACGCTTTCTTACAGAAAATGCGATCTCAACAGGAGGGAGGAGTGGTCGCGACTTACCTGGTGAGCGGGGAAGCTCGGGCGGATGATAGATGGCGAGAGAACGGGATGGACGTGGATGGTGATGAAAAGGGAAACGCCGGAGAGTATGACGATGGAGAAGAGGACGTTCCAGAGACGAGGATTATCTTGGTTGGAGAGGAGGATCTGGGTGGTGCGTGTTTATGGTTACTATCTGACCGCAGACGATTCTGATTGTTGTTTCGACTTGCGGTGTGTTTCGCAGAGGTCAAGTCACAGTTTAGGTTTATCGACGCGATTTATGTATATTCTCTGTCGCCTTCGCCGGTTCACGTGGGTTATTTCTCTCCAGGACATTTCCAGCTTGCTCATTGCCCATTCTAGGATGCTGATTTTTTCTGTGGTCCTATGGATATCGTTAGGAGCCTGGACGCTCAAGGAGGATCCAAGCTAGCTGAGACTGTTGGGAAAGTTGTCGCTGAGGGCATCAAGGAAGTCAAGGTACGCGTAGTTTCAGTTCCTCTTTACGACAATTGAACCAAGCATTCCTTCGCAGTCCAAAGGAAAGAAAGCTCCTCCTATAGCTCCTCCTGCTCCCGTTGCTGGGCCTTCGAAAGACCAAAATAAAGAGAAGGGCGAGAAAGAGAAAGACAAGCAGCCAGTGAAGCAAGAAGCTGCCGCTGCGAAACCTAAAGCCACGGGCAAACTGGACTTTAGTAAGGCTAAGACCAAAACCGCGAAGGAGAAGGAGGCCGAGAAAGAGAAACAGAAGGGAAAGGACGCGCAGAAGGCCAAAGTCAAGAAAGAGGCTGAAGAAGTGAAGGTAAAGAAGGAGGAGAAATTGAAGTACTTCGAGTCTACGAAACAGAAGGGAAAAGAGAAAGAAAGCTCTGACAAGTCCAAGTCCGACGAGGATGACACCGCTACGAAGGTACGCTTTTCGCGACTGCTTTTGTTCACCTGTTGAAACCGGCCGTTTTCCCAGCGCACAGAGTCTGGGAGCAAGTCTAAAGTGTCCGAGAAACCTGCTCAGGTATGTCCCAAGTATCTCTTGTTGTACACCCATCTTAACTTGGAACACTTAGAAACCCAAACCAAAGACAAATACTAAGACAAACGCCATGCTGTCCGAGTCGGAGGAGGAAACCCCGAAAGAGAAGCCTAATCTGCGACTCAAGAAGCGCGCCATTGTTAGTGACGATGAGGAGGAGGAACTACCCGCTCCGAAGAGACAGTCGACAAAAACCAAGGGTAAAGGTCGGGTGCTCGACTCGGATGATGAGTTGAAGGCGATGATGGAAGTGGATGACGGTTGGTTTCCTTTCCCATTCCTCTTATGGGTCGTCGATACTGAATTGCCGATAGAGCAAGTCATAAAAGCATCCCGCCCACAGGCACCGTCGAAGACAAAGAAAGAGCAGAAGGATGAGGATATGGAGGAGGAGGAGGAGGCGGAACCGGAGCAAAATGAAGACGAGGACATGGAAGATGAGATCGTGCCACTACCTAAGAAAACACGGAAAGCAAAGAAAGTCATCCCGGTCGGTCGGAATGGGATACGGAAGAAACGAGTGGTGAAGAGCCGGATGACTACGGATGCCAAAGGGTATATGGGTACGTTCTCTTTGTGTCCTTTCGAGATACAAACGATCTGACAGGATCATCTGTAGTGACTGAAGACTACAGTTCCTACGAGTCCGTGGATGAGGAAGAGGAAGCTCAGGCGCCAGCTCCCGCGAAGGGTGGTGGTAAGAAGGCGGCTTCTGGGAAGGTTAAGAAAGAAGTTGAGGAGGAACGAACAGACTCTACCTCGGCTGCGGCCTCTGGAAAATCCAAGGCCGCACCTGCTACTAAGCCATTGACGAAGTCGGCCTCTACAAGTGGCAAATCAAAGGAGGCAAAGGCTGGTCAACAGAAGGGTATCTCTGCGTTCTTTGGGAAACCAAAGAAGTGAATTAGTACCTAGTATTTAGATATTTTTATATGTCCTAGCATGGAATACGTATCGTTTTAATGGTGGTCGCGAGGTCCAAGATCCCCCACTACTTGCCACTCATGATACTTTGTATGATGTATCTATACCAAGAAGTTGCTGGGATGTCAAGAGGGAGGATTCGAATGGAGGTGATTGATTCTGCACAAAGAGAGAGAAACATCCTGTATATGTAGCGAGCAATACACGTTTATGGTACTAAAACAAAACCCTATCGCCAGTATCGTTGTCACCGTATAGACGATTGACTGTAAGACATTCTAGTCAAGACCCATCTCTTCGAAAACAGAGAGGAACCGTGTATACGTGATACTGTCCCCAAGTGTTTCGTCTGCGAACGACTCCGCCACATCGGGTCCGTTTGTATCGAACCCAGAAAGTGCGAAGAGATGCCTACTTTCCTTGCGTTTACCCTGTCGCAGGAAATCACGTAAACTGAGCAAGCACTCCTCCAAAGGTTGATAGGTGGAGGTTAAAACGATGGTTTCGTTGTTTGACATAACCCATGCGTGCTTGTGGTCATGGGCCTCCTCCCAGGTACCTTGAGTCCATCGATCAAAGGGAGGATGTTCAACCTCGTGTCCAGCATCGATTCGGCAGGTGATCCAGGCCAGAACATACAAGAAACTCTCCAAGTCGTGTCTAACCCAGTGTCGCTGAAACCCCCGAGATCCTGGCATGAGAAGGTCCAATGCCATGAAAGGTTTCGTGCCGATTCTTGAGGCTGGACTCTGGAGGGAGATCGTCCTTCAACTCGCACGAATGGTCAAAGTCATTCAGGACGCCATAAACCTTGCCGTCCTTCCTTCGACACATGAGATTATCAACAGCGACATCGCGGTGCAAAATCTGTGGAACGGTGACAAGGAATTCATGGCCTAGAGATACAAGGGAGTACTTGAGAACCAGTTCAGATCGATCAAAGGGACACACTTGCACTTCATCGTATCCTTGAATACCTTGGCAAACTCTCCGCAGTTGGTGAGGCTCGTGATAGGCTCCAGTTTCTCGACGATCATGTATTGAATTCGCTCGGACGCGACCTTCTGACCGAAAACTGATATGAAGGAGGCATCTGGCGTGAAGGTTCCGGAAGCAATGACATCTGGCAGACATTTCAGAGCCCAGTTATGCTCCTCGTTCGCCTTCGCGCACGCTCTCGCCTTGTTGATGAGCTTCTCCTCCGGTGCCCGATGCGCACTCGAATTCGAGAATTTTATGACGAGCTGGGACGCCATACCCACGGCTTTGTCGTGCACCGGGCCGTCCAGTACCTCGACCTCGACCGTCCAGACAGTTCCTTTGATCCAACGCCAGGGAAGTACCGCGGGAATTTTTGCTTTAAACGTCGACCCATCTACTTTGAACGTCTTTTCCTTGATTATCTGGTGGTTTAATTTGACCTGTTTCTTGAACAATCTCTTCCTCGTCGCACAAGCCATAGTCCGACATTCCGGAACATCAGTCACTCCCCACTGAGCCAGCGTCATCTTAGAGTATGCCAGAATTACGCGGAGAAAAGTGAGGGAGTCGTAGATGAAGGAGAAAGATGTTGAGATGGATGGACCCGTGTGAGTGTAAACGACTAGTTCCATACGGTCGCCTACGATGAGACCTCCAATAACGTGGGTACGGATACCGCTTCGGTTGAGGATACACATAGCGTACTTGGCGCATTGTGGGCGGTATCTCTGCGGCATGTCCAGCCTCGTTCGTTTGTAGGTGGGACCCCCACTTTCAGCTCCAGAAGACAGACAGTTTGATGAGGCACTGGTGCGGTTGTATTGCAGAGGATGGTGGGAAGGACTTGGGGCGGCGCTACAACCACAAGTCGGTGAGACAGGGGCATTGACATCCCCATATCGTTCTGAATGGTGGTCATTTTCACAAGGTGCTAAAGCTTCAAATGAGTTGAGAGCATCGGATAAACAAGCCTCGAAAACATACGTTGCGCATTCACAGAACTCTCTGTTTGAATCTTCAAGAACGTGAGGGACTCAGACCAACTGAGTGACTTTTTATACTTTGCTGCCTTCTTCTTCGCCCTTCGTTTCCCTTTCCACTTCGGCTTTGTCCTCACAATCGCATCGACGATGCCAGGAGGTGCGTCCTGAGAACATTTGGCCAGTGTAGGGGAGTTAACACAGAACGTGAACATCAGCTTGTTCTTGGTCAGCCTCTTTCTTTTCAACTCCTCCAGAGAGTGGTTCGTCAAGTCGTCAATCATAGAGTACAACTGTTCTTCGTCGTTGACCTGACTGTGGCACCTACGAAGACGCTTCTGGAACTCAGAAGAGTCGATGATCTCTCGAAGATGATTGATATCACCGTCATGATTGAGCTCGTCGAGATTGGGAGCGTGTAATGTTTTCGCAATGAATTCGTCGGGGGTGATGTATGGGGTGTCCATGGCGGTGTAGGGTGGACTTTGGAAATAATCAAGGGACTCAGACGTGCGAAACTCGATTACATAAGCAAGCCCAATTCCCGTCGGGGACTCCGCGATACGGAACTAAAGATTCAAACGTGGACATCACTATCACTTGTTATATAAAGGCCCCTGCGGCCTACTGCAACACTGGGTAACGCATCTCTCACACGCTCTTTCACCCCAACTATCCTCCAAACCACACTTCAACACTCTCCTACGACATCATCACCCAGAAATCGCCATAACGCTCTTTCAGTGATTTCCGGATTGGACGAAGACGAAAGCTACGAAATGGTACAGCCCTATGGTGCTGCTGCTGCGAACACCGATGGTGGATATGAAGGACCTGATGTGAGGGAAGGCGAATCTTCTGCGCTTTTGGGTGGTGACAGGGATACTACAGTCAAACGAGTTGCGAAACCAGACGGGCACGCGAGCGTTGTCAGTTCCATCAGCAATCTGGCGAATACTATCATTGGCAGTGGTGTGTTCCGTTGTCTGCTTAATTCGATCCTTATAGCTTATTTTGCCTCGACGAATAGGCATGCTTACATTCCCTCTTGTGCGTGAAAAGTACTTCGGATGTTGCCCGAGAAAACTCATGGATCTATCCCCGAATGCCCTCATGTAACAGGCGATGGCATCTGCAGGCATCATTCCAGGAATCATTACTTGCGTGTTCTCGGGCTCTGTAGCTGCTTTTGGGCTTCATTTGCTCTCTGTGTGCGCCACAAAGACCGCCCATAGAAGGTCGTCCTTCTTCGCAGTAGCTCAGCTAACTTTCCCGAAAGCAGCGGTGTTCTTTGATGCTGCAATCGCTACTAAGTGTTTCGGAGTATCTATAAGGTACGTGTTCGATGTCTGTTGTGGTCCTCGATTATTAACGTGCTGTCCTTGAACCTCTCTTCTCTGGCAGCTACTTGATTATCATCAAGAGTCTTATGCCCAATGTAGTGGCATCATTGTACCACGACTTGACTCCTTCAACAACTGAACCTCCTGAATGGGCCCTTTCTGGAAGGATTTGGATCAGTCTGTTCATGGTGGTGCTCTTGCCATTGGGTTTCCTCCGCCGATTGGACAGCCTCCGACATACCAGTTATGTTGCATTGTTCTCTGTGGGTGAGTAAATCCACATCGACGATCATTTTTCTACCCGCGTACTGAATAAGATAATCTGGCAGCTTACCTGTTGGTCATCGTCGTGCGGTGCTACTTCTGGCCCTTGAAGAACATGCCCGAACGGGGAGAAGTACATTGGATCAATTTCACGCCGAAATTCGTTTCTACCTTCCCGGTTCAGGTGTTCGCATTCACCTGTGCTCAGAATGTAAGGGCATTGGATTGCTGTTTTCTTCTTGCACTCAACTGTAGCTCACCCGGCATTCCAACACTGTCCAGCTCTTCCCGATATACAACGAAGTGAAAGGCAATACACAGCGACGGTTGAATATGGTAGTAGGGACTTCCATTGGATCGGCTGTTGTCACGTATGAGGTGATAGGAATCCTGGGGTACCTGACCTTTGGTTCGAACGTATGTCGTGTTCTTGTGACCGAGCCGGGGAATATCTCGCTCATTGCTGTTAAACGTTTTCCCCTCAGGTTGGCGCCAACATCATCGCCATGTACCCATCCACGTCGCTTTTTGTCGCTGTCGGACAACTGGCTATCGTGATTCTTGTATTGTTCTCGTACCCGTTACAGGTACACCCCTGTCGGAATTGCTTGGACAAGGTGTTCCACGCAGGAGAGGCGGTTGCGGCGCCGAGCCCGGAAGACGAGGATGCCGATCATGCCAGCCACGATATGTCGCCCACTAAGCATACCGTTCTCACTCTAGCAATCGTCGGGGCTGGATTTGCTATCGCGTATTTTGTCAACGACCTACAAATGGGTAAGAGTTTCTTCCAGGTTGCTGTATCGCAATGTCGACTCATTGGCGATCAGTTCTGTCATTTGTGGGGTCCACCGGGTCTACTACCATTTCCTTTATTCTTCCTGGATTGTTCTACTGGAAGGTGAGGGGTCTCATTTGAATGGCGCCTTAACAGCTTACTCACCTCACCTGTGTGCTCAGCTTTTCCGCGGTGATCCCAGCGCTAAAACGAAGACATGGGGTGCGATTGCGCTGACCATTTATGGCGCGTGCATATTCGTCTTTTGGTATGTTGTAATTTCTGGTACCTTTATCCAAAAACAACAAACTGATTTGAAATTCAGCCTTTCGTTCAACATCTATCAAGCCATTCAGCCACATCCAGTTGAAGCAGGTCAATGAATTAGGTAGCTTTCTGGCTCCTTGTGTACGATAGATATTCTAGAGATCTATTTTCGATAATGGAATTTAGTATACTTGCTCTCTTAATTTCGTGTCGTAAGGCGCACGATGCCCGCTGACTGACGGACAACGCGGCACAATGAACTTGCCACAGGGGTGTGACCAATAAGGCAGTATATTCTCACGACCCGAAGGGGAATTTGGCCCCGAGCCTGTTTTCTACTTACCTCAACACTGTGATATGTCCTCTGCTGCGCCATCCCCCAAAGCGCTGCGTTTTGAGGCACCTTGAGGACCATTTTCTCCCAGATTTACTCTCATCATGTCACTCGGTGAGTAGAAAACTTGGTCCAACGACCAGATCGCTGAAAGACCTTACACTCTTCGCTCTGCACATTTTTCATTTCCTCTCCATCGAATAGCCAACTCGACGCCCTCGGCATTCAGCTCTGCCCATTCTCGTCATCAGCATCTTGCGTTATCAGCACCAAATTCTCGACTGCCTTCACCTCCACCGATTAACACCATGTCAGAAGGCCAACCGACCCATGTCGCGGCTAGTTCAAGCACAACGAGCCTTGTTACGTCTCCTTCAGTAGCCAACTCGGATTCTCCCCCACCATCCATCACCGATGCAGTTCGTTCAGCGTCGCCACCCTCATCGTTAAATGGTTCTCAGTCGCAGAACGGGGAACCCTTCGCCCAGACAGGTCAACTGTCTGACGTCGACCCACAAATCATCGAAGCGCTCAAAAGCAAAGACCGGTTATGGGTCTTGAAGATGGGGGAGGCGATGGAAGGGTTGATAAACGATCGGAAGTGAGTGAACCTTTCTGTCAGCGGTCGTGGTCTGTTGTTCAATAGCCATGACGTGGTGTTCATCTTTTCTAATATTTCATTTCCTTTCCTTTTATTCAGTCGGAACCGTATCGACTTGACCCCATCAACTTCGTATCAACGAATGCTTGTTCATCGCTGCTCTGCGTATTACAAGCTGTCACCGGAAGCCGATCAGATCACGAAGATAATATCTGTCTCTTCGACGGACGAAAGCAGAGTGTACGTAGCAGGTTATCATCGTTCTTTCGCTCTTGGCTAATGAAGGTATCTTTTCTGGAAGGCCGCAAAAGAGAATTGCTGAGCTCGTGCCTGCCGAACCAACGGCACAGCCTACGTTCAAGATCATGCGAAGAACACAACTAGAGCGTAAGGTCAAACCTCAGTCCTCGGCCAGTTCTGTTGCTGGAGAAGAAGCCGATTTGTCAGATGTGGAACCCTCCGAAGCGGGTAGCATGAGGAGCGCGACCAATGGAAGTGCCAAAAAGCGAATGACGATCGAGGAGCGAGAGGCTGCCTACAAGGAGGCACGCTCCCGCATTTTCAGTGATTATGATGAGAAAGGAAAAGACAGGGACATGAGTGCAAGCTCGTCGTCAATCAGTCTAGCTTCCGTTGCGGCCTCAAACAGCGGAGGCAGTGTTGGCGATGTGGACGATTCCGCGAGTTCACTGCCCACGGAGAGCGAACGATCAGGACCCTCGTTCAATCGTCGTTCTAACAACATATCTACTTCTTCGAGCAATCGCTCAATGAGAAGTGGATTCACGTCGAATGGATCTGGTAGCTCGCGCAATTCGCGAGCAGCGTCCCCATCCTCATCCTTCGCTTACGCGTCATTGTATGACCCGGCGGGCCAGGCAGGTCCGCCATACGACCCCCATTCTCAAGGTCCCTACCCAGCAGGGCCTTACATGTACTATCCACCTCACCCTCCAAATGCCCCTTACCCGTATCAGTTCTATCAATATCCTTACTCCCATGTTCCCCCGCCATCTCAAAACCCGCCCGAAGGCTCAACTCCATCGGAAGTGTACCCACCGCCTCAACCCCATATGATGTACGGTCCTCCGTACATATGGCCTCCTTCCAATCAACCACCCATCCACTCCGCTCCTCCGATGGCCCACCAAAACTCGAATGGTCAGATCCCGTCTGCCCCTCAATCGCCACCACAGCATCATCCTCAGTCTGCTCCCTCAGCAATACCCTCAGTACATACCCCCTCATGGCTATTACCCCGTGTCTGGTTACTATACACCACCCGCTGGACAGCCGATGCACCATGCACCTCCCCCAAATGCACCTCAGTTCTATGATGATACAAGAGTGATGAATACCTCCATGTCAGGGAACGGGGAGACTAATCTTTACGGCGGCGGCGATAATCAACCTATGCGAGGTGGCGCACATGGAACCGGTTTCAACGGCAGGAACAGTGGCCGAGGTGGCCATAACGGTGGTAAACATCGCGGTGGCGGTCCGATACGGTCACCCTGGAGCTATGGTCCTGGAATCGGTATGGGTGGTATGCCATTGGCGAGCGGAAACAGCTCATCAGCCTCGAGCACTAACGGCGAGGCCGTTGCTCCGAGGTTCAATAGTTCGATGCGAAGAACGTCGAACACAAGTGCGGGTAGTTCTGGCCAGTATCGTCCGTCGTCCAATGACGAAGCAGCCTCACAAACGGTCGGTTCCCTTTGATGACCTTTCTTTTTCACCGCTCCTTTGTAATTCTTATCATTTTCCCCTCGTCTAGTCATCGACGTCGTCGTCTTCACGGCGTACTTATACGTCTACTGCGTCGTCGCAGCATCCTTTACCTGCACGCCCGGACTGGGCCGTGGGGCTCAAACCCGACTCCACCTTGCATGCTTCCTCCCGGCATCACGAGCACTCACATAACGGCTCTCGTAACCTTTCGCCCATTTCACCGCCCAGGTCGCTAAACGGTGGTCCTTCGCACTCGAATTCACCTCGGCCACGGTCCAACCAAGACCAAGTTCCCCAACCAAATCTTCAGTCCAACGACTTCCCGCCGCTCTCATCGATGTCAACCGAGAAGCGCTCAGCCGCGCCGGCAGTAGGGGGCGCTTGGAACAACACCGCCACGCGTTCCCTTTTGATGACTCCCCCGACAGCTCCTGGAAATCCAGTTGTTCACCATCCTGCACAGGTACCTCCTCAAGGACCTCATTCCGTCGGCCCACATCCAGTCGGCGGTGTTCCAGGCCAACATGCACACGTTCCCAACGATCACGCCATCCCCAGGCTGGACGAAAGCAACGGCTTTGAGAGGCCTCCTCCAAAAGCCACCGAGCTGTACAACCCAAACTCGAGAGGTGGTGTGACAGCTAAACGTGGGAGACCAAACAACATGCAGCAGGGCATGGGACGAGGAAATTTCCCCCCTCCTGATGTTGACCTCGCTCTACACTTTAGTTCGATGTCGATGGGAGGTGACCCAGGATCTCAACGATCTTCGACGTATCCCCCAGCTGGATTGTCATAACCAGTCGTACAATCTGTTCACGCTGATGGGGGTATACGTTTGTTACACTATTTGTTTTGTAGAAGTAGAGAGACGCTTTCCGAAAGTGCAAAGGGAAAGGGGGCGGGTTTGTCTCCCGTTGTATAATTTCTTGTTCATTATCGTGTGTGTCTGTCCATAGGAAACTGTCCTTACCCGTGTCGCTTTTGCTGTCGAGCTCTACTAGTACCACTACCTCCGTAGTCGCATACTTATCCTTCCACCGTTTTAGTTCCTCCTCCCTTTTCTTCACTTCTCTTCTTTCTGCGTATTCACTCGTATTATTGCGCGTACATTACAGCTAGTTGCCAATTTTTTTGTGATGGTACTGCCATAGAATGAAAAATTTCAACTTGCATGACTGATGTGAATTCACGTTGATCGACGTCTGGGTTACCACCAACACGATACGTACGGGTGGTCTGACATTCGGACTCGGTGACTTTGGCCATGGTGGAAAAGGAAGGATGGCGGTATGTGTATCCTCGGACTCGGGAAACGCTTCGGTGGGAGGAAGGGGACGGCGCCCTTTCACTCCCTCTTCTCGCTCCTCCGAGGTTGTCTGTTCTCTAGTACAGGAAGATCCTCATATCCTCCCAGAAACTTGCAAGAGTAGAGTAAGCTTTAGCTCATCTAAGTGAGTCGACCAATCGCTTCGAGCCTGTGTCATCATATCAACTTGTGCTTATTCGGTGGCATCGAAAACACTACATAATCGTTGTTGAGTGAGTCATGAGAAGAATGTCAGTTCATAGCAAGTAGAGCGCAAGTTAAGCCGAGACATCCTTTCCCTTCGATACAGCATATACACAGTCTATGTTTGGCCACACAGACTACACTATTTTCAGCAAGTCGTGCGCGTCGCTCGTATTGTATTGCTGTCCCACCGTCCGTCACGCTACTTTTCCGCTCTTCCTATCGACTGACGAGCCAATGTATGTGTTGCGCGCACACTGATCACACACGACTGAAGTCGAGCAGCAGCAGACAGGCCCGTACATCTCCTTCGGAAATTTCTCCCTTCTCTCGTATGGCACTTGTATCACCTGAAGCTACTTGTGCACCGACACTGTTATCCGAGCCTAACTGAGCACGCTCACGACAACGCTGGATGAGGGTCGCGAAATCGTCGAGCAGCAACTTCCGAAGGGTCTCCGTCATGGTACACCTGATACTTGTCGAGGGGTCGGGCGGGAACACCCACGAGGGGTCGAACTTCCCATGCGTGCCAGACGTCGTGTAGGAGCTTTGGGAAGGAGGACCAGCAGTGTTCAGAATCTCCATTAGCTCAACGCATGAACTGCACGAGAGCTTTGACACTCCCAGGTAAGGGTAAGTGACCAGCCCTTCCGAGCGCAGGTACATCATCAGTCTGACCTCCGCATGGACGGAGACGTTGCGACGAATGAGCTGTGATGGCGGGCTGTATGGGGACTTGGATAGGGGCTTGGACAGAGGGGTAGATGGGGGAAACGGGGATGTCCCTAAATGCATGTCCATGTGAGGCGTCGGATCCATATACCTGTTGTTTGTCTGTTCGCATACTCTTCCATATTCACGACATGGGGTTTTCGTAATCATCTCCTTGTTCTGCTCAGTGTACCGAGACTGAGGAAGGAGCTGGTCGAGCGTGATCCTAAAACTCTCCTCGGTTACGCCCAAGTAGTGGCCAGCTCGCAGGGGCATGGGATTTTTGACCGCGCAGAACTGCATGTCGTGAATGGTGCATCGGAGTCGGCGGGAGGAAGCAAGACCAACCATTGTAATGGCTGCCCGGACTAGTTTAAGAGATTTGGGGACCCAGCGGTGGAACTTGGTACCTGCACATTTGGTAAAGGTACCAGATAAGTTGAATTATAGCACAAGTGGGTAGGCAACAGGGACTTACCCAGATCTTTGTCAATCTCCTTGAGAACGTTGTAATCACTACGGGCATTGACATCGGGAACAAGTCCATCTGAGATCAGAAAAAGATAGTCCCGAAGAAGACGTTGGGCATGGTCCTCTGTGAAATCCTGCGCCTGAGCAATGTCTTTGACATCCGTCATCACGCGACACAAGTCCTCCAAGATTTGTAGACTGTACCCAGAAGGAGGAGGGCTCGACTTCGGTAGAGCCCTCAACTGCTTAACCTTCCGTACGCCCTTCAGCAAGTGCTGTTTGTGAACACCCTTCATGACTTTTGCCTTGAAGACCTCGAGTCCGAATGAAGTCGATGGACGAGTCTGCGCCACTCAGGCGTAACTAGTTCCGGGCAATTCGACGGGGAAGGTGGAATGTTTGAACAGCCAACGTTCAGAAGGAAATTGTGAACGTCTTTGAGGTGATTATGTGCCCGCTGCAAGCCATCGTTATCTGTGTTATTGAATGTGAAGTAGACTTTGGTTGTTAGTGAACGAGTGGCGTTATCTGAAGTCGTAGAGATCGCAACGGCAGCGACATCGGTCGGATTTGATGTTATGCTCGAGGCGACCAAATCGACAAGGTCCCTTATCTTCAAGTTAAGTAGCGGCGGCCAATTGTCAACATCCCCGTGCCGAATGGTTCTACGAGATGATCTGTGGCCGAGTAGAACAAGATACTCCGCAATGAGCTCCGGATCGTTGATATCCACCCTGCGTGGGGGAAGGACTGTGGTTGTCATCTCGTATAACAAGTAGTGGGAACTAAGGCGAAAAGTTCCTAGCTAGTCGAGGTGTCGAAGGAGTGTTGAAGGAATAAGGGAATCAACCGCCGAACCATCAATACCCCTCCTCCCGCCCCTATATGGTCCACAAAACGCCGGGTCGCCTGGATAATATTCGAATAACGACGAGCAGTCCGGGAGCGTCTATGAGCGAAATTTAGATGCGACAAAAACAACAACAAAAGAGATGAACGAAGTGCGTAGGCTCACCAGTCTTAATCGAAGTCGGAATCATTGATAGAGAGGTATACTGCGACCGAGTCTACTGATGGGTTGATTGTGTCGTTACTTATGCTGGTCTGGATGTTAAGCAGTACTCCCGGTTGAACCGACTTGACAAGTCGAAACAACGGATGAAGGGAAGATATTATGATGAAGTCGTGCCAGGCTGTGGAATCTCTTGAAATTTGAAACTGTTTCCGTTCTTGACGGCTCTGTCCTGAGTCTCTTCCCCTTTCTGCATGGCTATCTTGAACACAGCTCATCGACGCTCATCCAAGACTAATCCTTCCATTCGAATTGCGGGAGGAGCTCCCGGAACGTCAATACAGCTATTGTGCAGCTTATTCGCAGGAAATTGGAATCCCGCCGCCCGAAATCGGTCAATCAGTCACACGGTTGCGGGTTTATTGACGCCGTCCGTTATGCCACTGCAAAATTGACGAGGCGTCGCGTCTGTAGAAGCCCAACCATCCCTGACTCAAAGCTTACAAGTCTCTAGACGACCTTCGAGCTCCAGGATTGGCTTGAGATTGGATTGCAAGGTGTTCAGGCAACTAGCGCCCACAAGCGCCCATAGGAACTCAACAGCCCTTAGTAGCATCTGGGTGAGCACTGCATATAACACCGGTTACCATTCCTGTCGCCCTTGTTCAGAAGAGATATCTCGCACAGCCAGTGCGGAAATTCTCCATATAAACTAGTCGCTAGCCTTGCGGGAAGGTTACTACCTCCCAACGATGAAGATCATTGGCAGTCGTCTCCAAGTACGTCGCGATCGCGACAGACACCAAGTCAACCTCCCACCAGGTCCGACACCTCTGGAAGATGTCGCCGAGGGTTCGAGAAAGCCAAAGAAGAGAGCATTGCTGATTGGAGTGCGTCAAACGCTGGGAGGGTTGCAGCCATTGGGAGGGCCTCATAAGGATGTTGCTGCTATGAAGCTATTGCTTATTGGTGCGTATCTAAACGTTCTGTTCTTTGAATGAAGATAACTGATATTATTTCGCTCAGAAAAGTACCAATATGATCCAAAAGATATCGTTGTCCTGGTCGACACGAAGGATTCCAAGCAGAAGCAACCCACACACGACAACATGGTTTGGACACTTGAATTCAGGAAGAACAACTCAAACTGAATCTGGAAGCTTTTCTAGTTGGCGGAAATGAAGAGCCTCGTTCGAGGGGCGGCACCTGGGGATCGATTCTTCTTCCACTGTGAGCGGTTCTTCATGCCTATACGTTAGAGGACTTTCAGTTAACGAGTTGTCAGACGCGGGGCATGCTATTCAGGTCGATAACGAGGATAACACGGAGGAGGATAAGATGGACGAATGTCCGTATACTATTCAATCGTTCATTTTGGCGAAGCGAGGATCCTGACCTCTATCTTTTTGAAGGCATAGTCCCCTGTGATGCGACACACCATCCAGACGACCCGATGCTCGTCAAAGACGATGTATGTATCACGCTCCATCGCCTGATCAAAGTCTTGACGCAATTCTTCCAACGCACCACCCTGTAGTTATTAAGGGAAATCCTAGTCGATGCCCTACCGACTGGGTCGCATCTAGTGGTACGTTTCTACCTCTTTCTCATCGAATTCTCGTTCTAAGGAAACAATTCCATACAGGCAATCTTTGACTCGTGTCACTCCGCATCACTATTAGGTTCGAGGCCATTTCCGACGAGCATCCTTCACCACGATCTCATCGCGTTTTCCACAGACCTAAAGCACTTCCGCTGCAACCGAGTATACGTTCCATGGATGTCGAAAGGCCGCAGAAAAAGTGATTCAATCTGGCGAGCGAATGGTATGTGTTGCGCCTCGGTTGTCTTACTCAATCTGAGCCCTCTTAACAATGTCATCTCCAGTTCGCAGGGACGCAGCCTTGGTCAACTTTCGCACCATACATCAAACAAGCCGCATGGACAACAATACCGTCAAAACTCGCAAAACATCCATTGACCTTCTTTACGAAGCACCCGAAAACAACGAACACTCCCTCCCTTCAACACCCGCTTCTCATGCTGTAGACTTCATCACGGAGAGCCACAACTCAGACTCTACTTCTACCTCTACCTCTGTACCAACCTCCTCATCTCGACCACAGTCCATCTCGATCGTCACAAATGCTATATCCCCCAACTCACGGCAACGAAAGCTCTCCAGGTCAAATACCCGGGGAAGGAGCCGACGATCAACAAGCATCTACAAATCGACCTTTGCTCCGCGTTCCTGGTTTGAAGATCGCCCTGGGGATGATGATGACGACGAACCCACCGTGTGTGAATCACCCATAGAGCAGTACTGCTCAGGGTTGTGTCGCGATCGGTCAGCACCCTCGCCTGCTGTGAGCCGAAGACCAACGTGGAACGGGAGGAGTCCGGTATCAGCATTCAGATTACCACTGGGTCCGCCCGCTGAAGTGGTCAGTCTTTCTCTCTCACCCATGCCTAAAATCGGTTGCTCACCTACTCGTCGGCGATATTTTTTCGTTCCAGATTTCCTTGAGTTCGTGCAAAGATAGTCAACAGTCTTGGGAAGACTTAAAAGGGTCGTCCATGACACAGACGCTAGTGGAAATACTCAGTGAGCGAAAGCGCACCTTGGCACGCTCAAAGGTCTCGTATACTGACATTCCCTTGTAGAAACTGATCCCCACCCTACGCTCAAAGACTTCATGCTCAACCTCAGCCACGACATGCATCGCAAGCTTCTCCACATACATTCTGCGAATAAAGAGTACAAAAAGAAAAAGAAGCGCTGGAGATTGAAGCACTGCAGAACGCTTTCGCCCCGCGGTGACACGAATGGGGCCGAGATTAGCAACTTCCAGGACCCTCAGGTGAGTGTTGTATGGGCTCTTGCTGCATGGTATACGGTCGCTGACTATTTTCTGGTGTGTTATAGCTGTCAAGTCACAAACCTCTGGTGAGTCGGTTTTCCGTATATCCATGTGTGAGGAGTATCCTGACGTATTGCCATTCGTAGGATATGAATTCTCGCCTTGTCCTGTGACTTGCCTGCGCGCCATACTTATTATAAAGTACTTTAGGTCGCACATAATTACATTAGCCCGTAGATTAATGCGAGGATGCGTTTTAAATTTGCTGTTTGGGTGCCCCAAGTTAAGCAGCGAGGCCAGACTTAGTTTCGAGCTGGGACGGATCCGAGTACAAGTGTTACACTGAAGCGAAGCAAAGTACATGTGCGTCAAACCAAAGTCGACGCAAAGGATGTAAGTAGTGAAGCAGCTGAACGAATGGAGTGGTGCTAGTATGACGAGGTAGTAATGTATCGGAACACGAGTGCAAAATCCATTCACAACGTCCAGCTAGCGTCGCCGTCAATCTCTTCGCACTGGATCGTTTCTAGAGTCTTACTCCACTCCTTAACTTTGGGATGGGCATTGACCTAGAACATCCGTTTAGCAAGAGGCAAACTCAGCAAGTGACTAGTTCGTCTCACCTTGTTGGGATCAAAATTCAATACTTGTAGCCCGTCCAGAGACGTTGCACGCGATAACGCAACGTATGCTTGCCCTGCAGAAGAAAAAATAAAATAAAAAGTCAATTGACTAGTTCGATGCTGATGAACATATACTAACCCTTTTCGAACACCTTCCCAAGGTCAACTTTGACCCTTTCCAGTGTCTGGCCCTGAGACTTGTGTATTGACATAGCCCAAGAAAGGATCAGAGGGAACTTGGTCAAGTCGTGAGTTTCTGGCCGAAATCGAGACTGACAATCACCTCACCTGCGTCCGGGAAGCCTGTACTTCACCGCTAGGCAGCTCAACCTTGAACGTTTCAGGTACCACCATGACCTTCCGTCTGCCCCCGTTGGGCACCATGAATTCGACGACCGGATACAAGGTTTGTCCAACCCGGGCGGTAGCAGTCTTAGCAGAGCCTGCAGGCTTAGAAGAGGAGGCCGGTTTGCCGGTTGGGACGGTATAGGTATCGTCGTCTTCCTTTCCATACGTTGCGGGATCGCAAAAACCTAAAACGATCCCCATAGAACCATTGACGAGTGTGTCGTCCATATTCTTGATCAACATCACCTGAAGAACAAGGATCGGTCATCTAGCGCAACCAAGTCGAACCGAGCGGCTCACCTGAGCATCCTTTCGAAGGACGAGGAGTTGGGAAGCCATGAAATTGCTCAACAATTTCTCTCGTTGCTGCAGGTCAGTTACTCCGCTATCGATGGCTTTGTATGGCATCTCTTCTTTGCCCTGCAGACTATTCAAGCGAGTGCTATTCGAGCGATCTACGTCTTCACGACGAGGGAACCTTGAGAGTAGATTAGCCGCTTGTGTTATACCACAAGTTAAGGATTGCTTACAGTTCTGTTGGACCTATCCCATTGTCATACTGAATTGGTCTCGACAAACGCCTGAACTTGTTTATCGACTCTTGAGATAATTGACCGAAGCGCATTTCGTTCAACATGTCCACGAACTCTGTTGGAAGGACGTCGATGAAAGGAAGTGGACTCGTCAGTCAGGGAATCGTACCTTGGTCAGTTTGTCGGAACACCTTTGTGAGGTTGAATGTCCGCTCTATCGATTTGGACCAGTTTTGTGCCTCAAAAGCGAACTTCACAGACACACTTCCTTTCGTCACCGGTGGTAATTGGAAGAAATCGCCGGTCACAATAACCTGAAGAATAGCATTGTCAACGTTGACGAGGTTTGATAGAAGGTGGGCGGCGTTTTCCGACCTGTATTCCTCCAAATGGTTTGTGATTTTTCCGAAGGAGACTGCCAATGTCGCATAGTTTGTCGAACAGGTCACCGTCCACCATGGAAACTGGAAGGTGAGATCAATATGTGTATGCAGCTTCAACGCGCTTCACTCACCCTCATCTACAATCAAGACCTTTGTCCTTAACCACCGCGTCAATGCTTTCTTGTTCTTCCTCACTTTCGACGCAAGTTCTTGCGCGGACTCAATACCTAGACCGATTCCAGCGAAGGAGTGGATGGTCACACCACCAATGTTGCAGGCCGCGATACCTGTGCATATGTATGAATGAACCCGCCAGTGTAGAGTAGCGGAAACAAACCAGTCGAAGCGGTGATTGCCACTGCGTCGGAGGCTTTGCCGTACTTTATCTTCAGTGCCTTGATAATCTCACGAAGCAGAACCGATTTCCCGGTACCTGGACAATGCATATATGCGCAATCAATGTCGGGTCAATAACTCGAAAAGGCGTTCGACGCACCAGCACTCCCAGTATAAAACACACTCATGCCCTGCTTCACAAGATCAAGTATTTGGGACTGTTCTTTGCTCAAAAATACCCCTGCCATCTTCTTTGGTTTCGGTCCTGGCTTGGTGCTGTTAGGAAGCTCGATGACCTTTGGCTTCGTGGGTAATCTGCCTTGAGGTTTCGTGCCAGCTGCCGCATTACTGCTTTCATTCCACGATGCTGGGAGTTCTCTCTTCTTCTTTGTTGGCGGAGCACCGACTTCGTCGTTAAATAGGCCTGCCGGATCGGAGGGTCGTTTCTTGTTGGCCTTCGTCGAGTCCTCCAGAGGCTGAGCCGCTACCTTGGGCTTATTCATGGAAGCCAGTGCATCCTGAATAGCTTTCAAACGAGCTTGCTGGCCTGTCAACTTCGTTGCTGGCGGTGGGGAAGGTGACCATTCGATGGGCACTGGATCGTCTCGTGAGCCTTTTGCGGCACTATTGAAGTTGTTTTCGGCGAAGTCGCGCTTGAATGTGCCAAGGCCTGATCTGGACTGGCTTGAGCCCGACATATCTGAACGTCGTCGGTGTGAAGGGGAACGTAGAGGGTGAACGAAATTATTTCCCACACTCGCGTTTAGCGTTAAACGCGATACCACGTGATCGTCGCGTAGGTAGCCACATGGCGCAGGTGTGGCCACTTGGATAACTCGTCAAGTCGGCCATCCCCTCAGTCCCTCCACCGCACGGCTTATAATAAATATATAGAGAGTATTTATTGCGTCGAATACAGTATTACAGTATGTGTATAAGCCCCATGAACTTCCACTTATTCATGCAATTGTGACAGTCTGACAAACGCTCGTCAATACTTCAGTCTCCAGAGAAATCAACAGAAACAGACCTTGGCATATAGAGACTCGACAACCTTGCCAACTTGACCCAGGGTGTCGATAGCCGTGCCATACATGTTCTGCAAGTGATAAGATTAGAAATGGCCTGAATTGGCAATGCAAAGCAACCTACATCGGGTTTAGGCTCGTCGTAAACCAGTAGACATCCTCGTCCTTGATCGAGCACCCCATGGAATACCTTGTCTAGAATCATTTGTGAAAGCCTAGTCGTGTAAAGGTGTCCGGGTCGGCTTTTGATCGACTACGCAAAAGGGCAAAGAACATACTTGGTCTCCACGCTCTGTCGGCCTTGACCAACAGATTCGGCGACGAACTCGAGCTCCACTACCGAATACGGTTCGATGATTCGCAGCAAGTTCTGTTGCAACAAAGCATCGTATAAATCGGACAAATGTGAACGAATTGTAGGGTCGGATGAGAGTTCTACGGAAAGACCCCGAGTCAGCGACCAAGTTCATAGGGCGGTGGCGAGGTACCCACCATTCTTGTATTCTTTGAGGGCCTTTTCGAAGTCCGCAAGATTCCGTTCCTGGTGTGCACGGGCTACAGCTCGCATACTCTCAACCTCCCGTAGCTGCACATATTTGACTGCCAGCTTGATAGAGAGAAGTGAGGTGACATCTTCCGGCTACAACAGATGTTGGCGAATCTCATTGCTTCCGAACGGTTGAGCTACTCACGAGGTTCAGCATGACTTTGCAAAGAAGCATGTACTTGAGGGCTCCGAGCGCCTTTCCATCATCATCCCCTTGCGACGAAAAGCTCTCAAATGCTTCGTAGAAGTAGGAGTAGGCAGTCGTGTAGTCCTTGTCCTCCGCATGTAAGATACCTGGCCTGAAATCAGTGACCGATCTTCGTGAGTAATGCGAGAGCACGCACCTGACTGCAAGTCAAGAGCCGCTTGGAGATGCGGCGGGCAATATATCGAGTTTGCAGCGGTCCGCGAGGAAGTGAGGGCAGCCTAAACGTACCCGTTAGGCATCGAAGTCAAGCACAAATTAGAAAGATTTGCCTTCGCTTTCGCCATGTTTCCAATCCCTCGGTACACCCTGCTCTCCAACAGATGGACCTCTGTCAGGATCATCTTATCGTCTAATCTTCTAAGCTCGGTGAGGAGGGAATCGATGAGTGTCAGCGCCGATTTGTATTGCTGAACTTCGAGCTGCCTGGAGTAGGAAGTACGATCAGAGTCAATTTGTGCAGGAGACGTTGAAGAGCTCACAAGCCTGCCAGTCTCGTTTCCAAGTTATGCTTCAAAAATATCCGCTTCTCCCGTTTAGCCCATTCGATATTCTCCTTGAGGGTAGTCATCTGGACGTCCTTGCTATCCGGAATGCTATTGAAGTAGTCTAGTAGCGTCCTTACTACACGAAAATAACAATGAGATAAGCCACGGTAGAGAATACACGTCTCCTCACTAAGTTTAGCTGTCTTCGCTTTGGCAGTGGAGGACATGAACGTCCGCGATTGTGTTATGATTTCAGCTACTCCCTTCGCATTTCTGGGACAACATTCGTCAGGTAGAGTAGTCATGGAGAGCTCAGTACGCACTTTTGATCTCTATAGAGCTGCCCCAAATTCACCAACGCCGTCTCTTGATCCCTCAAGGTCTGCGCCAACCGATCTTCGCCCTCGCTAGCTGCAGGTTTTGGCAACGCAAGAATTTGCTTGTACAGATCCTCTGCACGTTTAGTGTCGGTTTTAGAAGCCGCATTTGCGTCTGCAAGAAGCTTGTCTGTCGAAGACATCGGGTTAATGGGAGGAGGTGATGAAGAACGGAAGTTCAGAACACTGAGGAGAGGGACGCGCGTCGAATTGTCGTGAATCGTGGGAACTTCGATCACGCATCTGTAAGCGCTCAAGTGTTGGTGTTGGGCGCTTGATTGTCCCTTTCCTTGCTGCCTACTCTAGCACAGCTCTACTGGCTTGCTTCACGCCAAAATGACTACACGACTCCGCCATCGCCCGCAAACAGAGGATGAAGATGCTGCCGCACTGAAACTGGGACCTGGTGCGTTGCTAGACTATATGTATACAGTCGCTTTGGCTGATTTCTTTGCGAGGATAGAATTCAACAATGCGGGTTGTTTGCTCATCTCCGAAGTCAAATATTTGCTTGAAAATCGAGACAAGGATGCACCGGATACTGCGTACGTTACCTGAAGGAGTGGATTTGGACTTCTTTATCCTGACTATTCATCTGTGTCAAGTGTCTACAACAAAACACTGGAATACGTGAAGACATTCGCGAAATTCAACACGACTGACTCGGCCAGCGCAGTACGAGAGTGAGTCGACCTCTTCGCCAACGAGCTTTCGAGATTGACCCTGGCCCGCTCGAACAGGACTTTGCGAAGAGAACCGGCTCTGACACAGTTCGAGACGGCCCAAATAGCCAATCTGTGCCCGGCAGATGCAGAGGAAGCAAAGAGTGTCGTACCAAGGTATTCCATGTTCGTCTTCCACTACGACGAAGTCACCTCATCTGCGCTTCAGTCTGGTGAAAATAGACGACGATCGTCTGCAAGCACTTCTGGACGAAATACAGACCATGCGCAAGTTCCAGTCGTAGGCTGCAGTTTCTGGTCGTTCTGTCGTTTCTCTCGTACGTTGTGTACAATACATCTGTATCATACCTTCAATATATCACATCTATTCAACCTTCAGCTTCCTTCATCTCTTTCCCGCTAAGTGGCTGATCTATCTCCACGTCGTCCCCCTGCTCGTCTGGTCTCATCTTCTCGGTGTCATCCTCCGCAAAGCTCGTGAGGTTGAACTTTCTCTGCTCCCTGAACGGCTTATCCCGCTTCTCCCCCTTCTTAACAACGCACACCTCAGGAATAGTCCCCGCAGGATTCAGATATAGCAAATCACCACCTCCGTAGGCATCGACTGAGCGAATCCAAGCGTCAAACCTGTCCGGAATAGATCAGCTAACTTGTCTAGCAGCAGCGAGCGGGTATGGAGACACTCACAGCCCTTTTCGATCCTCTATAGACCTCATGTTGTCATAGATATACTTTTGCTTGAAAGCAGCCATCTGGTCGGCATATTTCTCGAAGCTGATAGGGTCTCGCCACGCGGGATCAGATGGGCCGTCTAGCTTCCCATTTGCATTGTCGAGCTTTTTGCTGTAGAGATCGAAGACCGGATACTCGAGCAACAAGCCCAGAGCGGGCATTTTGGGTATATGAACGGGGGTGAGGGTGAATAGCTAGCGGAATGAGACGTGTAAGAGACAGTGCGACAAGATGAGGTTGACTGGACAGACCTGGTCAATTATACTCGACGGGGATTGTGTCCTGCATATCATGACCAGAGCGAACATCATTTTACGCTTAAGGGCCGAAGGTGAGCGTATTCTCGTAAGATGAATATGGAAAGCTCACTATCTATTTGCTTTCGCTCAGTCATCGGATCTTCAACGGACCAACGAGTAGGGCTCACCTGGTGAAGCATGAAGCTTTGTCCATTGAGTTCTACTGCAATCCACTCCGTCTCACCATACACTGCTGGGTCAATCACCTACAACTGGCTCAGCATCCTGTTTCACGCCGTGACCGACCCAACCCACCTCAAGGCTCTTCATATAACGATTGTTTGACTTATCTTTCGGGTCTTGCGCGACAGTGAAATTATGGAAATTGTGTGTTCGTTCAAATTTCTTCACGATTTCACGTAGCCGATCCATGTGGGCTGGAGTAGCTCTCCAAGCCCGTTTTCGCGCAAAATCTTCCTCGGCTGTGCTTTCCTCGACATCAGGGACATCCCAGAAGGGATCAGACGTGTAGACGAGCTCTCGTGACGTTGAAGCGGCGTATTCTTTGAACGACTGATCCAGGGCACAGCCAGGTTTCGGAGGTATCAGGAGGTATGAGGGGAAGAAGTACGTGTATTTACGACCATCACACAGTCTGATAAAGTGTGAGCTAACTCTGTACGAGTCCAAGAATCGCAATTGCAACTCACGTATGGGCGTTAAATGAATTTTGCACGCGTTGCTGGAGAGAAAGGAAGTAGGAGAATCAGTGGGGTGACAAAAGATGGAGGATTGGCCACGACGTGTAATACCGACAAGATCCCAAATACGAATGTCTGAAGGTAGCAATTCGTTGATACGAGTCAACATATTGTCGACGCCCGGCACTTCAGTGATCATTTTCATTGAGACTACATTCCCGACAGCGTGTACGCCAGCATCCGTTCGAGCTGCCCTCGCAAAATTGACCTGACGAACTGATCAGGAAAAAGCGTTGATGGAGGAGAAAAAGAGATGTACATACCTTGACGGGGTCGTCAGCATTATCCTTCGAGACAGCACCAGCGGCAATCAATGCTTTGAAAAGTTCTCCTTCAATCGTGAGTAGCTCCGGAAGTCCAGGTTGAGCTCTCTGACTAGCGTACAGACATCGAATAGGTGAAAAAACTGCATGTCAAAAATAATGATATGTGAACGTACAACTGCATTCCTCTGTATTTCGAGCCGCAGAATCCGAGAAGTATTGCAGTCTGTCGCTTAGGCAGACGAGGCTCTCTCGGTCCCGCCTCCGGATCTCTTGGTGTATCTTCGCGACCCCGTGCTCGACGCCCAAGGTTTCTCTTGTCCCTAGGCGCTTTCCCTTTCCCTTTGCCCTTAGATCCTTCAGCTGCTCCAGTGGGCTCACTTGCGCCTTGGTCGGTGTCGGCCATCGCAATATCATCTGCTTGAGTCTTCTCCTCTACGGAAGTAGATTCGTGTTCGTGTTTGACGCGTTTCGAAGAACCTTCAGACGAGGTCGGGGATGAAATTTCTGTGTCTTCCATGGCGCGTTTTTTACCAGCTGTGTCGCTTGACATCAATCGTTGTCGGATAATGAGCAATGGTGATGGTATTGTCTTTGACGAACGGGATGGTTCGAAGTCCAAGAAATAGGAATAGGGCAGGTGACGACGGTGGTAAAAAAAAGTCCGTAGCATGTGCGGTGATGATTTGGTGGAAGTAGAACTTCCGGCGCGGATTAGCCGACAGTCTAGCAGTACTGGACGTGATGCAATACCGTTACGGCAAATACTCACATTCCCTCTACTTTTGGAGACACTTCGTATGATTAGAATGTCCACACAACAGGTATATCGTGTTTAGTTGGACCATAGCCAAAGAAAAGAGAACTCGAGACCCAACGAAACTATGCCAATATGTACATCTACCCAAATCCCACACCCCAAATCTACTAAAAAAAATCGGATTCTTCAAGCCCTCTGACTCTGTGCCCACGATTGCACAACCATGTCTTCACAAGCCCTATACGGTTCGATCAATGCCTCATAAACCTTGGGACCAAGCCGCGGCTCGGCCACACATTTGTGGTTCAACGCCCCACTACCACTCTGTGCGATCATCTCCTCGAAGGTTCCCGAAGAGTTGTCATCTTGCTGCTTCCACCATGCAAACTTGGCGAGAAGGGCACCTCCCATTCCGGCGGCTTCCTTGGTTGTGCTGATATACACTTTCATGTTGAACAGGTCAGCAGCGAGTTGACGGATCGACTGATTCGCTGACGATCCGCCTGTGACGACGAGTCGCTGGAGAGGAGGGGCATCAGGAGGGAGGATAGCCGCAATACGGGACTTGATAGAAAGGAACTGTGATTCGAGAATCATCCTGGGATGAACATCTCGTGGGATCGCATCCGTATCTACCCGGACGGGAGGTGAAGTCGAGATATCAAAGAAGAAGTTGCCCTTGACTTCGGGAGGGATGATTTCGGGCAATGGGAAGTAGATGCCCAGATGACCACCGGCGCCCGGGGTGGCTGCTTCGAGGAGAGTATTGTACTGAGACCAATCCTTCTCAGCGTACTGATCGCGTACTTCTTCTCGTGCCAACGCTCCATTCTTGTAACATAGCATGGCAATCTGGGCATCAGGTGCATCGGTAGGGTGAGAGAGTAGATGAGAGGTGGTGAAACGTTTGGGTGGAGAGTCTGCGGGCGGAATGGAGAGCAGGAACGTGGTTGAAGTCCCAAGAGAGAGAAGAGCGTCACCGGGGAAAGACAGCGCAACAACCGTAGCAGGGTTGTCTCCAGTGAAGGGTGCAATAATACAATCTGCGGAGATAAAGAATCAGCCCTGACATGGTCTTAGCCACCAGCTCCATACGCACCTGGATTAAAGCCCCATCGTTCTGTCCACCAGTTACTGATCTTTCCCAAGGAAGTTCCACCTGACACGGGCTCGGGGCCAATCTTTGAACGCAGTTCTGCTCCACCACAGACTTCGAGAAGCCGAGCATCCCACTTGCAAGTAAGGACGTCCATTAAATTCATTCCACTGGCATCCGATATCTCGATCGGTGCAATTTCACCGAGGAATAGCGACGGAATGAATGAGGAGACCAGAGAAACGCGAGATGTTGCCTTGTATACGTCCGGGAACAAGCGGCGAATCTAGGAAGACTGGAGCTTGAGTCTCCTGAGGTGTAGGTAGAGAAGTTTCTTACTCACTCGAGCTATCTGGGTACCGGTGAACCTGTGGTACGCCCTGCTGCCCGAGATATTGGCAAGTACTTGAGGACCTCCAATAGCCTCTTCGATCTCCTGGCACTCCCTTGTCGTCGAAGAGTCTTGCCAGATCGGAGCCTTCTGGTAAGAAAAGCCCTTAGGTGACAACTGGGACGTCAAGGTTTTTGACGGATCTAGTGAAGCCAATAGTTCCTTCGCATCCTCTGACCAGTAGACAGACCCATGTTGCTGCCAATAGTATCTTATATGAAAACCTAGACCCAAAGAGTAATAGATGAACAACATACCTGACCGGCTCCGGAGATACCAGCAATTGAGGCAAAATCTACACCCGCTTTCTTCATCCTCTCCATCAGTAAATCGAAAGCATCAAGCCACATTGCGACTGGAGATGTCACTTCGCCTTCGTCCGGACCCTTGATAGCACCGTTTTCTGTTGCATAGCTGGGGAGGTCCTTGTCGAAGTGAACCGAGGATTCGTGGACAATCGAGCAATCCTCTTGCACGATCACGGCCTTGAGCTGCTGGGTCGACAAGTCAAAACCTAGGAACAGAGGAGCCATATCTGGAGGAGTTCAGCCTTCTAGGGCAGGACAGGGAGATGGAAGAAGGAGGAGAAGGAGGTAGGGCCCCGGTAGGAGAGACCTCGGAAATTTTTCACGGTAACAATATGAACCCTTGATGGCCATTTTTCGATATGCTCCGAATTCGGGAGGAGCAAGTAGGACCATGAAATGAAACCAGGACAATTAGACTGCTGGAATGGGCATCAGCTGAGAACGAGACTGGAACAAGAACCCAAAATCGTCCGACACAGTAACACGGCCCGCGGTCCGGGCCGGGAAGGGCCATGCCCGCGTCGTTGCGAGGTGAGACTAAGCGCCCATGATTGAACTTTTTGTTTCCTCCGACGGTCGTGTTGAACTCGCGAAGTGAGTCGTACACTCACTTCAACAGGCGTAGGATTGATCTTAGTTACTTTTGACAGGACTGAATAATTCGAATACCCTCAGCTCAGGAGTCGACCAAGATACTCTCTACCATGATAACACCATTAACACACGAACAATCCGAGATACTCGAGTTCGTGGAGCGGGGCGCGAACGTATTCTTCACAAGGAGTGCTGGTGAGTCGAAGTACTTGATTTGCTACCTACAGAAAGATTCATGATATCCGCACCATCAAGGTACCGGGAAATCAGCCTTGCTTCGCGAGATTATCAAGTCCTTGAGTCGGACAAGGGCGAATCCAGCCACATGGGTTGTTATGATAGGATCCACGGGCCTGAGTTCTGTAATCATAACAGCCGCCACAGGTTCGTTGCTAACTTGTTTGAACCAGAATGTCCCTAAAATATAGACAGGCATCGCTGCGTGTAACATCGATGGTGTCGATCTTCAGTCGTTCGCTGGATGCGAAGCAGCAGGAATCGAGTCCGCTCAAGAGCTTGCGTTCAAGTTGAGGGAGGACGAAGGTGTACTGGAATGGTGGTTAAGAGTAGGTGGTTAAGAACAGAAGTGCTCATCGTAGACGAAAGTGAGTAGCTCACGCGCTGACCACGACCCCTCCCAAACTGCCCAACACTCTTCAGTCAACCTGATAGATGGTGCCCTGTCCGATAAATCATGCGATATCGGTCGCCTCATTCGAGAAGACCACCGACCATTTGGGGGAATACAAGTCAAAGTCTTTATATCTTTCTCGGCCACTTGATTGACCATTTACATCTCAGGTTATCGCGACCGGTGGTTTTTTCCAATCATCACAAGTGGAGAGGACGAATCCGGGTCCACTAAGGTTCGCGTTCGAGGCACAAAACTGGTCCGAGACATTCCAACGCACATTCACCCTCACGGAGGTGTTTCGGCAAACCGACCAGGGTGCGCTTCAATGAATTCGAGTCCCCCTTCTCTTTTGAATTCTCTTGTAACAGAATTTCTTGACATACTGAACGGCATACGAGACGCGGATTTATCCGAACAGTCGCTTTCAAAACTTGGGAGTCTGTCCAGAGAAATTCTGCACGATAATGGAATAGGTCCTACAGAGCTGTGAGCAAGCTTGGACCGTACAAACATGGGTGGCTCATTTGCTTTTAAGGTTCCCTCTTCCCGAAGACGCGGATCTTTTGAATAGCGCCCATAGAGGATCTCGTGGGTCGACAGGATGTACTTTCCGCTGCTCATGATAATGGTGTTGTTGACGTGCAGCGACGCGAAGAGCTACTGAGCGGTACTGGAGCTCCTGCACTCCTTATCTTGAGAAAGGGTGCTTAGGTGAGTTGCCTAAGATTCGAATATTTCTCCCTAGGTGGCTGATCTACCCCAAGGTGATGTTGACCAAAAACCTTGACGAGGAACTTCTCTGCGGTTCCATGGGGATTGTCGTAGGCTTTCGTGACCCCGCCGCGTATGTACCTGGAGAGGACTCGGACACGTTCCAAGCCGATGGAACACGGTACCCAGTCATCGAATTCGCAACTAGCCGCCGAGGCGAACAACGAATGTTCATCCTCCCAGAATTGTTCAAGATTCAGTTATCTACCGGGAAAATATTGGGATCCAGAATGCAGGTGAGCCGGGAATGAACCAACGATGATACCTTCTCTGATCTTCCATTGACGCCAGCTCCCTCTGGTTCTCTGGTGGGCCGCGTCTGCAACAGGTCCAAGGGCTTGCGTTGGAAAAGCTAAAAGTAGATTTTGAAAGAATAACCAAACCTGGTGTATGCGCTTTTGGTGGCGTCATTGATGAATCCGTCGCATATCAATGATTTGTCCTTGCAAGTCAAGCATACTTCGCTCTATCGCGTGCAAGATCTCTAGCAGGATTGCAGGTCCTCAAATTTGAGCCCAACAAGGTCAGGCCACTCCCGTATCACTGGCTGGTGAACCGGTAACATCTCCCTCACCATGTGTCCAGATCGAATCCGATCCCAAAGTCGTAGAATGAAGCAGCTCCTTGTAGGGTTGAATTTGAATGTAACCATTGGCAGTGCCCATACTTACGGTTACAGCCCTTTGCGAAAAGGATGGCACAAGCTGGGAAGATGAGATATATAGAAAAATAAATGAAGAAGGCTTGAGCGAGGGGAAGAGATACGAGCGGCAGTAAACCCGCTTCAAACACCTCCGAGTCCAGCCCAAACATCTCCGAATCCACTCCAAACACCTCTGAATCCACATCAAACATCTCCGAGGCCACATCAAACATCTTCGAGGCCACAGTTACCTACGACCGCCCCTCGAAACGCGCCTCAACCCCTCCCGTCAAATGTCCAAAACATCGACTGGATGCTGACCGAAGGGGCGGAGCCGCCAATTTTATTTTTCTATACCTACAACCTGTGAAATGTGTGCCAACCTTTTCGCAAAGGGCTGTAAATGACCATAGTGGCTCGCTCGGCCTTGAAAACTGAAATCGCACTACCGTCACTTCGGGCTGGAGACTATGACATGATGACAACTTTCTTCCTATCTCGAACGGACTCCCAGAATTCATCACCAATGCTTGAGCCAAGAAATGTTCCATGTTGCTGATCTTCGAAATACAAAAACACGTCGTCCTAATTCGTTACGTAGATAGACTTCACCCAACAATAGGCAAATCCGATACATCGTCGGGATCGTCACCATCACTGCCATCCTCCTCATCCTCATCACCATCTTCCTCCTCATCCTCCTCCTCATCCTCATCTTCACTCTCACTCTCGTTAAAGGTTAGCGAGATATACTCATCGCCCATCTGGGCGTCATTAGCCGTCAACAGGGGAATGGTACGTTCACCTTCAGTACCAGTAGGAGAACCAGAAGAGTCCGCAGTAGTAGCAGACGTTGAAGTTGCCGAATCCGAAAGCGGCTTCCTGTTGCGATTTGCTCGAATCACATGAGGAAGTTTGCATCCTTTGGTCGAGCAAGTGCCCTTCTCGGCGAAATCGGGACACTCGCGCACATGCTGCTTGTCACAGTCAAGGCCCTTTTCGCAATACCCGAGGACTGCAAAGTCACGGCAGACCCCATGACGTGCTCCAACGTTTACATGCGGGAAAAGGCACTTTTGCCGTGTGCAGCGACCTTTGTTGAGGAAATGCAGACAGAGGGGTGTTCGTTCAGGCGTCGGATCGTGTGAAAGGTTGCAAGTATCAGCATCGTTCGGGCAGTTGTCTTGTAAGAAATTCCAGCAGATGGCAATTTTCGAGGGGTCGTGCTGATACATGCAAGTAAGGCCGTGAGTGCAGGAACCTAGAGTAAAAGCGGCATAGAAGGGGAGAGAAAACGGGGGAATAGAGGTGAATATCGTTCAGAGTTGACTTTCTCTGGCTTATTGTCATGGCGTGAATGACAAGACGGCGCACCTGTTGTCGAGAATCGAGGACATTGTTTGTTCAGGGACTTCATTCGCTTGCGTCGCGCTCTGTCCAAAATCGTTAGATGTGCAAGCGTGCCTGAATTCGTTAGCCAAACGGACTGGAAAGGTCTTCGACTATTGGTGAGAGTCATGTTGCGATTGGCGGCTCCGCCTCGCCGACCACGTGTAGAATGTGACTTGTATGCCCTTGTTGCGGCTATGAGGTGACCTGATTTCCTAGTAAATTGGGAGTTGGTTGTCGTCGAAGTTGCTGTTGTGGTGCTTGGGGCGGGCTTCGGAACTGGTTCGATATGTTGAGTACCGTTTGAAAGCGATGATAGCTGAGAACTCACGATCTTTTCTAACCAAAGAACGACGTGATGACGAAAATGCGACTCCACCTAGGACGACTTCCTTGGGCTTGTTTGTGGATGGTGCAGGTTGAGAGACCGGTTTGACCAAATTGGAAGGGCCAAGAGTGGGACGTATGTATGTGTTGCTAGGCTTGTAATTGGGATTGACATAGGTATTACTTCGATACGAGAATCCTGTCGATGGCAGTTGCGTTGGTTTGCCGGACTTGTGTTTGTTGATGGTTGCTGTTACGGAGCAAAACTGAGATGAATTACCATAAACCAGATTGATTATACCTGTTAACCGCTCTATTTCGCTCTTGAGCTGCGCTTCTGTAGACATGTAGGGCGAGACGATGGTGGTTGTGAAATGAGAAATATCGATGTCACGTGGGATGTCTGGAATCCAAACAACGTACAACACAGCCACCAGTGGCTTGTCGCCTCAAGTTGACTCAAGCTCAAGGTTGACCGAGTCGTGTTACGGACCGCAACAAAAACTATAAGCATGTCATATGTCATACACAACTGAAAAGACTCAAAATACATAGGAAGACATAGATAAGGGTACATGTAAGATAAATATATCGCTCCAAAGTCCATTATACAGCAGAAACTGTCGTACTATACCATACAACCCTGAATTTTATATCGCCGCATAGGTAAAGGATTCGTGAAAAAAGCGTTGTAAAGAGGTGACAGGTGGTTCAATAGACTGGCATGATGCTGCGCCTCTTGTTGACCATAACGAATCCTTGTGGCACGAACGAGGCGCGCTGTGGTTTTCGTGTGGCAAGGGTCATTGTTTTCCAGGCGCGAATGATCCCCCGTTCGACACGTCGGGCGTAAGATACGCGCAAGTGAGATCTATGTACGTACTAAATGTTAACATGGATATCCTCCGCTCGCATTACTATGATGAACGACTCACGATTGGTATCCCATAGTAGAGTCAGGCGAAGTGGGCCGGTAAATTGGAGACATGATAACTCGGGTGCTGAGATAGTGTATTCGAACAGAAGTAGTAGAGGGCGGATCCCGGCGTCGTGAATATAATTAATGAGGGACTTTAGTTGGTGCGCTCGAGCCCGCTGAGCGTTAGGAGGGTATGGAAGTTGGGGGTATCGAAACCGTAGGTTAACAAACATGGAGAAAAATCAGACAATTTATAGAGCTAGAAAGAACAATAAGTGCACTGCGAGCATTGTTCATAGGTACACTGGGTTACCAGAACAAAACAAATCGCAGAAGCGTGGTAAATTCTCTCTAACCGCATGGCTGCGGGAGCCTGGATTGAGTCGGAGGAACTTTGTTGTTTTGATTTGTACACCGGTCCGATTTGTTTGTACACCTTCACCGCGGTCGTGGTCGCGTTGTTTGCACACTTTGCTTATGTGAGTACCAACTCCCTCTCAATCGCTTCGAGTCTTGCTCAAGTCCATACAAGTATGCTCCATCTGCATCGTTCACTATTTTAAGAATCAATAACGGTTCCGAATAGTACTGAACTCATCTCATTTTGACACGCTCCTCAGCGTCAAAGCTCAGGAGTCAGAAGAATTCAAGCCTCAGGTAGTGTCAACATTGCACCCTTCATACCGCCCTTCCACGGGTTTTGACGGAGAACCCTTTTAGATAGACCTATATAGATTCCACAGCAAACTAAATGTTGTCATGACCACTTTGACAACTGGGCGATGATATTGACCACCCATTGAATGCGCTGGCGCTGGTTGTGGTCATGAGATAGTATATTTGCGTGGTTACTGGTCGCGTCGAGTTCAACATCTTTCGTTCTTCTACGTGCGCAGGGGCACACCTTTTTCTCTTCCTTCGGCTGGTCCCTTATAATGGTTTCGAATGTTTTTTCTCGAGGTCACGCAGAAGTGACCCGCAGCGGACGCGTGGATGTCAGAAAGGCAGGAATGGGATTGGCGGCATGGAAGGTTTGGAAAGAGAGATGGCTGGTCCTGAAGTCTAGAACCCTCATTGCCTACAAAGATGTGAGTGGTGCTTGCATTTATCATTTAAGTTTGCTGACGCCGCCGGTGCGATAGTCAAAGGAGATCGAAATATCTTTTCAGATACCTCTTGATACAGTGAAACGGCTTGAACACCAGGGTCATCGATGTGTCTTACTGGTGACTCGGGGGAGCCCACAATACTACCTCTCGTTCGAGAGCAACAGTCAGTTGGTGGGATGGTGTAGCGACATCAATGACCTAAGTGCTACGAATTATCCGCAAGATTTTTTCGCTCAGGAAACCGATGACACCGGGGAACATCTTGTAGATGAGATCATAGAAGAGTATGCGGTGCGTCGTCGACGGCTTGCTTCCAGATATCGCAGCTGAACTCCTCGATACAGAGTCCAACTTCCGACGCATCAGGCGAGACTGTGTATTCATGGAATAGTGATACAAGCATCACGAGCGATGCGCCATCGAAGAACTCGCCCCCGCTTGAGGCGAGTAGGAACTTACTCCGGGATCGGCGGTCTATTTACAATCACACAGTTGAAATTGCAGCCCGAACAACGTACGCTCATCCGGAGAGCCATCTCTATTCTGTGTCACTCCATGGAACCAAGACTATTGAGGACAAGTGACCCAGGTGGCACCAAGTCGTTCGACCTGGTAGAGCTACGTCTTCGGACTCTTCTCCGGCTCAAGCGAAGGTGGAAAAAGCAGACACGTCCCGATGAGTTGGACCCTGAAGAAACCCGGGCTTTCTCTGAAGCTCTCGTGGATGGCTATGTTCTCTGCCAGTGTGTATCCCTGTATATTTACCCCTCCGACACTCGTTGTTGATTGTGTTTTGCCACATAGGTTGTTCAACTCTCTCTACTCAAGCCCTATCATTCGTCCCGATGCTCGAGACACCGTAAACGTCGCAAAGTTTCGGGCACAATGTCTTGATTGCGGACTTCCAGCAAAAGACCTCTTCCTTCCCGGTGATATTGAGGACGGAACTGCGGAATCCTTGACTCGAGTTGCACAAACTATTGCCGCTTTGGTACAGTGGGTCGCAGACGCCTCCGCACGCACAGCGATCAGGAACGCTCTCGTGAAGTATACCGACAATGACGATTTTCCTGACAGCCCCGGAGCCGACGTATCCATTGTCGAGATATGGGTTGACAAATTCATCGCAACCAGATTGAATAAGCCTGCGTTACGATTTGACGTCGAAAGCGAGTTCGCACCGACGGCTGGGATCCATAGAATCGGGACGACGGGAAAGGCCAGCAGGTCGGGTGGCATGGTAATGATCTAGACTTTCCTTCATCGTATCAGTGGCTAAATTAGTGTCTTCACCTGGAGCAGAAACCGAAGGTTTGTCCATCTTACGAGACAATGCTCTCGCATTAATCTCTTCTCGTGTTGTTCCGTATTAGGTCTACCAGGCAAGTTCATGCGAACCGATATCGACAACCTTTGCTCACCTGTCGACACGCAGAATCTTTTTGGCGTCATTGCTGATGCTGCCGCTCAATCTGCATCCCGGCAAATCATCAGGCAAACCACCCGTCCTTCCTATCGTGAAAGTGGATACTGATTTCGGAGCGCATAGTTTGAAAAGGGCTCTCGATAATCTATACCGTTTCATGGCGTCTTTAGATCCCATCTCAAGCCTCGTTGAGAGTCGACAGTACCGCCTCAGATTGTTGCAGGTAAATATATACGATGCGCCGAATCTGCGTCATGATTGTTCATCTCACCTACACATCGACGCAGATATCAGCGGAGTTCAAACTCAACCCGGTCGAAAACAAGCGGTTGCGGGATGCCTTAAGCAGGGACGATGAGACTATTGCTGAGGTTCTTCGAACAGCTATGGAATCTGATGGAAGTCGAGAACTCATCCTGGGCTTACACGGGGAAGAGGCACAGAATTGCGTTGATTTGATTCAAGATGTGAGTGGCGTCGTATCCCTTCCTAAAATTTTAACATCGGGATGTGCGGCTTTGAGTGATGGACTCTTGTGCTGACGTTGGTGCCTGAACAACAGGTCTTGGATAAGACAACCCGTTCCGAGCGTGAAGTAACCGAGGACCAGGACCAGGCTCTGGGCAACTTCAGGCATCAAGCACATAAGATACTTGTCAAGCTATTGGAGGCGCAGGACATACTGCCTGCTTGTCTATTCATCAAAGGGGTGAAGCGGCGTGACAGTGAGGCATTTTTCGGAGGCACTTTTGGTGACATCTACCGGGCGAGATTCCGAAGCGAAGACGTTGCTTTGAAGCGCGTCAGGGTCTTTCAAAATACGACGGACAGACGCAAGATTATACGGGTGAGCCAGGCTTGGACTGCTAAACCTTAATAGATTCTGACCGATCATTTGCAGGGCCTGTGTAGGGAGGCTTTGTTGTGGCGCACGTTAGAGCACCCTTTCGTGCTACCTTTCCGCGGAATGGATGCCGATGCGTTTCCTTCTCTGTTGTGTTTGGTATCTCCATGGATGAAGAATGGCACAATCTTGAAGCACCTCATCGAAAACGGATATGCCGACATCGAGAAAAGGGTAGGTACACTTTCTGCTCTTGTGCCAGTCTTTCTTTGTTTACATCTACCCCCTCGTAGCTTTTTGAGATTGCCCAGGGTCTCGCGTACCTGCATTCACAGCACATCATTCACGGTGACCTTCGCGGGGTGAGGGTATTTTGCTTCTACTTAGCCGAGTCGTACGCGCTCACGTCGATCATGCGTTTCAATTGTACAGTCAAATATCTTGGTTGACGACGAGTGGCATGCACGGCTAGCCGATTTCGGATTGGCGGTCTTCTCTGACGCTACTGTGGGCACTAATTCCTCTCACAACGCCGGCTCCGTTCGTTGGATGGCCCCCGAGCTACACCATCCACAGTCGTTTGGCTTGAAGTACTTCCGAAGGACCTTCGCTAGTGACGTTTACTCTTTCGCTTGCGTGTGTGTCGAGGTAGGCTCGGTTCTATACTGGATTGATCTGGAGCCTCATCGTAGCCCCTGACCATAGCTATACTCGGGCAAACCTCCATTTGCTGAAATTCCACACGACCCCGCTGCCTTACTTCAAGTCATGGCGGGAAAGAGGCCGAGGAAACCGACCTGTCCTGCTACCCTGTCTGCTGGAAGCGAAACCGGGCCTATCATGCCGGAATACCTATGGGAGCTCGTTCAGATATGCTGGAGCCAAGACCGCGCAGAACGTCCGTGCATGACAAAGGTAATATCGATAATGCAGGCAGGGAATGCAGAGTTGATTCCTGTGGTCAGTCCATCGTTCCGCTCCCCTGACCACGGATCTAACGAAGCTGCTATTCCAGGTGCCGCCTCCGACGGAAACGTTTGACGTCGACGTTACATTGCACGGGCATTCGGGCCTTCGCAGAAGTAAGGGTGTGAGACGGACTAGGGGTAGCCGCTCCTTCTAAACCTTGATCTCATGTCAGTCCCTCTTGTCAGTCCCCGTTCATTTTGTTTTTTGCTTCTTCATCCATAGTGACTGGACCATGCCACTTCTGTTCATTCATTTTTGCTGCTTCACGTATGAATACCAACGTCTATCGGACATTGACTTCTCCAACTTTCTGCATGTTTCGCTTTCTGTACTCGCTTCACCTCGGTCATTGCTCGGACTGTCTGTATCGCTGATTACTTGTCATGAATCCACGCTTTGCATGTTTTGATATCGCTGTCGTTTGGCATACAGGGCCCAACACTCGTACACGCAACCCCACGGGACTTGCACCAACCACCACGGTTGATATTAAATCTTGAGCATTCAACGTTCAACGTTCAACTGCCGGCATTCCGGAAGTTGGGCTAGGCTGAATATAGTTAGCAAGTTTCCTTCGATGGCCGTCGACCCTCTGAATATCCGTTTGGACCAGCCTGGGGTAATCCTCTCCTTCGCAGTCGGCACGATTTTCAGCTCAAGAGAATCTCCGGAGGAGGTTTGGGTTGCTGTAACGTATCCGCGACATCCTCAGCCACATAGCGTTGCCTGATGTAGGCTGAAAGTGGCACAGCAGGCCGACTCGGAGCAAGTCGGTGTACCGGAAAACGTACGGTACGTCCATACCGATTGACGCTGCGGCACCCGGTCTCCATTTGATCTCGCAGGCTCGATGTCTGCACCAAGCCTGGAGAACGTCGGTGCGACTCTCAACCTTTGTCGTCCGTCAAGGGTTGAACGTTGAAGCCCTGATGAGTAAGTAGGGCTCGCTGCATTGCGGCCGTGCGCCGTGTCTCCATCCGTTCATTCGGATGGGTTCCACAGTCCGTACTAACAGCTCAAGTTCCCACCAAGATCCCACTGTGAAGATTGGAGTACTGGTGACCCGAAAGTGACGAAAGCCTTTGGAGTTCTCAAGGGGCACTGCATTCCCATGCCAATCATTACCCGTTCTCCTGGGATATGGCATTTCGAGGTCCACAGGTACCCCGAATGCACCACAAGAATATAGTAATTAACGTCTGCACGCTGAAGAACGAGTAACCTCCTCTTCGTATCAAAGAAAAGTCGAGTACGAATTTTGGGTTTCTCGACCTGGGGCCCGTGTTGGAGCGTAGTCTGTTGATAGTGAGTCTGGCGCTTTTCTGGAGTGATTCTGATCCTTCCTGAGGACGTTCTGACCCTCCATGGAGCATAGGGAGTCTTATATTGGATATTATGAACATGCAACTCAGACGCCTGTCAGTGGTCACAAACGGGTGCCTTTTTTCAGCCCTCGACGCCGCGGCAGGGTATATACCAGCCACACAACGGACTCAAAAAGGTGGTGTACTAAGGTGTAGGGTGTAGTTAAGTAACCAATCAGGTACTAAATCTGATTTTCCTAACTCAAGATCTGAGAGATCTTCGGCTACCAGGAAATATGAGGCTTACCAGGGCTTACCTCACACCCGATGTTAGTGGAGGACCCTCGCTTAGGATTTGATGATCGGGATCAGGAAAGAGCGCTTAGTTGGTGGGTGCTTTCACGATCCACCTATCACTTGCTTAAATATCAGCAGAATGTCGGGAGATTTTCCCAACCACCAGCCTTTCCCGCAGAACCATGACACTCTCATCCGACACCAATAACTCAATGGGGTGCTTGAGCCGTCTGTTCAAGCGTCGGAGAGCCTCAAAATCACTCCCGCAAGAGGACCTACCATCGTCTTTGACGTCCGACTCGTCGCTGGCCTACAAAACGGGCAGCATCGAGAGTGACAAAGATGGGAAGGTACGTGAATGATCCTCAAACACATACGTCTCTTGAATCTGAAATGTCCCCGCTCGTAGCGCTGTCAGTGCCTCTGCCCAGCCTGCGATTTCTCCTTCGGCGACCAGAGCCTTTGGTGGAAGTCTGAATCAATAGCAACCTTACCACCTTACTCTTCGGTTCTCGACGAGAGCGTTTGCGACGCCACGAAAAGCATTACCCAGGCTCTTGACGGACTCAGAAGCAAGCTCCGAGAAATCAGTCTGAAGATACATCGTGAATAGTCCCACGACATCGTGCAAACATATGGATCCTGACACGCTTATCCCCGTTTACTCCAGAACACCCCGAGATACAGTTCAAGGAGAAGTGAGTTTCAATTGAGCTATTATTGCGAGGTCTCTGACGTCTCACCAGGTTTGCTCATGATCTATTGAGTTCCTTTATGGAGGATCATGGGTTCAAGGTCTCCAGGCAATACCTGGGTCTTTCTACGGCTTGGAGAGCAGAATTCAGCCACGGTAAAGGCGGAAGAGTTCTCGGAGTAAACTCTGGTAAATCGAAGTCCCCTGAAGACACTCCTGCACGCTAACCGATTGCTCCTGACAGAGATGGATGCGTTGTTGGGTTTGGGTCATGCCTGTGGTCACAACCTCATAGCGGTCAGCGGATGTGGTGTCGCCATCATACTGAAAGCAGCCCTAGAAGCTACAAACACCCCGGGCAAGATAATACTTTTGGGTACTCCCGGTAAGAGAAGACGCTTCGGAGGCAGCGTCAACCCCACTGACCCGCTAGACTTAGCTGAGGAAGCAGGCGGAGGGAAGATTATTCTTCTTGATCGCGGGGCATACGATGAGATGGACTTATGTCTTATGTTCGTGGAGCCGAACTCTCTTACTGAGTTGTTCACTGAAGCATTGTAGGTGCCACCCTGGTCCGGGACCCACCCATTCTTTTGACGTTGGATCCACCAACGCCATGCAAAACATCGACGTTGAGTTTTTCGGGAGAAGGTATCTATCTCTCCAATCTGGGAGTCTTCGACTGATCAGAGGTTGACAATGACAGTGCGCACGCAGGGGCTGCACCCTGGTAATTCCGAATGTTCATCCCGTAGGAGGTGGCTGACTCGGCGGAAACTGGATCTAGGGAAGGAACGAATGCGCTTGATGCGGCCTTCCTCGCCTACTCAAGCATCTCTGTTCTTCGACAGCAGATGAAGCCTGACCACCGTGTTCACGGTGTTATTCAGGGCAAGGACTGGTCCCCGAACGGTGAGTAGTGTGAAGGCGTTCTGTCAGGACGTCCATTGATCCCTATTCGCTCTCTCGGCGTCATACCCAGTCATCCCCGACTACGCAAAGATGAAATGGATCGTTCGCGCACCGACCTACGCGGAATTACGCGTCCTTGCAGAGAAGGTTCTGAACTGCTTCAGGTCAGTTCTTTCAAATTCACCCGTCTACCCCATGGAATAACAATATTCACGAAACCTACCAAACTATAGGGCGGCATCTTTAGCGACCTCTTGCGATGTGTCAATCAAGACTGATGCTGCCTATTACGACCTCAAGCAGAATCCTGCTTTAGGCAAGTTGAGTATATGCAAAGGGTGCTTCCACTCACATTTCTTTAGCAAAGGAATTCAAAGCTGTCATCAAGGATCACTACCTAATGGAGACGACTTCCCGCGGTTCTACGGCATCGACAGACTTTGTGAGCCTTTCTCGACCTTCTTGGTCCATTGATTAACTTAGATCGTTCGACGATAGGGAAACGTTGGCCATCGTACGACTCCCCGTCATTCTTTCGCGGTCGTGTGTTTGCTTAATTCTTTCGTCTCCTAATAGGACTCCCTTCACTCCATCCGATGTTCGGTACGCGTTGACTTCCTTTCCAGATTGACGACACCATTCACGATGCTCGACTTCATTATAGCGATACCTACTGAGCCAAATGGCGGTAATCACACCCCAGCCTTTGCCCGTTCGGCAGCAACCTTGGAAGCACATGAAGCAGCCATGGTCACCACCCGTGCTTTGGCACTTACCGGTTTTCGCGCAATGCGAGACGAGTCATTCTTCCAGGAGGTGGGTAAACCTGTTCGTGTCTTTCGCCGTCGTCCTTTGACAACGGGCCTGGCCGATTCGTAATGTGTACATTCAGGTCGTACGGTCCTTTAAGGCATCATGAACTCTACCGCAAGCCACTTATTCAGCGCTTCATTTGCATCGGACGGACGTCGTATACCATATGCATGTATTGCCACATTCCCATGCTTCCCTTCCGAATCCCTTTTGAAGTCGTGCGATTGCCGATGGAACGACCTGAGGCCGAACACTGTTGTATTTTTAACTTGTACGTAGGCTCGGAGGCTCACAATGTATGGATTTCTTTTTAGGTCGGTTGATAGACTGTCAGCCACCGAACTTGAATCACCGATGTATTATCCAGTACGTATGATAAGCATAGTCGTTCTTCCAAAGTCGAGGTGGAATGGGGGAGTGAGATAAAGTGGCTGCTGATCTAGGCGCAACTTGAGATATTCTGTGGTCGGCACAGAAGACTATAAGGCAAGACGGGAAATAAGAGGTAGTAATGTGATAATGTAATCGTCCACCAGGACTGCAGGAACCTGAGGGGAGGGGAGGGAGCCGATAAACGAAGATTCAATGCAAAGGTATTGCCTGGAGAAAGTCGACGGTCCGAGAATCCTAGCACCAATACCAAGTAACTCTGGTTATGTTCCTCGGCGCTTAAGCAGCTGCCGCTGTGCCTGCCTCCTGCTTCGCCGATTTCTCTGGAGCAGGGTGCTGAGCCTCCTTTCCTTGACGGATCATCTCCTCCCTCTTGGCCTTAGCCGCCTTGAGCGCAGTTTGCTTGTTCTTGGGTTGCGCAGCTTCAGCAACCATTCTGATCGGGAGAACGGTGAGTTGATCGTCGAGTAGACATCCCACATGGCACTCACCTCTCCAATTCCCGTCGCTCCTCGTCAGATTCGTCGGGCACTGTAGATTTGAATATCGCTCCGATCAGCAGCAGACCCTACGGATTCAAAATTCAACACAACTCTGCATATCGATAGAGGAAGCGCACTACGTACCTTGGCCCTATTCACGAGAACGGCATCGGATGTTCCTGGCTCTCTGAGCACGATGTCTACGACTTCTCTAAGCACCTGGATCACTTCCAGACGCGCTCCACGCCAGGAGGCCAGCATTATCTGTGGAGTATCACGGCTAGATCAATATAGGTGACAGGTAGGCCGCGGATATGATTACCTTCCCAGTAACGTCCATCTCCAGTGCTCTAAGCTCTTCTTCACCCAATTCCCCCTTAGCCTGTAATTTTTCCATTTCAAGCATCATGTCTCGCACACTCAGCCTATTCGGTTACAGTCTCAGGGCAACAACCACGGATATGGAGAAGCAAATCACATACGCGCTTCCAATGACCCCCCATACATCCTTAGCAAGTGTTCCTTTCTCCTTTAGGCGGGAGAAGAAGCCTGGGCTGAGGGAGGTGTAAGAAGTGTGTCAAACTCGGACGTCTTGCTCGACTCACATGCCCAAGAACTTCCGTGATTTAAGGAATGAAGTTGCCTTCATCATGTAGACGTTCCCAATGGTATGTAGAAGTTCGACGCCGAAACTTTCCAGCTTGAGGTCGTCTGCCTCTCGCCTCATCCTGGCTTCGAACGCGATAGTCTCCGGGTCGTCCTTATCTCCAGGGTGGCGTGCTTCCACGAAAGGTCGTAGGCGCTCTATCATCTTCTGAGTCAATGTGGCGACACGCGCTTCCATCACCTTCCGCCTCTCCTTTTCCTGTTCTCTCAGCTTCTCTTTCCTTTTCCTGGCTGCTTCCCTCTCTTTCTCAATCCTCTCTCTTTCCTTCTCCCGCTCCTTCTCTTTGCTTTCCTTGGTCTGAGAACCAGGCGATGGCGGAGGTGAAGTTGATTCTTTCTCGCCGTGAACCACAAGTGATGACTGATGACTGGGATTGGACGGAGCTTCAGGACGTGTGGGAAGTGTGGGAGGCGAGTCAGGCGCAGCGCCTCCCGCTGGCGGAGATTGAGCCTCTGACGTGGTTGTTGGAGGGGTTTCTACAGTGGTGCTCGGCTGAGGTGCTCCCGCCACACTGGGTGTAGATGGCCCTTCTCCGTTGAGTTGCTTCTCCAGTTCCTCTTTCTCCTCATCAGTCATCATCGTTGTGGCTGCAGTCGTCATGTCCTTCATGATGGATATCTCCCCCACCTGAACATCGCGGTCAGGTAAGCCCGCCTGGAAAGTCGACAGGGAAACTCACATAGTCGACAAACCGCTCTCCACCGAACACATTCGCGAAGAATCCTGCCGCATCTTCAATGTTGACACCGCCCTCCTTGTCCACCATTGACTTTCCATTCTTGTCGTAAACAGTTCGTAAGTTCTACGCGCGAAGAAAAGCATTTAATATGAGCTGGAAAGTCTGGAACGATTAAGCCACTGACGGGGTCCGAGAGGACTTGGTATGCTTTACTGCTCAAGGAGTGAGCTTACAGAAACAAAAATGATAGGCTGATACGAACCTAATTTCCTTGAACTTCTCTTCCGCGTCGGCTGAAGGGTTCTTGTCCGGGTGATACTGCAGAACAGCAGGTCAGCAGCCTGCATTTCGTATACAGGTTTTCGGAGCGCACCTTCATGGCTTGTTTCCTATATGCCTTCTTCAAGGCGCTATCGTCAGCATCGACCGGTACACCGAGCTAACCCAAATCCAAAAAGCGGAGTCAAATCATGAGCTCTCGCTAAGCAACAAATTTCCGTACGAGATCATAGTATTCCGTTTCCACAGGCGCCATGAGGAGTAGCGGTGATTGAGTAGAGGTAAACTAGTGCTAGAAATGTAGGTAGAGATTGAGTGAGACGGTGAAGGAGAGGAAGCCGTATAGGGCCCAGGCTGAGAAAAATCTGATCACGAATAAGCGGCACACAGCCGAGTCACGTTCCGTGACGTCACGCGCAGCCATTTGTGTCTTGGCTTTGTCGACTCTCATCCTATTTGTGCTATCTAAGGCCACTTGTAAGCCATAGTGGCTTCGACGCGACGGCGAGGCTCTGCAGTGCGAGCCAATTACTCCTGCCAGAATCTCCCCCCCCCTCCACTCAGGCTCTCTCCCATGGTGAGCACAGGGCCACCAATAGTTGAAAGCCTGAGGGCTTTTATGGGGACACTTGGAAACTCACTCCGGCGAGAATGCTCCATAGCCACCGCCTCTGGGGAGAACACACCAGAACACACTGGGAAAGACACTCGTCGTTGCCCCAGAGCTCTCACTCGTCAACATTCTGACAGTTATAAGCTCAAGATCCCGTCAACAAAGCTTGGGAGAACTTGCACGGTGACTCTGACCGAGGTTGGACAGCCTCAGGCCCTCATTCTCCTGGCGTGTCGCGGGCTCAAGGAACTCGCGGTGACTCTGGAGTCAGGGTACACCCCGTGTTCCCTCTCAGCGATTACAACTCAATAGCTTTTTGATATCTGGCCTCGATCCTTGCGCCATGCCTGCTAACTCCCTCTGAGAGACCTTCCCCGGAATCTTCCATCTGACGGATCCTGACTCCAGACCCCTCTCGTGATCATGAAAAGGCGTTATTTGATAACTTTGCAGCCGAGAACGAACATATGCGGCTTGGAATGTAGCCATTCCGAACACCTGAAGTTCTGGAGGACAATGGTGTCGAAATCGAATTTGGCGAATAATAGCCCTGCCACTGATGAATCAATGACGATTTGCTGCAATGTCGGGAGAAGCGCTCGCCCCATTTATACCACCTCCAGCAGTTGATCCTGTTCAGCAACCACCCCAGCTTAGATCCAACAACCTTTGCACTTTCTCAGTTCATGCAACATCTTCATGCGAACCCTAGACTTCCCCTCAACATCACAACACTCCGACGCGTCGAGTTCCCACGGAATGACGGCCGCTTTCGCCAGGACCCCCATCAAGGGAACGGTTGAAAACCATCGCGTTCAGGCTCCAACGACGTCCTTTGACTGGACCTCAGGATCCCAGAAGACTTCCAACTCGAATATAACAGCCATAGAGCAACTTCCACTCGCTTATACACCCAGGAAGTCGCGTCCAACATCGAAGGTGAGCGGAGTACTTCAGCTTCGAGCCCATTTTATTAATCAGACCATCGTCGGATAGACGTATCGCCTTTCCTATGCTCGTGCGAGACACCGTAACAACGTAAACTCGTCTCACGGTGGTATTCGACAAGGAAAGTCTTCCTTACCACCTCCAACGGTCGAGGAAATCGCAAAGGGACTGCACCTCCCCCGTAGAGCTAACTCGGCCGGGTTCTCTCGTTCTAAGTCCCTTCCACCTCCTCGTCGCTCTGCGATGAAGAACTCGACGCTAAATGGCCCACCCGCCTCGACGCGGTGCTTCGTACCTTCTATCATGGAAGACTCCCTCCTCGACCGAATGTCGCGTCTTTCGTTCAAAAGTCGCGTGTCTCGTGCCTTCTTGAGCTTGAAAGTCCAGAGAAGACCTTCTCTAGCCTCGACATTGACCGCCTCTAGGTCAAGCATGGAGAGTGAACCAGACTTCTCGCCAGCGCAAAAGTCCGTTAGGTTCGTGGTGGACCAGGAACACACCTCAAATGCATTTGGCGACGATGACTGAACGAAGCCGCCGGTCAAAGTCGACCGCTCGCCAATCTTATTCCCAGTGTACTCTTACTCTTCAGCAGTCTCTTTTGAGTCAGATCGCTATCATACCCCCACTTCACTCCGTTTGTCTCCACGTCTCATCTCGGGTATGTATCCTCATTTCTTCTCACTCATCCACCACCATTTAGGACCCAGTATGAATCTATGATTTTTTCCATATATTTCAAGTATGCGCCAACTAAGCACAGTACAACTAGCTATGAACATGCCAAATGCCTGCAGGCTCCAGAGATCTAGACTGAACGAGTCGGCCCGCTATTTTGCATAATGTTTCGCATTCTTTATCGCGTATCGTGGTTAGAATCGATGAATTGTCGCCCCAATACTCAAGCCATACACTATGCTGAGGTAGGATAAAAATGGAACAATGCCACTTTCACGAGCGCGTTGGAAGGAGGTTATGTTTTTTTTTTTTTTTTTTTTTTTTTTGGAGGAGCGTTTTGGCCTTCCCCATTATCTTAACTCCGGTTCGGGCCCGCTGATTTTGAGGGTTTTCACCCCAAGTATTCGCAAGTATCATTAATTCAATAGCCGTTTATGTCCAGAAATCCCTTTTTCTCCCCGAGGAAATGCTTTACGCACGATTCAGTGTGGGGCTCGAGCTCGTTTCCTTCTCGGCCTTCGGCCGGTCTTTTTCGTTTGTTCAGTCTCTATACCCACTAAAACCCCGGATACGGTGCTCATCCAATCATCTGGTAGGCTCTCCTCGTTTGCTAGCGTGTCTTTCCACGTTTCTCTCACGATCTCGCTGCTTATCGCCCTATTTTCATATTTCTTGTTTGTCGCCCTTCTGTCGATATCTATTCTCGTGTTGATCTCGTTTTTCCACCGGTTGGTTATTTCTTCGGTTGTGAAGGGCTCGTTCTCGTTTTGTAGTACACGTTCGCATCGCAGCACCCATATGAGGTGCGCTGCTATTGTGAGAAGGATCCACCAGAGTCTTTCGGCTCCTTTGGCGCTCTCTTTGGTGTCATTTTCTTTGTTGCATCTCGCTAGTCCGCATCCAATTATTGCGCCGATCCCGGGTGTCCTCCATTCTGGGGTATTCCCCTTGTTTGTCCATATCTTCCCGGTGAGTTTCCAGATTTCCTTCTGTCCTGGTGACTCGCATTCAGTTAATATGTGGGTCATTGATTCGGTCTTCCCGAAGCAGTGTTTGCATTCAGCGTTGGCTTTGACTTCTGGCTTGTTCCCATCCCTGTTCCACTTGTCGCCTACCATGAAAGCGTCATGGGCCGTCATCCATAAGAAGTGGTAGTGTTTCTTTGATATGTCTTTGTTTTTCATCGACTTCCAGATTTTCTCGCTCGTCGGCGTGTAGTTGAAGAGTTCTTCGGTCTGAGCTTTTGTTAGCTCTAGAGACCGTTCTGTTCTCTCCCTCTTTTTCTGTTTTGACTTTTTTCTTTTCCGGATTGCGCGGTATGCAGTCTTCTGGTCGATGGCGGATAACATGATTGCGTGCAGCTCTAGGTTTGGTTCGTCCCATTTGATGTCCTCTTCTTGTGCCGGTTGGGTAAGGCTTGATTTTGCGAGGGTCTGTGCTTGTTTCATTTCTTCTCCGCCCATGTCTTTTGGGTCTATTCTCGTTATCCAGGTGCTTGCTTTCCTTCCTCTGACTATTTGAATGATTGATTTCATTATCTTTCCCGTGTTAACGTCCAGGTAGTCGCGGTTCTCCAGTGTTACGTATCCTTTGGTCATGAAATTGTGGGCGTGTTTGGACGGGGTGCGTATTCTCAGTTCCGTGTCTTCGGGGGTGTTGATTAGAGCTATTTTGATTGCATATAGCTCTGCGCATGCTTTTGTCTGTGGTAGATCTTTCGGGATTCTCTCTCCTGTGTTTTCGGCACTTCCCGGGTTGTGGTACACCCCGGCTCCTGCCTTTGCGTTTTCTTCCTCGGGTTTTGCACACATTCCGGCTGTTGTTATTGTTCTCGTGTCATTCACTTGTCCAGTGCCTCTGCTCTGGGCTGTTGGTTTGGGTGGCTCAGTTGTTGCGGGGACCTTCTCTCCTGGCGTGAAGATTCTGAAGGCATCGGTTAGGTTTTTTGCTGAGGTTAGTTTTGGCTGTACCGGAGTCCATGTTATTCCGTTCACTGACTCCTCTTTTAGCTCCGGATAGTCCTCCTCTAGGTTCTCTCTTGGGTCCCATTTTGTGGGCAGGGTGCTCAGGAGGCTTTTTGCTTTTGTGGCGCAGGAGTGTGGATGTTCACATCCATATTCTTCATTCATTTGGGTGCATGCTTCGCACTCGCATTCATCATGTGGGATGTGGTTTGCTAGCTCCAGCGTTAGTGCGGTGTTCATTGCCTCTCCAACTGTCATTACTTTGTGTTTCTTTAGGAGGCATTTCGCCGCATTTCCCGTGTACATTCTGTTCATCTTTTTGTGCGCGGCTATGTGATCCCATATTGGCATTTCCATTTGGGCTTCGCGCGACATTGCTATTCCGTCAAGACGCATGTCAAACTTCTTCGCAGTTTTTATCATGGCTTTCAGTTCTTGTGGGAGCTTTGATCCCTCGTTTACATTTGGGGACCATTTCTGGAGGAATGGGTCCATGAAGATATCCTTATCCGTTCTCGCTCTTTTCTTGGGTACGTGGATTTTGAACAGATCTCTCGCAAAGTTTTGCCATGGTTTCGGGTTTTCTCTATTGTTGTATCTCATAATCCATTTTATATCGATCACGTCGTTCCTTGCCCTTAGGTCCCGTATTGCTCTTCCGCCTTCGTTGCGGTCATTGTAAGTTGTTTCTTTGCTCACGGGGGTACTTGCTTTCTCGCTCCACATGAATGCGGTCTCTCTTTTTTCGAGTCGTTTTGTGACTGTTTCCGGCATTCTTTGGACTTCAGTGAGATATTGGGTTATTCCACATATCATCATGTCTATTATCAGTTTCCTTCCTTCCATTGTTGGATTGAGTCTGTTCCATCTTTCTAATGCTGCGTCGACCTTGCTGAGTGTTTTGCTCCATATACCTTCCTTGTCGATGTCGTTACCATACCAGGCCCCTAGGATACGGACGGCTTCTCCTTCCATTGCGATTCGGGTGTCTTCTGGGATCTTATCATTCTCTGGTGATGGTTGTCTCGTGTTAATCATCTCTTCCTTGTGTTGTTTGGCGCCTATCGGTATGATTTCAGTTTTTTCTTCATTGAATTTCGCTCTTGACGCTGCACACCATTTCCTCGTGATGGTTCTCAGGTCTTCGAGTTTGTCCGTGTCGCGCATGAATACTGTGGTGTCATCTGCAAACATGTTGACTAGGAGTTTGTCTTTGGTTCCGGGGATTGTGTATCCTCTCATGTTGGATTTCCTTATCATCTCCGCTAAGGGCTCAATTGCGAAGTCGAATAGTAGGCACGATATCGGGTCTCCTTGGCGTACCCCTCGCTTCACCTTGTATGGTTTGCTTAGGAAACCATTGATCATCACTCGTGTTTCAGCACTCGCATATAGTGTTTGGATCGTCGATATGAACATTTCTGGTAGGTTCATTTTCTTTAGTGTTCTCCACAGGTAGTCATGTGCAATCTTATCGTATGCTTTTTCTTGGTCTAGCGCTACGATGTACCCATTGGTTTCGGTTGCCTCTGCATGGTACATGACCATGCGGATCAGTTGGGTTTGGTCAGTTATTTGCCTCCCTGGGACAAAGCCTGCCTGGTTTTCGTGGATCAGTTTTGGTGCCGCTTTTGCTAGTTTGAGGGTTAGGGCTTTGGTGAATATCTTGTAGTCAATGTTCAGCAGGGTTATGGGTCGGTAGTTTTCGATTTTTGACTTGTCATTCTTTTTGTGTATCGGGCACATCCAGCCCTCGCTGAAATTTGTCGACTCTACCATTCCGTGTTGTTCTATGTCGTTGTAGACTGCGGTTAATAGTCTCACGAGGTCAAATGCTTCCTTGTTCCCGGCTGCGCGGTCTTGTTTGCCTCTTTTCTCTATTTCTTTTGCGAGTTCGTATGTCCAGCCATCCATTCCAGCCGCTGTGCCGTTCATTGTCAGGTTGAAGGCTTGATCTATTGTTTCTTGCGTCGTTACATTCTTAAGGGTTTCCCAGTCTGCTGAGTCTTCAGACAGCTTTGATTCCAGGTGATTTAGGACCTCCTCTATATATGTTTCTCTTTCCTCTTGGGGTTCATTCGTGTCTATCCCTGCCTCTTGGAGTTTCTCGTGGTAGTCCCGTGCTAGTTCGGTCATTTCTTTTGAGATCGTGGTGAATTGTGGTCTATCTGGGTTTCTCGGTTCTCCCAGTTGTCTGGTTTGGGCTGTATTGGCGGGTCTAGTGAGGTTCTGTGGGTTAACTTGGCCTCTGTCCTCTTGGTTTATTGCGCTACCTTGGCTTGGTGTTGTTTCTAGCGTGTCATTTGGTTCGGTCTGTTGGTCACCAGTTTCCTCAGGTGTTGGTCTCGGTGTTAGCGGTTTTTGTAGTGCGTATATCACGTCTCTTGGTTTCTTAATCTTGCTTGTGTTTACCCAGTATTTTGTCAGGGTTTCGTGTTCTATCCACCCTCGCGTTGCGACCTCTTTCCTTGTCTGTTCGTGCATTCTCTTCTCAAGGTCCGATATCTTTTGAACTAGTTCTTTTGATTTCTCTAGTTTTTCCTCATCTTTTTTGCAGTCATCGTTCAGTGTTCTGGTTAGTTCTCTTGCTAGGTCATGTATCTGCCTTTTGCTCTTTGATGTTTCTACTCTTTCTCTGTTGTCGGCCTTTTCGTTGATCTTTTTCTTTAGGTCGTGCCATATTAATTGGGTGTTGTTCTCGTCTGTCCTTTGCTGAATGTTATCTGACTGTTTTAGTGCTTTCCCACCTGTCTCCATCACGTAGTCCATGAAGATTTTGTCTTTGGTTAGGTACAGTGGTATGGTTTTTCTCCCCTTCCCTGTCTCCGGTTCGTTCTCGCACGATATTCGTACTGAGACTATGTTGTGGTCTGCGCCATGTAGAGGGGATTGCCTGTTTTCCCATTCCCGCGCTGTCTTGAGTGTTTTACTGTTCATGTATATTCTGTCGAGCCTTGATGAGGTTCCGGTTGCTTTTTGTGTGTACGTATATTGTTTCTCGGTCTCAAACGTGTTCCTCCATCCATCTGTTATTCCGAGTCTCATTTTCAGGTTGTCCAGCGCTTCTCGTGCTTCGGTTGGGTCAGTTCTGCCTGGCAGACGGTCCATTGCCCCGTTTTCGACCATGTTGAAATCCCTGGCTACAATGTCAGGCTTTGGGGTTCTTGGGTGGGCGTCGTAGTAGCTGTTTATCTTTTCCCAGAATTCAGCATTCTCTTTCCCATTTGTTTCTGTTACGTTTGGTGCGTAGATTCCTAGGATTGTGAGTGTTTCGTCCCCGTGCCATTTGAGTTTCAGTAGTATCGCTCTCCCGGGAACTATCTCTTTCTTTATTTGTGGTTCGGTGTTTGCAAACTTTTCCTTGTTGAGAACTATCGCTACTCCCGCTTTTGCGGTTGGTTGGTCTGGGTCAGGGCTTTCGAAGATTGCCAGTCGGCTGAATCTTTTCTCAATCTCCAGTTTGCGCTCTTCGTTCATATGTGCCTCCTGTACTATCATTATCCCTATTGAGTTGTCTCTGAGTATCTGGTTGGCGTGTAGCCAGCGGTTCTTCCTTCCGCTTGAGTTTGGGTCTCCATATCCCCTTATGTTCATCGTGGCTAGGTATAGTGCGGATCTACTTCTAGTTTTCGTTCTTTTTGTTTTACTACTTGGTATGGATTGTTGGTTGCTCGTCTCTGCGTGCGTCTGTGTATTAGGTGTATTGTTTTGTTCCCCAGCCCCAGATGGCTGTGATGAGGGGATGTTATTTGTGTTTTCCTGGGCGCGTTGAGTCCCAGGATGGTTATAATTGTGGTGGGTATTTTCGTAGTGAGCCCGGTTTGTCTGGCTCGCTAGTTCGTCTCCTATTCCCCTCCCTTGGTAACTCGCGAAGTTTCGGCTGGCAGACAGGCTTATTCCTTCCCCCAAGAGAGCTGGTCGAATGCCATTATCTGCGGAACCGTCGAAGTTAGTTTGTATATCCTCATTTGTAAACATATTAGTAGCTTAAGTATGCTTGCCATTGGGGAGCGGGCCCGCTGGGTCGTAGCCGTTCATAGAACGAGTCTGTAAAAGGGGAGGAGAGGTTAGTTTACTTCACGTACCTAGTTTTCTACTCTACGGCTTTGGGCAACTCGTAACCCTAGTCCAGCATTCCGCTTTCCTGTCCGCCGTAGCGCCAGTAAATTTGGGCGGTTTGCTTTCCTCTCGCTTCCCTTCCTATCTGGTTCTTCAAGAAATTGTGATTTGTTAGGAACGTGTCATATGCGTCGTGCTCGGTACGTGTGAATGCATACCGTATCTATCAGTATGGTGTTAAGTAGTGGGTTGTAACATGTCGTGATGGGTAGGTAGGTGTGGGTGTACAGTTTAGCGTCTATTGTTCGTAGTAGAGCTGATTCTGGCCGCCTCTTCCTCTTCCTCGGCCTCTAAAGCCTGCACCTTGTCCCGGCATCAAGCCTCGGTGGCCATGTGCAGCTCCCCTGTGTCCATGGGATGCTCCACGATATCCTCGTCCTCTGCTTCCTCCATTCCAGTCTCGGTATGTACCTCTGCTGGGTTCCTCGGGAATGATTGCGGCGAAAGCTGGGTGCATCTCGTTAGATTCCTCGATGGTCTGGGTCTGTGTAGCGCTGAGTCTGGGCCCGTCGTATCCTTCCATCATGGTGATGTAGCACCTGTCCTCGTGGCAGTCGTCGAACTTGCACAGATTGCACATCTTGAACGGTTTCTTGTAGGGGGTGTACCTCGCAAGCGTTTCCGTGCACGTGTAGAATTTAGGGCTCTCGACTATCTTGACCCATTGGTTGTGGACCTCGGGCTCCAGGTGATAGAAGATGGGCATGGCGGTGACGAGGTAGTATGGGGACTCTTCTCCGTGGTTGTCGACGTCGTGGACGTAGTGGAGCTCGAAGGAGCTCAGGGATGTGTATACGAGTTCGTCGTCAGAGAGGTGGCCTCTGCTGTTCTTGGCCCTCTCTAAGATGAACCGGCGGTACTCGGGTTCTTTGAAGAGTCGCTTTATCAGGGCAGCCCGAGCTTGTTGTTTGTCTTCGTTGTTGTCGCTGACCATCGTTCCCTGGAGGCGAGTGAGGGTCCAGGGTGCAGCTTGGGGGTCGAAACGTAGGACGTGGAAAGCGAGGTTCTGTGAGATGATGAACGTTTGGTGTTTCGTGAGGTGGTCCCTGAGCTCTGGGCCGAACTTTGACAGGATGCAGATGTAGGGGGGTTGGAAGGGGTTTTCGTCGGGCTTTGTCGTGTCTTTCTCGGCGACTTTGTTTAGAGACACCTTGTCCCCGAAGCCCAGGCTTTCGATCCAGTCCACCGCTGCTTTGATAAACATCTTGGATTCCTTGAATAGCCTGGCTCCCGCTCCGAAGAAGATGACAGCGAGGAACTTGTCTGGGTTGCTGAGGATCTCAACCATGTGTTCCTTGTTGACGTTCTGCATCAGCCATTTGGGGGGGGGCTTTAGCGAACGGAAGGGTCCTTGCAATGGGTGAATGTACGTTTCGGTTGATGTGACGGGTCGTAGTTGTGGTACTGTCATGATGCGAAGGGGGAGGTTTCGTGCCGCGGATGGGTCTGGGGGTACCGTTGCGAGGTCAGGTAGGGTGAAGGGCTTCTTGATGACTGGTTTTGGTAGCTTCCGGGTGTTCCTTGGCTGCACTCCCTGCATCCCTTGGGGGCCGTTCTCATGTTCCTTCCCTGAGCTGTCCTTATAGCCCTTTCGTGGTTGTGTTAGATATCTGCTGTTTCATCGGGATGGTAGTTCTCGCACCTCGTCCCCATTCTGCGTGACTTCCTGCGTCAGCGTTCCATCTTGGCCAACAACGCCTGTCTTCTTCTTCGGTGGACCTCCGTTTCCGTTTGATGGCGAGGTGGGCGCTGAGTTTGAGCGGTTCCGGTTCTGTCCTGGTGGAGTCTTCGGTGGTTGTGGTGGGGGTGGATCTGTTGGCGGCGGCGGCGGCGGGTCTTGCCCTTGGTTGCGTTGGGTCGACCCTCCTTGCGGGGGGTTTGTTGCTCCAGCCATGGTTGTCTCTTCGTTCCGTTGGGCCGACTTCTTGTAGTGTCTGCGTAGCACTTCGAATTCAGTTCTCGGGCTTGTTCCCCAGTACCTGAGTTGAGGGACTGGGTTCTGGAATAGTTTCCATCCTCCTTTTGTACCTTCTCGCTCGTTGGAGTTGTGCATGATCGGTTGGTTAAGTTCCGCTATTGCTTCCTATCGCTGCCTCGTTGAGGGGTATTTCGTCTTGGGTCGTGTTAACTGACGTTCTTTAGATCTTTTTATGGGGTTCGGTTGTGAGTAGCGTCACGGGTATTGTTGATTGCTCGTTGTTTTACGTTCATCGAGTATTGCATAGATGAGGGTTGTGATTTGAGTTCGGGCTATGTCGGGATGACACGTATTGTTAGCCTCGTTTTGTGTTGGTGGCGTCTGAGCTTTCGCCCGTGTTGGAGACGTTTTATATATGTTTAAACCTCCTTCCGTGAGGTTGGAGGACGCCTGTTGGTTTCCCCTTAGGGTACTTATCCCTTGAGCCTCGGAAAGGCCAGGCGCCAGATCACCTGATGGTGGTCCTGGTTCAAGGGGAAGGAGGTTATGTACATCCAAAAAAGGAAGGTTTTCGGTTTGAACACGACCGTCACGTTACGTCACACTCGTCCGCCACGACGTCCGAGTCCGACGTCGACATCCCCAGATACCTTGCCCTGACACCGCGGAATCTTTCTCTGTCTACACCTCAGACAGACGAGCTACGAGGCGACTGGCTAAGAAGCTCAAATGTCGACTACTGTTGAAAAGAAGTCAATAACCTCTCTCCGATCTCTCCTCAACCAGTTTCTCCGCATCTCAATCGCTGATGGTCGGATTCTTCTGGGATCTTTTCTGGGAACAGATCAAGCCCTTAATCTGCTTTTGATGAACACAGAAGAGTTTCGATTGTTGAAGGTGGACGGAAGGACAGCACAATCTACTCTTTTATCTGATTGGGACGGACGTTTATCTGAGGGAATGGAGCTCGAAAATCCTAGTGGGAGGTACATTGGTCAGATAGTCGTTCCTTGGAAGCACATTGTGAAGATCGAGGTTCATGGAAGAGAGGATAGAACTGCGATGGCGTACAGAGACGGCCTCTATATCTAACTATCTGCGGCGTGCGCTGCTCCCGTTCATCGTGAGTTGTCATCATTCTGTTGCTTCTTGTCTGAACGCTGTACAGGAACAGACCGAAACATGCTAGCTTTTCTACAATCACGTCAAACGCTTAGTCTACTGCCATATACTCGACTGAAACACATCTGGATTTGGAATCTTTGGAGGAGGAGGCGAGTTCCAGTGAGTCTTGACTTTTACAACGATCAACCAGCAAGTGAACAAGCTTGAACCTGCTTAGACGGGCCGCTCAGAGTCACTGCTGATGTTCGGACAACATCAGATCCAAACGACCAATACCACCGGAATCTACGACAAGTTGCCAACCTACGATCAAGGCCTCGCGACCGTGGAAACCTGGTGGAAACGGAAAAGGCTGGAAGAGACTGGAATAAGCCCGGTATGGTCTGGATGTTGGGCCCATGAGCTTATTTGTGAGTCTCTGAGAATCTGTGTCATCGACTCTGCCTTTCTTTAATCTTCTAACCTGACACATAGCACATACTTAGTGCCTGCCGATAGAACTGATGGCATCGACCCTGTCGTTACTCGTAACCCTACATACACATGCCGTCCATCGCGATTGAAGAGGATTGAAGTCGGCGGCCCACCTTTCTTCCGTGTCGAAGTTTTTTGACCATCATTTGAGCCGGTGCTCGGACAGCCGACGATGCTGACAGGTTGCCAGTTGGTCGTCAGCAAGTCGCCAAGAAACGGCGAAACCGAAATTATATGGCAGGGAAATTGGACTCGGTTTGACGGTTTGTGCAGGCGCAGACCGTGTGGCAAACACTGAGCGAGTCTTCCGGTGAGGAAACAGCTTCTGTAGGACGTCGCTTCAATACCTAAATCGGACGTTGAACCGCGGAATTCTCTACCACGCCCCAAACGTGTCTAATCTTAACCCTTAGCTCACGTTATAGTCGTCCAGGTTGATTTCCGTTTCCTCCGTTAGGCTTCGTGTAATCTCGAATTCCTTGGCCTTGTCAACGGACCTGCATCTGATCCATGCTCACAAGTAACCTTGCGATCATAGGACGACCGTAGAGGATTGTTCGCCGCACGTCCACATGGCTATCCTTTGCTCATCTCAGCGTTCGTCAAGTCGACGATTAACGCCATGTACATGACTGGCCGAGGAAACGGAATTTTCAAAGTTTGTCCCAGCCTTGAAACTCCACCTGTTATTTCACATGTTGACTGTTTTACTCCAGCTCCTTAGTCAACTCCACTTCTCCAGTCACGTCTGGTACTCGTTTCGAAGGATTATACGACTGTCTCTACTTGAGTATACCTGGTTATCGCTGGCCATGCGCAGGGCTAGTATCACCAAGCAAGCACTCACCCTGGTTGTCAAGCATAATCTTACGCCGGTCAATTCTCAAGACCTCCGATCGGAAAAACGCAACCTCTGATGCGGCATCCGGATGCGAGCTCTACTCCCTTTGGGATATATATGGAGGGTATGGAATCTTCTGCTACCTTACCCTTTCTTCTTCCCGTGCTCTACCTTGTAGGTAGCTGGTTTCGACCTCGCATCGTTCCCTTTCTTCCCTTCTCTCCGTCTTCTCTTCTTCCATTGTCCTCTGTTCAACGGCAGTGCCGCCAGTAAGCGTCGATCGCCCACACTCTCTGCTAGCCAGGTTCTGCAGCAGCAATGAAGTCTATTCTCATCCTTGCGCCTTTCCTTTCCGTGGCCTATGGTCATGGGCTTATCTCCGCTGCTGTTGGCGCCAACGGAGTCACGATCTCTGGCTTTGGTGTTAGTAAGTACATTCCAAACCCCTGCGCCAACGCCCCTCTGACCATGATCTCGGCTAGCCTCTACCATTCCTCGGAATGGTACATCCGAGCAGCCCTTCCAGCTTGATACGCCGGTCATGAAGAACTTGGTTGACGGTAGGTACCGTACTCAATTGATGCGGTACTGCGTACTCATTGTTGTTTCCCCAGACCCATGCGGTGCAACCCTCCAGGGTGGTTCTATCAGCATCGATAAGTCCTTCCAGGTCGCTCTGGCTCAAGGAAACGGGCAACTTCCCTCCTTGACTAGCGACGGCTCGATCACCATGACTATTCATCAGGTCAATGCCGACGGCGGAGGACCTTTCCTTGCGCAGTTCAACACGGATGGCACTGGTAAGGACTGGCAGGAGGCAACAGTCACTCAGCAAGTCCCGGGTGCCTTCGGTATAGTTCGAGGTGGTCCCGTCGACTCCCAGTTCACTGCTCAGCTCCCTGCGGGAACTAGGTGTACGGGTGGTCCCAACAACGATGCCTGTCTCGTCCGTATCAACAACGGCGGAGCTGGGAACGAGGCCTCTCTCGCCAACGGCGCCGGACCCTTTGGTGGATGTGTTGCCGTCACCGGTGAGCTTTTTTTTTTGTAGCCCATCCTCATCCATGTTGATAAGTGCCTGTCAGCTGCGACGGGAGGAAACAACAATGGCGGAAACAACAACGGCAACAACAACGGTGGGAACAACGGTGGGAACAACGGTGGGAACACCAACAACGGCGGCAACACCAACAACAACGGAGGGAACAACACTGGAGGAAACAACAATGCCTCACAGAACAACCGCGGCGGACGTAACGGTGGGCGCTTCCGCGGCAACCAGAATCAACAACAGAGGAGGCGTCTTCACCAGCGCGACTTCGTTGCGGCTGTGGACAACCGCAAACGCGAGGAGTTCTCCGATTTGCTCGCCCAACGCCGCAGGCTTGATGTCGAGATAGACCTGAAGCGCCGAGAACTCGTCGAACGCCAGCTCCTCACAGCCGACCTCATCGATGAAATCAAGACTGCTGCCGGATCTGCCATCGACAGTGATTGATACTTTCTTCAACGTTATACTATCCAATGACTTACCACTTTTATGCAGTCCCAATCGATGCCTTTGCAGGCCAGGTCGATGCCAATCCCAACGGCGGTAACTCCACCACAGCCGCCAAGTCGATCCTCACAACACAACAGTCTTTCGATCTCAAGAAGGCCGTTCAAGGCGCTATCGAAGCTGCATTGTCTGTCCTCTCTTCCGCTCAGGATGTCTCCGTTGACGCTGCTGGATTTGGTGTTGCCAATAAACTCCAGCCGGTATGCGATTTCTTTGTCATTCCCTCTCAGGCGATTTACTGATATGCCCTCAAGGCGGCCATTGACCAAGCCAACCGAGAAGCGGAGGCAGCCCTGGCCGATGGATCGACCACCAGTATCAACCAGGTATGGATCATTATATCTATGCGCGTAGTTTCCAATCTTTGACAATGTCGCCTTGCAGGGAAATGCAGGTGTCGGCGAGCCCAATACCGCTGTCGTCCACGAGCTTCTTGGAGCAGGTGCGTCCTTGAGGTTTGCCCTATCAAAGTAGATTTACTGATTCCTCGATATAGTTTCCGACGTCAGGACCCTCACCCTGACCACCTTGGCGGACGGCTCAGCAGCAACCGCCACTGCCGCGGTAGGTGGTGCTGGTGGTGCTGGCGGTGCTGCCGCTACTGCCTCAGTGACCGCTACACCCGCAGGTACTGGCAGAGGCGCCCAAGCCACTGCCGCGTCTGGGCGTAACCGCAACCGCCTTGGCGGACCTTCCAGACTTGATAGTCAAGCATAAGTGAAATTCAGAGCACGCCTTATGCATTCTGGGCTTAGTGATTGATCCTTTCCTTCAACTCTAGACTGTACTTATTGATAGTTTACCACGGCACTGTATGTATTGATACTGAGTACTCAACATATACAATGGAAGTCGGAGAAGACAACTTTTTACTACGCCGAGACCCGTTATCATCTCCTTAGCCAACGTTCAACCTCTTCACTCTAGTGACAGTGGTCGTCGTCGTCGTCGTTGTGGTCGTGATGGCGATCTCGCCGTTTCCGCCGACTCGCAAACCTTCTGCGTCAATCACAGTATCGGCTATGGTGTGTCCACTGACAGGCGCATCAGGCGAGGTGGGGAGCTCCTTTACCGTTTCCCAGTCAGATACACTGGCGAGATCCACAGAGCTTTGCGCGGGAGAATGTGGGGGTGTAATTTTGGAGTATTGGGGAACTTCAGCTAGGCGCCACAGCTGGCATGGGTGAATCGGTTGTTGTTCCGCTCTTAGGTCTATCTGTTGCGGGAATATAGTTTCAGATGGTCGAAATCAGGTGGCTGATATCGAAACTTCACCTTGTTCCCTGCTCGAGAATTCCCCCAATCTTTAAGATCAAATACGGCACGACTACCGGGCCATCGAATACTACATTGAGAGAACGAAAATGCAAATGTATAGCTTAGCGTTGAGTTGACAGATTTCACCTTGTAAACTCCTCACCGATATGTGCTATTTTGCAGGTCGTACACCTCTATCTCCCAGCTGACTGGGAAAAGACTAGCTTCGATCGGATTATTGGCAGGTCGGGCGGAGTTGACAGTCAGGTATGCACTGTTGCGCATACTCTGAATGGAATATCCTGCTCCTAGTCGTTCAAAATTCCACTGTAGAGCTATCGCTTCGGACAAAATAACAGAGAATAGGCTTGGGAACTTACCTGCTGATTCGAGGCTTCCTCGCCGTGCTCAGGGAAGGCTTCAAATATGATCTGAGCTGGGCTCTTCAACGACCCTAAAAAACAACTACCTGTGATTGAGGTTGCATCTGTCCCCGACAAATCGACCACTGTCCCTCCCTGCGCATTTATGATCTTGTACACTCCCGGCCTTGGGTGTTGCGAAATTCTGGGATCGAGCTGTGGACGACTGGAGAGACTTGTTATCGACATGGAAGACATCTAGAACGTTGCTCTTGTTTAGCGTGTTTGCTGCATGGCATGGTGATTCTCTAATTGAGACGCTTCCTTCTCCCAAACACGCCACGAATCCAACCACGCGATTATCAGTGAGAACGCAAAGCTGATAAAGACATCCGAAGTTGTCCTGCCGCCTGCGCACGACATGCTCAGGAGTAGAGTCGGAAACGTAGGCTTGATTTACCATCTACTGATCCGTCAATACGGGTTTGGAAGGCAGCTGTGAAAGGTCAAAGTTGCAGCATTGCGAAAGGCACCATCTCCGATGCCCATGTGTGAGGTCCAGAGTAGCTGATCAGAAGCTGGAATCCCTACATAATACTGAGGCCCAACTCGAAGGGGGGCGGTGAGTGCTGCATCGGCCTTCAGAGCTCACAGTTCCACATTTTCCATGCGAGGTTAACAGAAACAGCTTACTCGAGTGGGAGTGCAACGTCAAAATGTCGTCTGGGAGAACCCGGAATATTCGGTAGAAAACGATCTGGGATCTCGGGGACGTTAGGTCTAAAGCTCACATTTGAAGTCTACGAGAGGAATGTTGCCTTATTCCTACCCTTCTTTGTCCCCTTGTCGCGAGGAAGAGACCCGGATAAATATCTTGAACGTGATGTCCTCAGTCCATTCACCACGCATTGATATGAGCTCCAAGCCGTCAGTTGTTCATCAGTCCGCAGCACAGAAGCAACCGGGGGGTTCATAATGAGTCACACGCGGCCCGTCAGTGAGCTTGGCAACTCTGTGGCCATTCTGTATACATGGGCAAGTGAGCTGGGGTGCTAAGTTGCAATCGTGGAGCTTCTGTGGAATATTAAACCAAGGGCAGAACCGGGGCACGACCGATACGTTCGCGATTTTACGAACATACTTGAAAGTACAGGCCAAGAGTACTCCTAAGTACTTCGACTCCAGTGTCCAAGAGAATACCTGCTGATGATGGTTTACGTCCCGGAGTATGTTCCTGGCTCTACCATACACCACACGTTCTGATTATCGATGAGTCTCGTTAGATGCCATTGCCATCCTTTATCGTCTAATTCGGCCTGACGTCAAATGGGGGTCGCCGAGACGAGTTCCAGAGGGATATAAAAGACGATGCGTCTTCACACTGAAAGACAACAATGGCTCCCGAATCAGGACACACATACCACATCATCAATGTCAAGTCAGGAACGGCGCTAGACGCTGCAGACGACGGTCCCAGTACGTCCTACTCACCGTGGTCGAAGGACTGGATGTTGACCACTATTCACAGTCAATGGCTTCGAGGTGCACGGTGGAGAGAATCAAAGGGTACGCCGAGGATCGAATAGCCTTTTACCAAAGACCTAACAATCTCCTGCAGTGGACCCTCGAGCATAACGGAGAGCACTGGACTTTCCGCAACGACAAGGGTCAATTTCTTGGTCGCGAGGGAGAGGTCGAAGAGGGACTGCACCTCAGATGGGTCGACTACCCTGTCGAATGGGACATCTGGCCAGACAACAACGACGACAGCGTCTACAGGTATGTTACACACATCACCAGCGTTCGACTCTGGCGTGTGCTCACCCTTTACCAGGATCTACGTTCCCGGCTGGCATACCGCCATGAACATCGACCTCTCCGACCATGGTAACGCCGACAATGGTACTCCCATCACCTTGTGGGGCCAATGGGAGGGCGAGCACCAAACCTGGAGGTTCGAGGAAGTTTGAATCATCCGCGAAGATATGTCATAAGAAGTAGCCGTTTGATCTGTACAAGAAAACCGAATTGAAAGTGTTCATGTCGACATCTTGTAGTGAGAGTAATTACATGTTTTGAGAGCGACCACTACGCTCCACTGAACGACCACAGCTCCCCGGCGACTCCTATCAATCCATCTTCTTCGGAGACGAATAGCCTCGTGTTTTGATCCATGTCCATCGCAAGCGCAGGTTCTTTTCGGATTTTTCTTGACGCCTCGGCCTCAAATAACTTGTACCCGAATAGTCGTGGTATCAGAACACAGAATAAAGACCTCGCAGAAAGCGACCCACCGTGAAATAGGTATGATCCAAGAAGTCTTCCATCGAGTATTTCTGTTTGGTGAAGGCTTCCGAGAACATCTTCGCGAGTGTCGACACTGAAGAGTGATAATGTGACTTGTGCGTCTGTATTTCCCAAAGGGAACTTGAGATGGCATCGGTCGTGAGAGGGTTACCATCTGTCGGGTTGAACGGATCTAATGAAGGGATGGGATAAAATCGTGTTTCACGACGCGGGATGAGAGGCAGAGACGAACCATGTGAAGCATCCTCATCTCGATGTATCATGGGCATCAAGGCTGGGTGTCGTTTGAGTAAGTTGTATGTAAACGGGAGGATCATGACGATGGCAGCAGGAGGTGCATTGAGCGATAGTCGGGCAAGCCGCTTTACGAACGATGCGACCAAGGTCGCGGGTAAATGACTACGGGTAATGGATTAAGTGAGGTGCTCAGCCAAGTGGTAATCCACCTACGTCGAGCTGAGGAACAACTCAGTCATTCGGAAGAAACGTGCACGGTGTTTGAGGTGAAGGGTGTCGCGATCCAGGAAGCCGTACAAGCGAGTATAGAAAGAGGGATAGTCCCTGTTGAAGCTAAGTTAAGTGGACTGGCTGCAGAACGAGCAAGTGAACTCACAGGTTGTATTCCTTCATCAAGGCGTACAAGGCATTCAACGCCAGAAGACCCGCAACCCCACCTGTAAGATAACATTCAGCTCGTCTCTCATTTCAGGCCGAGTGGGTTGACCGACCATAGTCAACGCAAGCGCCTATCCAATCCATCACAAGTACCGGTCGCGTCAGATGCGGAAGGACACCGCGATGCATGACGTTAAGAGCGCGCAAAACAAGAGCTTTGGTACCCTCTGGATCGTCGGGTACGGAGAGTTTTGGGAGCAAAGCTAGCCACGCACGAGTGAACACAGCTCGATGGGAAGGTAATGAATGAAGAGACTGATGAATTGTTAACGTATGCGCTCTCCCTATTGGTCCTTTGGGCTTGGTAGCATTTGACTTTGTGGATGTATCTTCATCAAAAAATTTTCGCCAATCGTCTTCCTCATCGTCACCGGCTGCTGGTTCTTCTTCCTCTGAGTCGTTGGAGTCCGTATTCTTCTGCTGCTTTGTCCTGGGAGGCTTCTTTCCGAGCTCTTCCACCCACCAGGCATTAAGTTCTGATTGCTCGGTCGGAAATGTCGTGAGGCGTTCAAGCAAGGCTAGCAGATTCTGCGGGGTAGCTGGATGCTCATGTAGTGAGAGTTTCGACAGAGTTGAACTGAAGATAAGAGTATTAAGCGCGTCGTTAGTCTTCTCGAAATTTACATACGTACCCTGCCTCCCGCAAAAAGAACCACCGAATGTCATCGTGAACACTGAACCAGGTATCATAAAATGCGTTTAAAACATCTGAGTCTAGCTTCCGCTCCGACGAACTGGCCTCGCCGCGGCTCCGATATGATGGTGGACACAATAAAAGGGCATTCACGATCCGTCGAAAGTGAGATGCGTGGAATTGAGGTGCAGGAGGTGAAGAGTGTTCTGAGAACGACGTTGAAAGGTGCTTTTGTAATGACATGAGGACCTGCAAGGCAGATACCTGGAAAGAAGTTGATCAGAATACCTATCGACACTTGGAATGGAAGATGGAAGAATACGCACCCTCAATGACTTCTCTTCGTCCTGCAACAACCCAGCCAACAGCTCAACGTAGGCATTCAATTGCTCCCACAACCAAGTCTTCACGAGCTTCGCGTTCTCATCGCCTGCGACAACGAATTTTCCCTTTCGTATTATCGTGACAAATGAACGATAGAGTGCATAGACAGATTTTAAGGCATCTTCGGCGTGTTTTGCGGTTGTAGCAAGCTCGAGAAGGTCGGTGATTGGATTTAATGAGCCATTGTTCTCCACTGCATCCGATATTTGTTGTTCGATCTTCTGAGCCGACTGAGAAAGCTCTGAAGATACATCAACGTTGCGTTTCTTTGCTGGAGGTGGAAGAGAACGCACAGTGGCGGGCATTTCGAGATGAGAGTACAAACTCAAAAAATTAACGTGAGCGCTAAGCTAGAGTAGTGTTACATAATCGAGCGCCTACTTGTACAAATCGAGTAGAAGCAAAAAAGGAAAGAAAAAAATAAAATAGAGAGAGGACCCAACTACATCGGTTTCAAAGCATTCCAGTCCTGGAGAGCACTATCTACGGCATGAAGTAGCTCCTGTATAATAGGAAGGTGTACTAAAGCTCTTCCAGGGAGTGCACCCGAGTCACAAGTCCCAGGTCTGTTCTTGCAGAGAGCCAAAGGTACCACTAGTGCCGAACGAGCTGAGGAACGAAGTCCGACGAGATTGAGAGATGAATGGTTTGTGTTGATAGATTGACTCTGGTACGCGCGGAGGATAGAATCGAACGAGCCGCTATTAGCGCTGGGAATGAAAGCGGGTGGGAGAGCCGAGGTAATCGACTGAGTGTTCTTCAACTGACTGCTTGGACTGGTCGTGATCATCGAACGTGAATAGATGGCGTGCCTCTTGCTCGTGCTCTGTCTCTTCAATGCCTGAGTGGCCGAGTCATCTTCTCCTTCGTCCTTTTCAGTATGTCTCTCCAAAGGAGCGCCGAATATCTTCCGTACGTCTGGCACTTGTCGGCTAGTGGTCACGATACTACATGAACTTCGCGAGGGAGAAAACTTGGTGATATTGGAACCTCCTCCAGGGTTCAGAGCATCCACCGAGTAGGCGGTGGCGTGTCTGTGTCGACGCTTGATGGCAGCAGCGGCAGCGGCAAGCGATGTGTGGCCTTTGCCTGAAGGAGCGAGCTTAGGAGCACTGGAGTCGACCGTATGACGAGGAGTATCTGGGCTTGTCATTGATATCGACCAAACCGGGCGCTGCACTACACCAAGGCTAGAGGACTTGCAATGAGGTGAAGAGCGAGGTGGTGTGGCACCCTTGGAAGGCGTGTGAGGAGGTTTACAGGGTTTACAGGAAGAATAGTTTGGGGGAAACTCGTGGTTAGGAGCAGTGAATGGCTGATGAGCGGTTGATGACCTGGTATGCTTATTGATTAACGTTGAAAGTCCTGGAATATTTGGGTCTCGTTCTGATAAAGTCCTGGTTCTTCGGCCAGAGTCCTTCGCAGACGAGGCGAAATATGTGGAGGCCTCAGATGAAAACGTTCTCGTAACTTGCATGGAAGATGTCTTCACTTTACCGGCTCCAGAGCGTGAGGTCCATTTAGCCGGAAGCTTGACGATGTTTAGAGACCTAATTGGGATGAGTTGAAGTTGGGGGTCCGGTCTGACGGAGTCAATCGCTGGGGAGATACCCGAAGAACGGGCGTTTCGAGACGAGGATGCCACTGCCAAAGACAACTCGCGAACAGTATTCTCCTTCCCCGCATTGCGCTACATACCCTTCGATGAAAATGGGTATAACACTACGGATCGAAACAACTCACCTGTTCGCCCTTGACCATTTTCGTCTCTTTCTTGATCCCGCCAGCCTTTAAAACTTCAACTTGCTCTCTCTTCGACCCGACTTCCTTCAGAGGTACAATCTGAAACCGATGGGGAGACTTGTCTCTGACAGCAACGCGTGTCTTCATCGTGTGCAACTGGGGAGTGGTTTCCACTAAGGACGACGTTGAAGCACTAGGACGGGAGATTTGAAGACGCTGAGGACCCGGATCAATAGTCTCGCTATGGGTCGCCGACGCAGGTATACCAGCTTCCGATGGAGTGACGGAACGGCGAGTCGCAAGAGCGCTCAGGTTCCCGGGATGCTGGAGGGGAATCTTTGCGGCAGGCCTTAAGGAGTGAGGTAAGGGAGGTTCTGATTCACGAACTTTCTTCCTGACCGCTTTGCTGGTGCCAATAGAAGAGCCGATTGTACAAGTACCTGTAGTGGACGGTCCTTTCGCTGCGAGGCTACCAGTCGTTTTGGTTCTCGTTCTTCGCGCAATTCCTGAGGCAGGTATGGAGGTTGGGAACGCAAAGTTCGGGTCCAAGATCCTAGTAGCCATCATATAATGAGGAGCAAAGAATGAGAGGGAGGGTCAAAGGAGGGGGATTAGTTTTGAGGGGCGATGGTAGTGGTAAGAAGACAAGCACGAGATACTAAGCGCCCGACAGCCAAGCTGTTGAAGTTTGAAGGTGAGCATGTGGCAAATCATGCACACTGCATCTGAAGCACTACAAATACATAGTGTATCACTGTATTCTACATGGGGCAGAGGGGTACCCTATCTCCCCTGCCGGTACACCGAGCCAAACGCGTCCGTTCACGAACTTCAGCATATCATCGCAACCCTGTAGAACTTCAGTCTGAGTTCCACGAATTTCTTCGAAAAATGACGACTCACTTGAGTTAAATTTGACAGAGCTGGAAGCAGCGTGAGCGACTGTACAGAGAAGTGAGATGAAGAGGACTCAACGCACCATATGTAATCCCCGGAAGGTCGCGTAAAGCTCCCATCAGGCAGTTGATTTGATCGCGAAGCTGGCACAAAGACGCGTTCCTATCGTTCAAATCGGATTGAACATTCCGTTTCTCGTGCCGTAGCTAGAATCAAAGCGAAGTCAAATATATACGCCAAAGAGCGGCTGAGGAAGCGTGATCCTACCTGTCGTACTAGGGCTTCCAGCTGAATTTTGACGTGGACAAACATGATATATGAGAAATCGAAGGAACAATAGACGAATCTGACAATCAAACCTCCTGTATCCGTGCTCTTTCCGCCTGAAACTGCTTCTCAAATTGCAACTATTCCAGGTTCATTTGTTAAGCCCAGCACACAAAGACATGGCAGCTAACGTACCAGAAGCGGCCGTGCTGCACGAGCTCGCGACTCTTCCTCCATGTCTATGTCGGAATCAAACGCGGAAAGCGATGGTCGCATATTATGAGCCACGACGCGCGACGCGTCAAGTCTGGCCGATCGTTGAAGCTGAAGGTTGCTGGAAAAGGGGAACTTTCAGAACCTCGACGACCAAGAACACCGCTGCAAATTTTATCGCACCTTGAACCGGCTGAGCATTCTTGCATCTGTACATCTTCCGATCTACAAGTCAGGTCAATAGGCGTTCAGGTGCGGGGCCAAATGCGGAATATAACGCACGTCGAAGGCTCATCAAGATCCATAGGTACCTCCAACCTCCTCGGAGGGCGTCTGCCTCGCTGATGAACTGGGCTCGTATTCTTCTTGGGTGCTCTTTGTGGGCCCAAAATCTGCGGGACGACGAGTCAAATGTAGCCACAACGTATGATGACCAAGGGAACGCGATGCGAACATTGTGTTTGTGTGAACTCGCCTCAGTTCGAGGTGACTTTCTCGACGTATGTCGATATGAAGTGCGTGGAGACGAGATTTGGCGATCTATAGGCATTGCAACTGGTGCCTCCGCTCCCTGCGTCAAATTCGGGGCTTTTCTCTTCCTGCTTGAGGTAGATTGCAGTCCCCTCCGGTCGTGAGCATGGTGAGCAGAGCTGATGTCTGGCAAGGGGGTCATGTAAGGGGGGTCGTGATGCTTGGTCGGGGCGGAGGGGAACGAAGGCGGAAAAGCTGCAGAACAAGACACATCTAAACATAAACATAGCATGAGCCTTCCCGAGCAACGCACCTTGACTTTGTATAGACGCGAGCTGCGACTGTAAGCCTCCCAGATCATACGCATCCTCACGGGACCACATGCCTGGAGACGCAAGGTGGATTGAGTGTCGAGAAAGGATATCACCCCTTTAACAGACTCACGAGCGTCGAGAGTGCCGCCACTCGTCTGAGTGCCAGGCTGACTGAGAGCAACGCGTCTACGTTCTCCAGGACTAGAACCCAATCGAGCCATTGGGTAGAATTCCGGAAAAGTATATGTTGTAGGGAGGTTGTGTAGTGTAAGGGGTAAGAGTCCAAGGATGTAAAGGAAAGATACGTTGCAGACCCGCCGCAACTTAAGTGGAAGATGAAAAGAATGACAGGTGCTAGAGGGCAGAGAGTAGGATGGGGGTGGGAGGGAAACGTTCATCGGTATAAATGTTCCTGCGAAGGGATCTCAACGCGCCTTTGTCACCCGGCTATCTTCTTTATGCACGCCACTGATATCTTCGTTCCTTGGTAGTTGAGCCTTTGTGTTCTCAGGTGGACGAGTATTTCAACAAACACGTGTTCATTGGGTTAAGGGTGCTACAAAGGAATATAAAGGCAACTTTAGGCCAAAGAAAGAATGCGCACCATCTTCCTGCAACGATCTAGCACGTTTACTAGCACAGCACGGTATATTAAGCGGCGTCACATTGTTCAGTGTGAGCGAGAGGCCCTCAATTCAATTTCGAGTCTGGTCGTCCAAGTTCGTGTTTGCATGACTTATCCAAGACCTTGCTCTCGAGAGCCGTAGACCTCCGCATACTACGTTCCCTGAATGCGACACGACAGTGCAGGGACGACATAGCGTTATTCCCTGCGATAGATGCTCAATAAGCCTTTGGCACCTCTTCTCTTGCGTCCTTCCTCCAGCTGTTGTTTTCCGCGCGAGCTCCAAACGTACTTTCCGTACTGAGTTGACATGATGTCAGTCAAATGGCTCGGACTGGAACATATCGTTGTAGATTCAACGTGGTCTTCTCACCAAGTTCATCAATATCCGACATGTTTCCGCTCGCTGGGCGATCCAGCATACCGAGGAGATACCGAGACGACAGCCAACGCTCCCTTCAACTCCTCCGTGACGGCAGGCTGTTGTTCCAGGTTTTTCTACTCCTGCAGTGAGATGTCGTCGATCTTGTTTGAGTTTCAACCTCCACTTCTCAGCCTTCTGTTCGTTTGAACTCGGGCGTGATGTGGACTGCATATGGTATGATGGAAGATGCCTGTCGAGCCCGATGGATAGAGGCTTTATCGAAACCAGAGCGAGGTTCAAGCGTTGAATGGAGTTTTTGAACAACTTGATTGTAATGGCAAGTTGCTGACCGTTGAAGGTAACAGGTCAAGTCCCATGTTCAAGTTTTGAACTAAACGGACGGACCGTCGAATGGTACTGTATTGCCAGCAGAAGTTGAAGTAAAAAGTCAACCTGCGGGGCACGAGTGACGTAATGGGATTACACCCCTCCTCCGGCCCGCAATGCGCCAGTGCCAAGCCAATGCAATTTCCGAGCTAATTTCCACATCCATCATCCACCACCGTCTACGAAATTCTACTCAACGATTCGCATAGCGGTCAACTCCTTTAACCGCCTTCATATTGTCATGCTCTTGCTGAGAATGATTGCTCAGATCCCGTGCTATATGCCAAGCTTCGCGCACCAGACTTCCAGTTTCGACCCTTGTTCCGGAAATGATCTGTGCTCTTTGGGGAAGATCATCTCCTTTTTGGAAGGATTCTGTGACCTCAAACAACGCGTACAGAACTCATGGCTTGACTTGATTCTTTGCTGAGATCTTCTATGCATGTAGTAGCCGGGTGCTATGGCGTCCGAAAAGGATCAGCTGGAGTAGAAAATTACCGTCATTTATCCCATTTTTCTCCTTGGGTTCGTATATAAGTTGGTTCAAAGTCATGCAATTGTTAATTGACACGCAATCGCGGTTGCTCTCAAGCTCACAATGCGCGGAATGCTCACTCTTCTGCCAGCCTTCTTGCTCGCAGCCACGGCCATCGGTGCTCCTTCAACAGAACCCGTGGAGAAACGCCAAACGACGTGGAACCCCCCTTCGAACCTCGTCCAGCCTTTGAACGAAGTGTGGAGCCACTATGAACAGACATACAACGGCGGCAATCCATTGAGCTTCAAGAATTATGGTTTTGATGTTCGTCTAGTCCTCTCTTCAAAGCTCTAACATCCCATTCTCACATGTCCGGTTCAACAGATAGTCATGGCCAACAAGGGCCAACTTAACTACTGTGTCCGTCTGGACACCTCGCGCACGATAGACGCAGCCACACGAGCCAACATCCAGAGCGCCGTTCAACGCCACATCAACAAATGGAACTCTTGGCTCGCCGGATGGAACGGTTGGCCATACGCCAATATCCCAGTCAACGTCGTCGGGTATGCTGTTAGAAACCGCAATCAGCTCACAGGAGACCTTTCTGGTCTCGACATCTACACCGACACTGATAGGGACGGAATTCCTCAATGCGCAGAGGCCTGTGGACGATTCTTCCACCAAAACAATGACTACTCTAAATGTCCTGGCGGTGCTGCCCGACACTACGGTGAGTCGAATTGCCGTTCCACTTCGGGGTTTTGGAGATTGAAAGGTTAGAAAAACAGACATGAGTGTTTGGCCTACCGATGGGTTCGGTGGAGGTGCTGGCGGTGACTGGGGTCAAAGGATCGATGCCGACTACTTCTTCTCGACACTCAACGGCGACGACTACATGCTTCTTCATGAGATGGTAGGTAGTCTCTTTCACGAGTTGTCGTCTCAATTCTCACAGTCTCTCGTCATACTAGGGACATACCTTTGGTTTAGATGGTAAAGAGCACGAGTCTTTTTTGCCTGCGTCTCCCGACTAATAATTCTACCTTTTAGATTTCTACGACTGGACTCCGACTGGTGTCAGCAGCTTCGTCATGAAGGCCTGGACCGCACTCTCGATTACGGACTTTGACGGCTGGGTGAGTTTTCTTCCAATAAAGCGATAGTCTCAATTCCTCATGATCACTCTTACCACCAAACAACAGATGTTGCGAGACTGGTGGAGACATCTCAAGTCCCGCTACGGTATCAGTCTCACGGACGATGCTAGTAGCACGGCTGCAATTGAAGAGCAATCCGAGGGTGGTTCGTTGAACTTTGACGACCGAGTGTAAAGTAGGATATTGAATATGTGTCCTTGTGTAACGAGTCGGAAACCTGAAAAATCTGCTGCGGGGAGCAGTAGAGCGATGAGCGTCGTGGTGTTGTGTCCGTCAGGGTGTATCACGGAGGGAGGACGAGTTCCCGTTCTATGATCGACATGATTCTAGAGACCAAGGATGGCAATGGAGCTGGACCGGTAAAGAATAACTGGATGTGTGATTGACCCGAATGAATACAAGATTGGTAAGGTATAGTTAAGCGACGTAATAATCATAGCCTATAGCTAGGGGTATCTGGAGGAACTAAGCTTCGAGAAGCAGGTTTACTTACTACTACTATTCGATATCCAAAGTCCTTCGAGAGTGTCCCAATCTATACAGCCAAAGAGTCCGACCAATGCCTCACAACCCCCTCCCCAATAATCTGAAACTTGAACCGCTTCACGTCCCTCATAATAATCGACCCGTGCGAATTAAACACCGCATCCAAAAATGCGAAATGCTTCTTGATGGGCAGTGTGTTGAGTTGTCCTGCCATCTTTCTTTGCAGGGGGGACAGAACCGCAGGTTTCTCGTCCCTCGGTCCACCCTCGTCAACTTCCTTCGCAGTCATTGGCCGTTGAGGTTCTTCTATGAGTTCAACAACGGCCTCTTCCATATCGTGTTCGAGTCTGGCCAGGGTCTGTGCGAGACTTTCTGTGGATCGAGAGTCTTTCTCCAGAGCCTTGATCCTTTGTCTAGATTTTCTGGATGCCTTCGTGAAGCGTATTATGACGAGTGTCGCCACCGTTGGGATTAATAAAGGTATGAGTGCGTAGAATAGCTGAGAAATTCATGATGTCAGACCCTGTCAGAAGATAGAGTAGGATTAAAAGGGCTCACGATGTTAACGGGGAAACGGAATCGTAGGAAAGGTGGAAGGAATGGACGTTTAGGCTTGGTTCTCCGCTGTTCGAACCAATCCTTGGTTAATACTGTCGGCTTAGGTGTTGGTGCAGGTGGAACGGGAGGTAACGAGTATGAGCTGATGACCCGCGAGTAATTGTCCTCGTATTCTCTGTTTGCGCAGTCAGCAGAGAGTTCAAGCATAGAATAGATAGACCCACATCTCGATGCCATTTGTTGCGTGATCAGCAAACGGATCATCGACCTCTATCGCTGCGGTGACGAATGGTACTGTCGTGTCATATACACTAAACTCAAATCAGCATGGTGAACATGAGAATATGTCCAGAGAGCTTACGCATTGGCATATATCCTAACTTGCTGGAAGGAAGCGAGCGCTCGGTAGAATACTCGTTCTATTAGTAGTGATCACTGATCAGCAACCTGCTCCGTTCTCTGAGCGCACATTGGACGAACCTGGGTCTGCCATGACTTCGAGAAGAGGTTTCCCTGTATTTGACCAACTATCGGCGCAGTAAAACTGCTCTCCTGTTCTTGACAAGAGTCTGGGTCCCAATGCATTCGAAAGCATCGACAATATAGACGGATATCGAGGCAGCCCGAGGTGCGGTGTTGCGATGGTATTGAAGTTCATGGGTGTCACATCCTTGAAGAAGCCCTTCTGGTAGAGAATCCCGACAACATATCTTGAAACAAGCCCTCCCAGACTGTACCCAGTGATAGAGAACTTGTCAACTTTCTTTCCGTCTTCTGCCAGTTGCTCGACCTCGTCGATGACCTAGGTCGGATCTCAGAGAACTGAATGCAACAGAAAGCTAGTCATAACGCACCTCTTGAGCGACGCGCTCACCTCCCCAATCTATTCCGTCGTATGTCGAATCCTCAGCATTGGTTTTGGCCAGCATTACATGGAGGGTGGTATCTGTTTCGACCTCCTTCTCTTTTGCGATCCGTTCGAGTTCCTGGAGATGGGTAGGGTTTCCCCACATTCCGTGGACCAATACGAGGAGATGTACAGACATTGTGGGGGAGGACTTTTGTTGGCTTGCAGTAATGGACGTTACAGTATAAATCATAAAGTGTTGCGGTGACGAACCGAAGGCCTCATGAAAATGTCATGCGGAATGACACAGCTCAATTCATGCCCGGCGATCATCACTGCGGCTATACGCGTCGAATCGGCACTTGTGTTCAGGGCATTTCGGGCGCTTGGGCGGAAAGGTCCATATCCGCGTATCCGTACACAAAATTAGTATCGCAACAGAAAAGACTGTCGTATTTGCGAAGGAGGAGGCGCGATTCGTAGCCCACAGGCTCATCACCGTCCTGATATCATCGAAGTCATCACTTCAAGCTTCAATCGCTCAAATTGGCTAGCTTGCAGTGGCGGGAAAAGCCACTGCCGCCTCACAGCCTACGGGTTGGCGACATGTAAGGGATTATGTCGAAAGGATATCGCGGGCATGACGGACTCGGACGAACGACGAGTACGGCGCCTCGCAACCGTCGCAGCTTTGACTGTATACGCTTGGGATTTACCGACCTAGGACCACTCACTGACTACTTCGAGTCTTCTTTCCTCTAAAGACTCCTCATAGATGAAAGACGAAGCGTATCGGTAATCTGATCAGAGCAGCGCCCTGAGATTTCATATTACAAACCACAGCAGCCTAACCCGGATGTAAGAACGCTCGGCGCACAAGAGCGAAGTAACATCCGAGAGCTCTGGGAAGTCTGGCTGTGATAGATACCTGATAATGATCGTGAAACGTCAAATTGGCGACGTGCACGCCGCTTACCAGACTAGGATTTCAACACGTACTGTACACCCGCTGTAAGCTGAACCCTGTATTAGAGCCTTGAACGAGAAATATATCGATACACGGAGAGTCTTCACTGTTCAGTCAATAATGTTCCACAAGTACCCCAAATCAGAATTCAATGTTCAAAGTCATCTGTTGAGCAAGTGGTTGTAAGAGTTGAGTGATCTATCTAATCATTCGGACACATACCATATCAGTTGTACGCTCAACCTCCTTAGCGAAATCATCCGTAAACTCTCGCATCTCCACGAGCACCCGGTCTTTGCAATACGGACATTGTACCGCTTTCCTGAACGTCCTGTTCATGAGATCAGGATCCTTCACCGTGACTCCGCACGGCCGCTCCTGGAGTAACAACGCGGCATCCTGCATGTATTCCACCCACCACGACCGAGACGGTATGTTTTGGTTGTCGTACCCGGTCACTATCTCCTCGTTCGAGCACTCAGGACACTCTCCACCCGCTCCAAACTTGATATACGACGCCATATCTATCCAACCGAACGCGGTAGCCATCGCTCGTGCGGCCTTTCCGCTTCTGTGATGATATTCGTGTAGTCGATGCAAGGCGGTAGCGGGGATGAGGTCTAGCTCTCTGACGAATCGACGAGGAACCAAGGGTTCTCTGAGCAACATCTTTGCGGCTTTTTGGACCTGATCGTGGAGTTTGAATTGCCACGCGATACAGTAGGAGCGAAGAGGTTCTGCAGCAATGAACGGATCGAACTGGATTACGATCCGCTTCACTACTCCTGTCATGTCGTATTTCGATGCCGGTTCGAGGACCAAGCGGATCTCATCGAGGGATTCGAGGATAGGGCAGTGAGCCGGATGACAGAACATCAACAGTTTCTCGATGGCCTTGCTGGATTCTGGCATTGGTACTATGGGTAGACCGTCGTGATTCTGGATAGCAGTAGAGCGGGGTTCTGGTTGCGGTAATGAGAACATTCCCTCGAAGAAAGGAGATGCGAATGAGAGAAGGGATTTGTACATCCTAAAGTCAACACCGTCAACTGTCCGAAGAATAACGTCTGCCTTGATATCGTTGAAGATGGAATTGACTAAAGACGTAGCTGAAGGTTCCACCTCCATTTCTGTATATTCTGTTCTCGTGCGAGCTACAACATGTGCTTTCGTACCGGCAGATTGACCGGAGGTAACGAGAGATGATGGAAGTAGAGAGATAAGAGGCGGTGACGCAGCGCGTCAAATTTCGATGACATTGTCGCTGTTACCGCGTTCAGTATAAACGGAGGCTACTCAGATAACTAGCTGTAGATAGTGCCCTGGTTTACGCTGTACAGGATAACAATGCCTATTCACTCTCTTCTCCGACTTCTTGCTCCTCTTCTACTTGCTCCTCCTCCTCTTCTCCTTGTTCTTCCTGTTCCTCGTCCCCAGATCCCTCAGATCCTTCATCTCCAACACCTCCCCATTCGCCACCTCCTTCATTCTCATTCTCATCATCTTCATTCTCATCATCGTCTCGTTTTCTTTTTCCGACCGATACTGGAGTTGAAGGTGCGTCATCGCTCGCAAGAGTGACACAAGTCAGACGTGTCCCTTTGGTATCGTACTGAGCCGCAGGCGAAAGCTCCACCACCTCTTTGCGGTCGGCCGGAAGACCTGCAAGATCATAGACATGTATCATTCCATCCGAAGACACGGTGCTGACGATTACTGTCGACTTTGGGGGGGTAGAATTCTCGTCCCTCGGAGGGATGGACACTGAGAGGGTTTCTATTGCTTTTATTCTGCTTTGGTCGTTAGAAACCAAGACAAACGGGGCAAAGGGAACAAGCACACCGATTTGAATGCCCAACCATCTTGCCTATTATCTGTGGTGGGTGATCCTGGTCGGTAGGAACATCGTAGATGGAAACATTTTTGTCTTCAGCTCCGATGAGGAGCACTTCAGTCTTTCCGTCGGCACAGAGAGTAAATTTAGCATCATGTAGACGCGATGGATGGTTGGTCGTATGGGTGAGCGTCATTGCCTTGTACAAAAAATGCTAGGTTTTGTGCTGCAGTGCGGAAAGTGTGATGAGGACTGACTGTGTCATAAACATCGATAGTAGAACCAGAAAGAACGACGAAACGCGTGCCGTCAGTCGACCACCGTACTATTTCGCCCTCTAAGTAAACGTCGTGAGATGAGGTGCAGAACAGACCACAATAGAACCTCAGCCTGACCTTTTCCGAGTTTTGTACTCGCAACACCCTTTCCGCGCATCAAATCCCACATCCTCAGTGCCCTATCTTTTCCAACACTGAGCGCGACTTTCCCTGAGGGATGGACGGCCACACAGTTCACCCGTGCTTTGTGACCTTTCAGAGATCGCAATACTGACCAATCCCTCGCATGAAAGAGACACAACGTTCCGTCTTCAGACGCAGAAAGCAGGTATGATCGAGACGCAAAGTGAAGCTGTGTTATTGAGCCTATAAAAACGCGACAATCGCCAGTTTTACTCAGCTGTTTTTCAGGAGATCTCCAGAGGACGTACCTTCGTGATGCATCAGCCCTCCAATCTCTTTTTTCCTCCTCAAATCCCACACCTTGATAATCTCATCCGCACTTCCTGTCGTAAGCCATTTACCCCCTGGAGACGCTGCAACTGCTTTTATACACGAGACGTGTGCAGGAAACATGAAGATAGGCTTGAGATCGAACTGTGTTTCCTTCGATTCTGAGAGTGAGGTGCTACCCTCTAGACCATAGAGCAATTTTTCGTACGATCCAGCGACAATCTTGAATTTCCCAATCGGCAAAGACACATTTTTTGCCGTAGCTGATTGAGAGGAGTCCTCCTTCTGTTTCCCTTTGCTCTTCGCGGATAAAGGAGGATCCGTATCGAATTTAACGCTTTCCTTGCGTTTCGCGTTCTGTTTTTTGGTTGGTGGTGGTGATTCTTTGACCCGAACGGTCTTCTGTTTTGAAGGTGGTTCCCCTATCCGAGCCCTTTTAACGGGCTTTTGAGCCAGCTTTGTCGATGAAGAAGCTGGCTGTTTTGCCATGGCGATTGGTGAAGTTGAAGGGAGAGCAAAGGAAAGTTCCTGGAGAGTTCTGACGCAAAGTAACAAAAATCGACCGGCAGGCAATTTTTTCGGTATGCGCGTTGCTGCCTCTGTATATCGGAATGGTTCCCCCTGAGTCCCTTCCTCTTGGTATCCATGCATACGATGACGTGCTTGACTGCCTCTATACACTAAATCGACTAGCATCAAATCAGCACTCAGCGCTCAACTCCAGATGTCTGTGGCGGTATGTACATCTTTCTCATCAATATGAGGCCTGAGGGTTCTGTCTTGGTTAAATGAAGTCTTTGCGATTTAGTCTAAACGCCGTGAATGGATTAAACTCGGTCTCCACCACAATACAGCGCTGCGAAGCGGATGCGGCAGTCAATTTACCCAGCGCCTGGCCTTGCTGTCTTACTACAATTCCAACCAGGTTGAGTCTGTGTATTCACTGTGGCTTCGCAGCGGAAATGGATTTCTCGGATGCTCCGGTCAGCGCATTTATGTTGTTTTTGTGATATCTGTATACATAAATGTTGTTCAAAAGAGTCATCAACCTGACAACGGGCGGCGCTACGATACGTACGATGAACGGGGAGTGTAGGTATTCAACGAATCACCCTTGGGCCTTCGATAGGAAGTGCAGGTTCTGATGATCATGATGTAACGTTCCAAACTTATTGAGTAGATTGTACTAGAAAATCATGTAAAGAAGAAACATGACTGTCGAAGTGTGTGGCTCAATCGACGCAGGAGGCTGCTGGCATGCCACCCCGCGGGGTGCCCTAAATGTCCTGAAGGTCAAAGCTGTAGTATGAATAGGTTGAAGGAGGTGATCATGTAGGTAAATGATGGGGAGAGCAACGGTCTGAAAAGAGTAGTCGAAGTGAAGAAACCAAAAGTGGAAAGGCGGGAAATCATGTAATCTCGAACATGCCAAAATGAATTGTGGACTTCAGCAAGAATGTTGAAAATTTTGTTCAATTGTTTACCGTTTACGTTTCGGGCGTCGATTTTCGCAAGGGATGTAAATGGATGCTATTCAAGATCGCTGGCAGGGATTTTTTTGGTTTTCGTGTCGCCGGCGATCGCTACGTGAACGGAAAGAGTGTCCGCATCCGAGATTACATTCATAGGGCTTTTGACCCGTGTGAGAGAGAATGTGATCTGGAGATTAACAACTGTAAGCGAACGATGCACCAATAATAGCTATCAGTGAACCGTAACGAAACTAACACTCGTAGTTGGATTTTGCTGTAAAACCTCGAGAAAGGCATCCTTGAACGGTGCAGTAGTAGCGGGGCACTGTTTTGCGACGAGCGATTGAGGCTTCAGTTCCGGCGCGCGATCCTACTTCACGGCGACCAGTGTAACCGGAAGGCAGGGAAAAGAAATGATGCTCAACACGCGAGGAATGGCTTCTAGAACCACCACATGTTCGCCACGGCGATGACAAAGGCTTCTGAAGGACATTGGCATAGCCGCTGTCACCATGATGTATGAGTGGGCTGATAGAGGTGCATAGACGCTGGTCACTTTGGTCTGTTGGTGGCAAGGCCCTGTGTGAAGAAGGCTTTATTGGTCGGCGCCTGTGATTTGGGATAAAACACGACCAACATGTTGCCGAAGGCGTTATTATAACCCTCGAACGAAAAGGGAGATTGAACTTCTGATTCGGAATTTTGAACTTGGTGGGCGCCTCGTGGATCATAGCTTATGTCGATAGCGACTGATGCAGAGGCCCGCTGACACTCACCAACGATGGTCGATGCGTGGAACACGTCCCGGGGTTTATGGTGGAAGCAGGCCTCGTCCTCCAAACTTCCAGGGTAGGGATTTGCGGGAGTGCGATAATCAATTCCAGGTGGGCGCACACCAAAAAAAAAAACGCACTTCGGTCTTTTTCTACTGTCGCCGTCGTAGGCCAGGGTCTCCCAATTGACACCATGAATGTTGTGGGCAAGGTCGTAAAGAGGGGTGAAGTCCCATGGGTTCCCCATAGCAGAGGCCAGGTCGTCAAGCGTCTGGCATCTAAGCGAAGCAGTGGAGGGAGAGATGAGAGTAGGATCCTGCTGCTGGTCAAGACAATAGGGCTCTGAGTCCTGAGCATTCCCGCTCATGCTGGGCGGAGACGACCTCGGCTGTCGTTTGGTGGACATAGCATAAACAGGCTGTCTTTATACCTCGTTGCAGAGGGGGCTTAGTGAGATGCTGGTATGTAAACACGGTACCGCGCCACAATCCACTCGTGCAGGGCCGCCATCTCATAGGACAAAGTCCACGAACTTCCCAAATCGGGCGACGGCGATCGTCCTGCTCGGAGGTGCAAGTGCCTCAGCGGGTACTACGAGGCTCACGTCCTGTCCGAGATGGCTATCTCCATTGAATTGAAAGAGTCATGTCTGTAATCTGGACGTGCGACTGATTGTGGCTGTAGATAGATACATAGCTTTGCGACCGGGTCGGGTTGGTTTGCTTCGTGCTCAGAAAGTGAAGGAGGAGTGGGTATCGAGACCCCATCTAATAAGACGTGAGTACCTGATGCGTGCAATCATCCTCCAAGTCGAGACATGCACCTTGGTATGAGCAAGAGCGTCGGCCCTTTGTCTCTCGTATTCCTTCTCCCAAGCGATGTTTTCTGACATCCGATTTGGTGTCCGACATCCCATAGTCCACCGCCCAACATGTAGCCCGAAGCCGAAGGGAGCGACCTATGACTTGATGTGGAGAGCCGCTGATCTACATGAGGGGTCAACGAAGTGCTGTTGAAGGGGCTGTTTGGTCTGAGAGGACTTCAGATCGTGTTCCTCCATTCGGAAGCCACCGTTGCCTTGCGCTTTGACGATGTCGCTCGTTCTTCTAGCTCCGGGTCATCCTTTAATCGTTTAGATGAGGGTCAGTTCATGCCAAAAAGGCCTAGAATGGAGTCGACCGATAATTTTAGGCTTGTCGCTCTATCCGAGGAAACGGGAGGGTGAACCGTCATTTGTTGGCCCTGAAAGCCGCTCTTAGATTTCGACATCACGACCCCCTACAGCTCTTCATTACCACCCACCGTCAGCTCAACGTATCCACTCAGATCTTGCCATAAGCGCTGTAGTTATTTCGGTTGGATCCTTCCTTGCTGCAGGTCTTGAACACACTTGGGCACATATGCGCCCCGCATAACCAGGTAGGCCGGTCGACGCAACATGAAGCAAGAGGTACAGAGCGTCGGACGCTTCGTGCCCTTCCGATCGACGAGACGAGAGGTCATGTAGTATATTGCTTCCTCTGAACGAGAAATGATCCGCGAAAACCAAAGATGCGTAGGGGAGCCTCAAAACCTCCGAGAAGTCAGGGTCGTCCGTGATCCTGGATGCAGAAAATCTGGGTGTCCAATGATGCGCGATCGGCAGAGATCGCAATACGTATACGCTCACGGGAAACCTTCCGTGTGGTTATGTTGTCGATGGGTAATTCGGGATCTGTATGGGGGCCGGAGAAGAGGGGTCGACAAAATAGTTTCTACGGGGCTTAAGGAGCTATTGGGAAAGTCTTAGCCACGCCTAACGAGTTCTGGAAATGGACATAAGGCGCGTAAACTCGTGAAAAACAGGCTGACAATATCTTCCCGCCGACTTCTATGTAGGTTAATATGTATGTGCGTAATTTCGTCCCCAGTGACCGGGGGCATGCTGTAAGTTCTTGGTCCATGCTACAGCTATTTGTCGATGGTGTTTCCGTTGGAGGCATGTTCTGACTATCCAGAGCCTGCTCGTGAGATGAAACAGGGACGCGTTTCGCTCAGAGACAACTAATTCGAATGCTTTGGAGAGTTCGAACGCCTGAGCTCCGCCTAACCAGACGATTTCTACGGCAGATAGCAGCTCCATACATTTGCCACTGAGCCCAAGGCAAGCTGGAGGATCGTTGGAACATTGATACCGTGGGACAAGATCCAGACGACCGTACACAGACGGGGGGAGGGGGGAACTCGATACACGAGCTGTTGTGCGCATCGGAATGGCAGTGAGATGATAATAGGAAATGGAAGTGGGCTTAAGTCTGCGCAAAATTGTTAACCAGATCAGAGAAAATCGATGCGGAATGTCTTCGTCGCCTACCTATCGAGATTATTCAATTGGTAAACCTGGCCGAGAGCTCTTAATGCCTTTTGGTCACAGCCCGAGCCGAAGATCATTGTCGTCGTTGCCAAATAAAGGGTCGAGAATATATCAGGACCTGAAGGAACCTGAGTTGTGGGACCCTCGGAGATAGGATCTCATAGGATCTCGTTTACTCCCCGGGGGGGATCCTCATGCTAGATCAATGTTAATTAGTTTCTTGAGGCTACTCATATCGTACAACTTACGAAGGCCGATTCGCAAGGAGAACAGCACAATAATGTTGCATGTTCATTTCGGAAGACGGGCTCATATCTCAATACTGAGATGTTACGGTAGCTCGTCAAGCCATCCATCCAGAAAGCATCCTCGAGACACGGACTCTGGGCGCGGCGGGTGCGTCGGCACGAATGGGTTGTGTGGTTGACCTCCGGGTCCCAACTATGGCGGTGCTTTGTGAACCTGGAAATGAATCAGGAGGTTTACATCACTCACAAGCACTATTAGGTGTTTCCATGCGTTTATACTTATGATTTCGGGCTCATACTGGGTTTTCCGAACTCCGCCAGGTTTCTCTAGACCCCCGTGGCCCTATTAGTATGCATCATCTTACTGGGACCATGCTGTTCCGTGCCATCGTCTCTAGGGGAGGACAAGGCCCGTCCTCTCGCTGGAAAGACTGACGTGAGTGACTGTGGTCGGGGGGGGGGGGGGGGGGCGCTATGCGACAACGTACGTCAGTCACGCTCAGGGAGCGTATCATTGAAATCACACCCAGACACCATGAGTGGACAGCCTGTCAGACACTAACTTCAGAAATCAGATAGTAGCTAGTCGTGTATGAAGCTCACCATTTATATATCTATCTGTCAGCGCTCAATAACAGATTCTTCGACGCTCCTGCAACCCTCGGTCTCAGAACCGAAATCCGCGTTCCTGGCATGGGAAAGTGGCTGCCAGAAACTCAGATACAACACAACGGATGCCCGGGAGAGTCCAATGAATCATCCCAGAGAGACGAAGAGTCTACTAGAAAGAGGACGACCAACTAGGTTATTGCCAGCTAACAGAGAGGCAGACTCGGGCACCGAAACAGTACCTTAGGTTCAATCCAAGTCATCGCCGAAGAGCTCGAAGATCCTTCGACGACCTCAATTCACTACCATCGGCAGTGGCTATCGACGGCCGTTCACAAGGGAAACCCGTCATGGTACAGGGGAGAGGAAAACTTTCCTCCGACGTCCACTTGTCCTGCGAGACCTCGCGATATGAGTATCCTGCTGCTTTTTGCTCGGGCTCGCGGTATGATCCGTGGCAGTGCAATCACCCCGTCTTGCCATTCGGTCAAGGAGTTGGATAATGATCATGTTCTGTTAGAGTAGTTCCAGGGTATCAATGCAGAGACATGCTGCGCGAACGCCAATTCGTTGCTCTTGGAGCTCCTTGTGATATGAACATCCCTCCAAGCTTCCGACATTTGCAGCCCGGATACGACCGGGTTACCGCCCCTCCCCTTCACACCATTTAATGAGTTGCTGACGCGACTGGCGATCTCTTACGTCAGAGAAACCTGTGAGAACGGGGAGTCAGGTTGCCGATCATCGTACCCGTAGAATGAAAAAGGGATCGGACTTTGAGCCAACATACTTGAACAGTGTCCCTCAGAAGGGTTCTGGCCCGGCCATTATTCCCAGCAGCGCTCGTGTGGTGGAGTCGTACTTGGACGACGTCAACAGAGGTTTTTCCAGTTGCCTGATAATCGTGCGTGTTTATTGGTGGCGAGATGGAGGCGAAACTGTTTACGGCATGGGAGAAATGTCGTTTGAGCTTTCTCTTTGGGCTCGGAGACAGCGATACGTGAACATGTTCTAGGTGGAGGTAGCTTGAAGCCAGGACAGGGTCAATGAGAGCCACAACATCAGAACCCGAGCGCACTCAATCTTTCAGAGCTTAAAGGTACCAGAAGCTCGCCTGGGACGTCGAAAAGACCTCTTCTGACGTTGATGGAAATCGACGCAAGTAAGCCGTCCTGCATCAGTGCATGCTAATGCGAACTCCTCCAGCGTCACGAGAGTCCGCTTTGATGCACTGTTTCGCTTGACGCCCGCTTTACTTTGGGTGGCATGTTTCTGCAACGAAGGTGTAGGAAATCAGATTGCCTGCACAATACAACACGAACAAGAACGAACAAGTGCATAGCTTGCAGGCGGGTGGAGAACGTTGTTGAAAAAGGTCGTCGGCCTTTGGCTGATCACCATCACCATCGCACCAGACGGCGATCCGCAAACCCATCCCGAGGTGGCAACCTCCAGAATGATATGCGCTGCCTTGAATTTGTTTCGTCTCTAGAGCGCGAGGATGAACTGGGCCAGAGCCTGTTGGTAGAGCTTGTTGGCAGGGTGCCCCGTTCCTCGGACTGGCGCTGGATGATTCGTGTCATCAATCTGTACGACCCAATAACCATTTCGAGTAAGTGAGCATCGGCCGATACAGCAACGTTGACCAGAAGAAACAGAAACTGGGAGTTGATCGCCGTGACTGACACGTCCAGAAGCGTCGAAGTCCCTTGCGAAAGAAGGTGGTAGACTGCAAAAAGCTGGTTTGGAACTCACCTGAACGTCAAGATTGATAAATGATCCCATAGCAATCGTGTCAAGACCGGGATGTGGCTGGCTGGTCGACCTCTCGGTTCAGAGTCTCGGTAGGGAAAGGAGAGGCGAAACGGGGAAAAGGGCCCAGGGCATTGTGCTTATAAGACTGGATAGTCTCATGGCGTTGACGTGCATTGATGTCCGCTTTTGATCTGTTCTGGACACTAGTCCCACTAAGGTAGACAGGTTAAAGTTTAGATAATATCCAAGGAGGGGTCGAAGGGAAAGGAGAAGTGCCGGTAAACAGGTCCCCAGCGTCGTTGGGGGAGGCAGACGCGGATGCATTCGCGTCCTTGATTGACGCTTCCCCCCTCCAGTCCCTTCCACGGTGAACTCGTCGAGATTACTGCGATGAGGTTCACTTGTTCTCATATATCGAAATGCTATTGTCCACAGTCGTGGCTCGACAGCCGGTATTGATCAGTAATGAACGGAGGGTGAAATGTGCATTTGAGCTGTTGAGGAGTTCAAGATTGAAGAGACTAACGCAGCGCTGTTGGCATGTTATAGAGCAAGCTCGGTTCAGAAGACGGTGACTGGCACGACAGTACAAGTCCCAAACAAGAAATACGAAATATTGGAGGAGGAAACTATAGTTAGGTGGGAGTAGGATAGAGAGGCGGTGGAACCTTTGACTCTAGATATGTATGCTTACCGAACTGTGCTTGCGCTGGACCTAGCGAATTGAGGAGTTATAGCTCCATAATGAGGAGGAATCCAAGATGATATTGGGGTCAATCCAAAGGCAGGGACACCGATTGAGCTGATTGAAGGAGTGTGTAATGGCTTAGCACCGGGGATGAAGGGGGGTCACCATTCATTAAAATCAGTGCTGTGGATATCGACTGGATGTACTTACGAACGTCAAGTCGTCGACGTTGACCTTGTTAGGTCGATGCCCACCGCAGAGGGTGCCACATTCATTGACCTTGGTCAGAGAACTATTGGTTCGAATTGGCTGGAGAGATTGTGCGCAGGGTCGGGATTACCGCATCTTGTTGTACCCGGGATTCGGTAGACGGATTGAGATAGAAATGGGTGCCAGGTACGACAAAAGCCGGATTTCAACTTTTCCCCCCCTGACTAGCCTGGAGACTTAGCAGGAGAACAAGAAGGTCTTGAAACGAACAAGGCACGCTTTACGCACATAGATGATGGTTGTTTGAATTTCAGGTCCCACCCCGAGAGTCGATGCACGTCACGTCGACGTGTCTCGTGTCAACCGTCGAGTCTCTTGCTCAAATTCCACCTGGAATTCCTGTAGACTCAGACTGCAGTGAGCCATTCATCTCCCGGAGACGCTGCGACCGCCTTTATACACGATACATGAGCAAGGAATATGAAAATAGGCTTGAGATCGAACTGTATTTCCTTCGATCCGAGTGCTAGCGAGGTGCTGGCCTCTAGACCGCAGCAATTATTCGTTTGATCCAGCGACAATCTTGATTTCTCATAATGCGAAGACAAATACTTCGCCATCGCTGCTCCAGAGAGCTCTTTGTGTATTACTTTGCTCTTCGTGGACAACGGGGGGTCCGTATCGATTCCAACGCTTTCCTTGTATTTCGCGCTGCTTTTTGGGTGGTGGCGGCGATTCTGTGACCCTGACGGTCTTCTGTTTAGGTGTCTTCTCTATCCGAGCTTTTGGTATGCTTTTGAGATAGCTTGTCAATAAAAAAGCTTGCTGTTTCGTCATAGTGATTGGTGAAGTTGAAGGTAGAGCAAGGGAGTTCTGATTGCAAGAAACAAAAATCGACCGGCAGGCAAATTTTCCGGTATGCGCGTTGCCGCTACCCACCACGTTCGACGCTGTCTCTCTACCTCTACCTTCAATCCACGATCCGCAATATACGAGAAAAACGCTAGTGTGAATGCATTTGTTCATATTCATGAACCTCCGCCGTCATTAGAAGGACAAACTTTCGAAACGACAACTCCTATTGCGAAATCGTTACAATGGACGACGGTTGCGGTGAAGGACAACATATGCACGTCGGATATGCCGACGACGTGCTCGTCTACTATGTTGGAAAGTGCGTACTTCTGCATCTCTGGTTCAGGAAATGTTATTGAGAGCTTTTGTAGACTTCACGTCGCCTTTTGACGCGACAGTCGTCAAGTTACTCAAAAACGCGGGTGCTGATATCGTTGGAAAGACCAACTGTGATGAATTTGGGATGGGGTATACTTCTGAGCTTGGCTGTTGGATGAAAGACTGAGAACACAACATTGCAGTTCCATGAATACCCATTCAATTCACGGACCGGTTGTGAATCCATACCAAACCTCACAGTCAGCGAAATCTACATCATGGAGAAACCGCGAAAAACGAGTTGCAGGGGGGAGTTCTGGTGGTAGCGCAGCAGCAGTCGCAGCTGATATGTGTGATGTGTGCGTGATTCTACGTTTTCCGTCCATCTACAAGTTCTTGAAGGTTGTAAATAGCGCGTTAGCTACCGATACGGGAGGCTCTATAAGATTGCCAGCTTCGTATTGCGGTGTCGTTGGTCTGAAACCGTCGTATGGCCTCATCAGCAGGTGTGTTCTCTATGCCATGCATCTCGACAGGTTCTTATTCCAATCCTTCAATCCAGATACGGCGTAATATCGTATGCGGATAGCCTAGACTGCGTGGGACTCATGGCGAAGAGCATCTTCCAAGCAAGGCGTGCTTTCGGTGCGTGTTATTCTACTTGGGATCCTCACGAAAGAGTGCTGAAGCCGCGTGGGCCAGATATCCTCGACGTGCCGGACCCCGAGGATCCGACCTCAGTCTCGAAACACCTGAGAGAATCTGCGTCGAAGCTTTTGCGAGATTCTTCGCCCTTGAACCAATCTTCCACGTCAGAACAGCCTAAGTTAAGAGTCGGTGTACCGCAAGTACGTCTTAATCGACAGCATTTACATCCTCACGTTAAGCTTTTCATTTCAAAGGAATATTTTGCACAAGAACTATCTCCGGTCGTCCAGAAATCTGTTCGAAAAGCCTTGCAAGCTCTCCAGAACCTAGGAGTCCAGATCATACCAGTCTCCCTTCCATCTACCTCTTACGCCCTCAGCGCGTATTATGTCCTTGCCAGCGCAGAAGCCAGCAGTAATCTGGCACGTTACGACGGAATCGAATACGGTGAGCCTTATGATCTAGATATGCTTGAATATACTTATGCCCCCCGTTTCTAGGTCTACGTGCAACACCTCCACCAGGTTCTGACTTAACCAAGACATCGAAGGTCTACTCTCATACGCGAATCCAAGGCTTCGGAGATGAAGTTCGCAAACGGATTCTCCTAGGCACCTATTCACTCACCGCGGAGTAAGTCCTGATATCCAACCCTCATAACCTCGCCTTCTTTTAACCTTTCCCCCCTCTTTTCAGCGCTTTCGACAACTACTTCCTACAAGCCCAAAAAGTGCGACAACTGGTCCGAAATGACTTTGATAGCGTGTTTCGGTGGCCCAATTTACGCGTCTCGACGTGTGAACCGACCGTCTCGATGGAGGGTGTAGACGTTTTGATTCACCCTTCGACAATACGTACCGCGCCGCGTCTCCCGTCGATGGGCCAGAATAGCGTGGAATCGCTGGATACGTATCTGCAGGACGTATTGACGGTTCCTGCTTCTCTTGCTGGGCTACCGGTGTTGAATGTACCCGTTCCTGTGGAAACGGAGGATGACGCAGACGAAGCCGAGGAGTGGCCGATTGGGATAAGTATCGTAGGACAGTGGGGATGCGATAGGCTTGTCATGAATGTGGGGATTATTGCCGAAGCTGCGATGGCTGTGGGAGGTTAGTACCACTTTTATCTTTTCACACAGACATGAGCACGAGGAATGGCGTACTTTATCAAACTTTTAACGACCACTAAAAACCAGATTGGGTGTTTTTGAATGTCGAAGCAAGAAGTGACCGTTTCTCTCACGGTTCAAACTCGACCGAGTCGGAGGTCTCACGACGAAAGGTCCAGCTTTGACCGGTGACTTTCTGCCGTTGTATTTGGTGAGAAAGGCGGCCTGGGCGGGTTTCAGTTGATCACATTGGAGTGTCCTCCCATTGGATTCTCTTGCACGTTCGATTGTTGGTCCCGTTACGCGACATGCTACATACGATCGAAAGATCGGAACGAAGCGCTCACAGGAAAATCCTAAACTTCCGGCCTTACGACTTGTTGGGGGTTGGGGATCGTCGACTTTACCAAGCAGATGATCAGGCGGGATGCTTCAACCATGAAGCAAAGGAGCTATTCTGCTCTTGGGTGGTCTTGTGAACATGGCGGGAGTCCCGGTGCGGTGATTGTCGCAATCCGTGACGGCGCCAGTGGTCCCGCTGTTTGAAACAAAGGAGTGATTCAATCACATGAGAGTCAAGCTCGGAAGTTGATGCATGATGAGAGATATATATTTGATTCCGTTGGTCACGACAAAGCAAGACGCCAAAGGAAACAGGTCGAATCCGACCACCAAGTGCACGGTAACCACGGCTCTTAAGGAGGCGGCCTTGTGGGGTATTAGTTCCATTAGGATGAGGTAGATGGAAATGATGAATTGAGAGCCACTGAGAGCCACTTTAGTTCCTCTTGCACACATTGAAAACTGTGGAGATGAAGACCCCGGACGTGTCATATCGAAGCCCGGATTCATGAATTCATCAAATCATGCGCTTTGGTCTTGTTCCTGGAAGCATTGAATTCTGAGCCGGCTGATTGTAGACTCCGCGGGGGACGCCACGGAATGTTTTTTGAAACGAAAGCGAAAACAAAACGAGGTGATTGCGCCAGGAAAGGGGACTGCTTGCTGGCGACTGAGCGCTGATTTTGCTGAAAGGCTTCCCTGAACGGTCGGAGCGACAAATCACTTGCTGTGTAACGTGAAGCTCATGGTCCATCCGGAATTGAGTATGGAGCGTGGGCGACGTGTAGAATGAGGGCGCCCACGTTCTGTCCGCGAATTCAGTACGAGGGACCCTGGTTGTGTCAGCTCGGACTGCAAGGTGGCGGAACAAAGTAACAACAGACTCGAGATGAGGTTGGCTACCGAGTTAGGTTGTTAACAACGACCGGTTTCGAGGCTGATACGATTGATAGGATCGATCGTCCAGCATGCCCTTGACCCATTGGACCGATAGTTGAGGGTGCTTGCGACCTAGACTGCAGCGGGACGCAGGGAGCAATAAAGGAGACCAACTTACAGAAGTTGCCGAATATCTTCCGGAGCAAGAATTAAACATCAAGAAGGTCCGTGCGTACTTATGTTGAGCGGGAAGACCCGGAAAAGGTCCATGGGTTGGTGGTGAGAAACCAGCTGATAACCAGGGTGATAAGGTCCTCACGGTACATGTACCTCAAGCTCTCCTTACTGGACGGTGAAAATACTATCGGAGTGGGAACTATGATTCATATTGAGCTCATAGGAATTCGTTCGGGTGCAAATCTGAGAATTTCTACTCGACTTGAGAATACTGTGGATAGGTCTCGAGTCGAAGATGATTCGAGGGGCAGCGAGGGGCACAAGTACAATCTCGGAAGTGATAATTGTCGGGGAAAATCGCTGCAGAAATGAAGAAATAACGAATTAGGGAACAACGTGCAGCCACCAGATTACCTAATCTTCGGACAAACGGAACGTTGGCTGACCGCTACTGAACGGGTGGAGCCTGTTACTATTTCTCAACGTCCACCGTGCATCTCATTTTCTTTCTTTCTTTCCCTTTTTTCTCTACTTCGCCGTCACCATTCTCTACATTACGCCCTCATCGACCCAATAACCTAATTTTTCCTCGTCATCGTGCTCCACGATGGCCCACTACCTCCCTGTCCTAATGCACTCGGTTACAGCCAACGTCAGCGCTGTACCTGATGACTCTTCGCTGGAAACCCAAGCGACAGGTCAGGTCGACTATCTTAGCCATGAATGGAGGGAAGAGGATGTATGGCGCTCATGGAGAAACATGACAAGACAGAAGAACGAGATTGCCAATGGCATGCGATTAGAGAATGCCAGCTGGAGGACATGGTGGAAACAGAGAAATAAGCTGAAGACGGTCAATCCGGAGACCCTTAATTGGTCTGTTGCACGTTCACTGTTCCATATGCTCTCTAACTCTATGATTTGCTCTTTCTTTTTTCACGTTGTCTTGTTTTCGGGTCAACAAACAGGCTCAAGGACTCAGATGTAACTTGGCTCTATGGTCCGTTGCACACAGCAGTCGAATGGACACCACCTCCAAGACCGACCAGAGATGAGACAGAGCGCAAACCAGCCTCTGCCCAAGATCGTCTGGACCTCTCGATGCCTAAATACAAATCTATTCTCAAGTACAGGTCCATCAGCGAGCTTTTAACAAGTGAGCTACCCAACAGCCCGGTTTTCAGTCCTTCTGAGAGTGAAACAGAGGCAGAAGGTACGTTCTTGGCTATCGTTGCTTATCGTTTGGGCTGGCGTGGCTTACTGCTGCATCTTTTTCCCCGTTTCGCTTTAGCAGCGGCTGTTTCAGACTCTCAAGCCAGTTCATCGTCAAAATCAAGACGATTATCCTTGGTTCACACTAAATCGGATACTCATATCGCCCGCTGGGGACCTGACAGAACCTTCCGCAAAGACTCTCCTCCTCGCGTTGAGCCTCCCGGTTCCACCGGAGCTAGTTCGAAATCAGATTCCAACACGGTTGAGAATCCAGCCCCTGCTCGCGTCAGCAGCTCGACGAATCTCACGGGCTATTTCAATCCACATCTGCCCGGGCAGCAATCCAACAATGCTTCTTCGTCCTCAAATTCTAACTCGGCTTCGGCCTCACCCCGGGGAACAGCAAGTGAACTTTCGAATAATCACCCCCAGAAAAAGAGGCACATCACATTTAACACGTTCGTCGAACAATGTATCGCAATCGATAAGCCGAAGTCGCCAGGAAGTGCGACTGGAAAGGGGATGGGCGATCATCACTACGACACGGATGAGGATGCGGGACCAGGCGACGATGACGGGTGAGTGTGCGCACTTTTTGCCGTCGCGTATTTTATTTATAAACGCTCCCCTTAAATCTCATTCTTTCCATCAGGTATGATGAAGATGTCGAAGGTGGCGATGAGTTTGATGCCGATTGGGGTCTGAACGAGTGTGCAATCACAGACTCCGATTCGGAATACGAGGAGGAGATTTTCATCCAGGACGAAGATGATGACGACGAGGAAGACGAGGAAGAGCCGACACATGGCGATGAGGGGGTCATCGAGATGCGGACATCGAGACAGACAAAAGACTCAACAAAACCGGCACTGCGGTCTAAATCGAAAGTATCGACGTCGTCTTCTTCGTCAGCCGACTCATGTGCTTCTTCTTCCGGGAGTACGAAAAAACGGCAATCATCAATTTCCACACTCCCGCGCCGGAGACGGTCTGGCACGGGAGCTGACCCTCTTCTCAGGAGGACGAGTAACTCTACCGCAAGACCCTCATTCAGTCACGGTCTCTCGAGACATTCTTCGACCTCATCTGAACGTCATGGTCAACAACATGCCTCTCAGATGGTGACGATCGCTCCCATAGCACCGACAATGCTCAAGACTGGTTCATCAAATTATGCCCACCCGGCTCACTACCCGGCTTGGGATGGATTCGGTGTGCATCCTGACAGTGGGTCTGGGCTCGGTGATTGGATGGATGGGTTTGGAGATGAGGCGCTCAGTGATGACGGTGGTGGGTTTGGTGCGCCCTTGGGGAAGAGCAGTGGGCTGAATGGCTGGAGGAGTAGTGAATCAGATCCGGAGGAGAATTTGGGAACTCCGGTCGAGTTGGTGTACGTGCCGCCGCCGAGCGGAAGATATGGGTCGTATGGCGGGAGGTCGTCGCATAGTAGTCAGTCTGGCGGGATTAGGATCAATTCCAGCGTGAACGGTGAGGATGCCGAGGTGGAGCAGATGGAGGAAGCGGATGAAGCGAGACGGTTAGGTCGAAGCGATGATGCGGAAGTGCAGGTGAAGCAGACGCATTCGAACTCGCAATCGCAACCGACGGCAGAGAAGAACGGCGAAGCCCAACCCGACGCGGCGCCTACAACGTCAAGCTCCGACGCGCTTCGAGAGCCTGATAACCAATCGAAAAGAAACCCAACATCAAGCCTTGAGTCGTTTGGACCTTCTCTGCCCATCGTGGTGCGCACGCCCCCTGCCGTCGAGCGACCCAGTAGAGGCTCGGAGGATGAGACAGAAGAGGATGCCTATGACTACTTTGGCGGTCCTGATCTCGGAGGGGATTATTCCACGAGGCGGAATCCTAACCGACGGAACAACAAAGCGCCCGAAGTCGGAAGGAGTGGTTCGTCGTCCAGTCTGAACGAAGAGCGAAAGTCCCGTTCCCGGTCCAGAACGCCTTCTCCTCAGTCTGCTACACCGGCAATTGCAGTCCCGGGACAGCACCCCTCGTCGCCTGGGTCGTCGTCGGCTTTACTGTCTCCTCCGCTACGGGGCCGAGGTGCACACGGCAGTGGGTTTGGTGATTCGTCTTCCCGTGGGCGTTCTTCAACCAGAACGTCTTCATCTTCACTATCAGACAGGGAACGGCCTCGGTCTCGATCCAACCACAGCTCGCCTATAGGTAGCTTGTCTCCCGACGGCAGCGGGATTGGTCTGAACTATGGGGTGTACGCTACTGGGAGGATTGGAGATCGGGAACACAGAGAGAGGGACCGTCCAGCACAACGAACTGGAGGCCGAGGGAGGGAGAGGACGGAGCGAAGGCTGAGTCACAGTTTGAGCCCCGATGTTGAGGGTGTGACGTCGTCTCCAGCTCCTTCATTACCTTCGACCCCTTCAAGAGAGATCCCACCCAGCAGCCCTTCATTGCAATCTACGTCAGACCTGTCCGAAAGCGCGTCCTCAGTTTCTAGTTCACAGACCATCGTCCCCTCCTCCCCCACTTCTACGTCACGGCATCCCGTGTTTCCCTCACATGATGACGGGTCAACGCCCAATGTACCAACGAACACCCCTGTTATCAGTATCAGTGGTGCTGCGCATGCCATTGCTCGGATGGACAACCAAGATCATAATCAGGATGGCGAGGAAATTGCAAACCGTCCGATCAAGACGAAGCAGAGGTCACCACCTATTGATATCACTCAGCCTCATATGTCCTCGCCAAAGACTTCATACTCAGTCGATCCATCCTCAATCGCGACCGAAGCGAGAGCTGTACCGAAGGATACGTTGGCACAAGCTCCTGCTATTCGGAAATCGACGGGGCGTGGTGATGGTCAGGAATCGGAGAGTCAATTGCCTCAAGGTCCGGACGGATCTATTGTTGGAAAGGCTGCTGGTATAATGTCCTCTGCTAGAGCGTACCTGGGCCTCTGGGGTAATGGTGACAGGGAGAGAAGTGAGGGCTAGTGCGCCCCGCGTCGCTGTGATTTCGCCTTCCTCTCTATCCTTTCTCTTCCTCTATCTCCTCCTCTAGGAGTACATACCTATTTTCCAGGCATACCCTGTCCTTCTTGTCCATAATCGCTTGTCTCCTTGCATCCATTTCCTTTCACACCTTCTTGTTTCATTGCTTTCAATTTGCCTCGGTTTCGAGCGTCCTTACTTATTGGTATTTGTCTCATCCCTGCTACCTCCAAGGACCTTCTCTGTTGCATTAATGACCTCTCCATCACTTGCAGTATCCAGCTTATGACCTCATATTCATCCTCCTCTACTCTTCCTCTGTCCGTTTATCATTCGTCTTCCGACCCCCTATCAATCAGTTCCTTTAAGCCAGCATATCATATTATTCTCTCTAAGCTTCTGCATCGGGCTTCGCTACGAATGTATAACGTATGGCTAGTACCTGCATTGTACTTGTGTATTTGTGTACAGTTGCAATTCTAATTTTGAAGACTCATTGTACTGGCCGACGTGGTCATTAAAGTATACCATCTCCGGCAACGGAGTCGGGGCTTGGGGACCTATAACCACCCACAAACCGAAGACTCCTTGTTTGATACCCGTATGATATTTTGTGTCTTCGCCGACTTCTATTGAATCATGGTGCTCAGATTCCTGAGTTCCGGTATATAATTGGCTCCAAGGAAAGTAAGGTAGATTGGACATATGCATCAGTGATCTTCGAAGTTCGAACTCGCGCATTGACAATTGCTCACGCGACGCGTAGCTTCTTTTGCCTTGACCACCATCTCTGACCGGAATCTGTGTCCGCTTACGATGTCTGTGCGAAAATTATTCCCTCAAATACGTTCACTTTCTCAAACGACAGGTCTCTCACCGAGGCTTCAGATAAGAAGGCTATCGGACATGTTGGTTGCAGTAGTTGGGCATAGAATGCCTTTCTTGAGGTCACGATTCATCGTTCAATAGCTCAGTATGGTGCGCTTTCAGCAACATCAACGTTCACCATTAGATCCGTTGATCTCTTATTCCTAGCAGTTGAGCAATACGACGACGAACCATCATGACTAGTGCTCCGGTAAAATCTTCATACACGTACCAGACCGAACTCACGTTTAGAGTTGCTCTCTTAGGTCTCTAGATCTCGAACACTAGTCACCCCATTCAGAAGATGTCCTCAAGAAGGGCAAATCACAAGTTTTTGGGGATTCTCGTACTTGCGAGGCATTACCCCGCCTCATATCCGTGCTTTGACATTCACTGGTATGTGAACGTCTTGAAAAGTGATGGCATTCGAGCCAGTGGCATGAAACTGTCTACAGATGTATGGTAATACACGTCCTGAGTCAGTCAAGGAGCTATGGCGACAATATGGGGATGGCTCAAATCCCGATGAACTGTTTATCCGAATCTATTGGATGGGCCTCCAAGACAAATTCACTCCCCTTGCATGAGGTGCCTTGGATTGGCAGCGGGCAGCTGGTATGTAAGTGTAAGCCCTGGATCATGGATGTTCAGTGCCTCTCAGTCCAGACTGACCAGTCCTAAACAAGCTACCGTCCTTCCACGGACCACGGTGTCGCTCCAACATGTACTCACCTCTCGGGCTCCGAGTTCCCACCTACAGAGCGTGCACTCACACTACGCGGACCACCAATTGGAATCTCGCCCTTCGCGATAACACGACTCAATGACCCAGGAGGACCCAGGTGAAGAGTGGATATCTCTCCTTCCTGGATCCTTAATTGATCAGATTTCCGTCCACAATTTTACTGCAACTTGCAACATACGGGCTGATAGGGCGCATGGATTCGGATCTATCTTTTGCACTACGAGATATCTCGACGAACCCGTGGATGATGCGTAGATTCCTGGGGACCACGAAAGCTGTTGAGCAACGTTAAACCTCTGACCAAGGGCTATCAGGGGCTATCGAGACCACTCATAGCGCACGGGTTTGTCTGAGACGACGACCACTCCACAGGCCTCAGATTATAAGGACTGTCGGTGTCTAACATAGAACGTCAATGTCCTTCATCTTTTCGACCAGGTTCCTCTGTGTACGACTAACCCACCGCGCACTCCACAGAGAGGGCACGCGAGAAGCAATAACTCGCTTGGTATCACACTGAGTGACGGATATAACAAGACCAAGCTGGACTCCCAGATGGGAGAGCAACGGGAGAATACACACAAGAAGTTCCTGGAGATTCCGGGACGATTGTAGATATATCCGCGAGCATCCCGGACGCTGTCCTCTACCCATAGATATATACCAAGCTGTTCTCGTCTGTCTGACTGTCGAAAGTCTCTTCATATACGGCTGGAAAGTGTTCTAAGATGACAGGAAAAGCACGGGAAGCCATCGCTACCCGCTGAATAGTTCGCGTGCGCGAAATTTTCAATAGAACGCGAGAGGAATTCTGAGAAATTCTATTTTGATTCGTCAATCATTTCCAGGGCCGTATGCCGACAGCGGGTTGCCCCCGTGGGGTCGGTGACCTCCTCTCAATCAGCGACTATTTAAGGATTTGGTCATGCACTTACTTCACCTTGACCTCCCTCCCGCCTTCTTACCGTGACCATCATGTCGGACGAGAAACAGGCCATTTCGAACTCGGGCTCAGACAAGGAAGCATCCAGCTCTATTGCAGGATCAGTACACGAAACTCCTCTCTACAACGCCCATGTTGATGTCAGTGGGATCGACGAGAAAAAACTACTACGCAAGCTCGACTGGGCTCTGATTCCCTGGCTATCATTCTTGTACCTGCTCAGTTTCTTGGATCGTACAAGTATCGGAAAGTGAGTCGTCTACGCTTCAGTGGCTCGGAGGTGAAGCTGATCCATGTTTTGCTTAGTGCCAAGGTACATCTATTGAGTCCGTCAAACTATGACATCCTCTAACGCGCTTCGTGGCAGCTCTATCATCTCGAAGAGGACCTAGGCATGTCGGATGACCAGTATCTGATATCCTTGACCGTCTTCTTCTTCAGGTGAGTACATTCTATCCACCGGGAGACAAATGGCCCGAGCTAATCCGGTGATGTGGGAAGCTACGCCATATTTGAGGTATGGCGTTCATGCCGTTTGTCCATTCCCGGGAACTGATTCAGAACATGATTAGGTCCCCTCGAACGTTTTCCTGAAAAGATTGCGGCCCTCCATATGGTTGTCTGGCCTAATGTTACTCTGGGGAGTCATGATGGTGTGTGGTGATTCTCACTGGAGGTTGCACTTCCCGTTAAACATGTTTTAATCTGTTCTCTAGACAGTCCAAGGACTCGTTCATAACTACGGGGGCCTTGTTAGTACGTAGGAATTGTGCGAGCCTCTCGTCCATATCCTGACATTCACTTTCCAGCCATGAGATGGTTCTTGGGAACGTTTGAAGCAGGCTTGTTCCCCGGTGTGAACTACTACCTCTCCTGGTTAGGTCACCCTTTGGAGCCCTCGTGATAACAATGCTGACCACCGGTCTCACAGCTGGTACAAGCGTTCCGAGTTTGGAATACGCGCTGCGCTCTTTTTCTCAGCCGCCACCGTTTCCGGCGCCTTCGGAGGGCTGTTAGCGGTAAGCTTGGTGACACCGTCGGCTGATGCACCGATGTCTGACATTTTTCGGGAACCAAGGCTGCCATCGCGAAGATGGAGGGTGTCGGTGGAAAGCCCGCTTGGGCGTGGATCTTGTGCGTACATCTTATGTAATGCCGGAGCTATGCTCATTGCATGTTTAGCATACTCGAAGGTCTTGCTACTGTCATTGCAGGCATTGCATCGTTCTGGATTATTCAAGACTTCCCGGATACCGCCAAGTTCCTTTCCGAGGCCGAGAGGACCGTTGTCGTTCGACGTCTACAGGGAGACGACCAGTTCAGTGCCGCCGGAGAAAAGCTCAAGTGGAAATACATCCTACAGAGTTTGAAGGACTGGAAAACTTGGATCGGAAGTGAGTAGTCTTCGGCACTTAAGGGATTGTGATTTTCATTCAGATATCCCGCTCTAGTGCTTATCTACTGTGGTTGTGATATGCCGTTATACGCATTCTCACTTTTCCTCCCTTCGATTATTAATCAGGTATGTTGCTCTGTGGTACCGATATGCCGCTATACGCGTTCTCACTTTTCCTCCCTTCAATCATCGATCAGGTTTGTCGCTCGTTCTTCCTGTGTTTGTATCATCTGCTGATACTAAGATCACCCTCATAATAGCTCGGTATGGTACAGAGTATTTCGAGCTGGGGGCATTTCTCATCTCGATGCAGGTTTCCAGGCTACAAAAGCCAACTTATTGACAGTTCCCGTCTATGTCTTTGCCTGCATAATCACATGTTTGGTTGGATTCGTCGCCGATAGGAAGGGTAAGAGAGGTTACCTCAATATGTGAGTCTTCCTTGCCTCATGAAGTGAAACCAGGTCCCCACACTTATCCATTCTTTTAGCGGATTCCTGTGCCTCGGTAAATAACTTCAGTCGTCGCATCCGTACGGCTACTAAAGGAGCTGATAGGTGGTGCTGGCTATATCATCCTCATCTGTTCAAAGAGCGCGGCCCTGTCGTACTTTGCAGTGTTCCTTGCCACCTGGTGCGGGTCCCCCTCATAACTTCCTGACTTCAACTCACTCTCTACGCTTTCGAAGTGGTATCTATCCTGTCATTCGTGAGTCAATCAAGCCCTCGAAATTATACTGGTGGCTGACTCTTCTTTCCAAATAGCGAACACTATGTATGTCAACTGCCATCATAGTGCGCATCCCTCGCTAACTGCATCTTTTGTAGAGCTTGGATGTCGAATAACGTCGAAGGGTCTTACAAGCGTAGTGTCTCGCTCGGTATGGTCATCAGTTTGTAAGTTGTTGGACCAATAGGTATTCCCGTCGGAGTCTAACTCTCTTCCAGCGGCAATATCAATGGTGCCGTCAGCTCCAATGTTGTACGTGGCTTGCTTCTTTCCGCCCTGTAGCCTTCCTCTGAGTTCTCCTCGTTGTACAGTATCGGAAAAAGGACGCGCCCAGATACGTTCTCGGTCACGGTCTGTCTCTTTCTTCCTTCCGTTGAGCTCGCTCGCTCGCTCACTGCCATTACCTCAATCTAGGTCTGGTTCTGATGTATATTGGCATCGGTCTCATCACTTCCACGATTTACCTAGTCCTCGTAAATCGGGAGAATGCTCGCAGAGAAAGAGGAGAGCGCGACGAGCTTATCAAGGGACAATCCGGTGGCCATGAGAAGAACGGTGTGTTTGAGAATGTGGCTGAAGCGAAGAGAGAGAAAGGAGATGATTGGAGTGGTTATCGTTACACGACTTAAAAAGGACGACTCAGATTTATTTTTTTTATCTGTACGATACAACGACATTACATCAAGAACTTCAATACCTTTTTCATGACCTCATGCAGTGTGGTCTCGCCATTCCATCCTCTGATAACTCGTCGACGCGACGCGACGAGTCACGTGGATGCGCATGCCCACGTGGTATACTTCATATTTCCACGATCGCGATTTCGTTCGCGTTGCATTCTATCACCATTACCACGATTCCACAGCTCTCAACGATATGCACGCGCGAGTCTCTGCAACGGTAGAGAGATTTGAGCCACAGTATACTCATTGCTGACTCCTGTTCTCATCAGCAACAAGAAGCACGTATAAATGCATTGCAAGACGAGGCAGAAAGACTTGAGCGAGAACTCGGGCAAGTGTCTTTTCTTTCGTCATGACGTGACTTACATCTCGCTATAGGCCCGGAGAGGACGCAAGTAAGATTGTAGACAGTCATATCAAGCTTTTGCATCGTTATAATGAGGCAAAGGATGTGACTCAGGTGGGATGCTCTTGGCGTTTTTATTCGTCTGGGATTGACGACCAATGCTGCATGGTCTAGATGTTGATAGGAAGGGTGAGCTCGATCTGTGCTTCTCTCTTGTTCTCCTTTGCTGCTCCTTATTGCTTACAATGGACACAGCTCGCGAACATGAAAGAGACGACCGTACGCGAGATTCATCGAGAGCTGGGGCTACCAGAGACAGACTGAGACCAGGAGGCAGTGTGTCGTCAAGTTCAAGCATCAAGTATAGCTTCAAGGATAATACACATGTGCAACAAACCAACAAATTGTATCGATGTACTGGAGATCGGAATGTACCTATTTTCAGATACCTCAGCTTATTCATCAGAGTAGAACTTCCGGCAACGACTCTCAAGACCCTCATGATCAAAGCCTGTTCAATGTATCTACCTACATTGGCACTATTCAAGCTATCTTGGGATGCTTAGACGTCCTCCGCGCCGCCTTTCAATCCAGATCGCCTGTTTCTTTTTCCTAGGGTCAATTCTTGTATAAGTAGCTGTCGTTCAAAGAGTTGCTGTGTTGTTTTGGGTGCTCCTGATGAGTGGAACGGGTCCTCAGCTGAACGCTCACAGTATCTCACGGTGCTGATAATCGTTGTCCTTCTGATTGTTGAAGCTGTAACAGCCAGTAAATTGATATCGAATGTGTCGGATTCGGACATGTGAGGATCGCTAGATAGCTATACATACAGATTCTCGGAAGAGGCCCAAGTTTCGATAACGGTCGTTCTTGGATCAAATTCATTATAGTACTTATCATCGTCTGAGCTTGAGGCTGACGCAGCACCGGTGACCCGGCGATGAGAGGTACACTGGCGAGCACAGCCACATTGCCTTGAGTCGTTCTGAGTCCTGACATGACTCTCACGCTACCGAAATGATGGAACTCATCCTTGAAAGGCGTTAACATATTCATGTTCAAGACACATTATCTCACAAACCCTCAAAGCCAGGCGATCTCATGGCCAATTTGCACAAATCTCGCGGCTATATGGCCCTCGTCGGACACCATATTGACACCTTCGCATCCGATGCCGCTAACAATTCAGGATTAGAGGCAAGTCTATTGGATGCGCAGACGCCGTATCATGTTACAGTCATCACCAAAGAAGAGCTCAAAGGGATCTCAGAAGGCAGTCTCACCAACATACAAATCGATACGAAGCGCTTATTTCTCGCCGGAGTCGGTGGTAGCAAAAGCAAGGGGGTATATTTTGGTGTTGTGATCTGGGCAGAAGGTCAGCAACTCCGGAAGCGCTTGGGCCTACCGCCAAAGAATTTCCATATCACCTTGACAAGTCGTGATGACCATGACATAGACAAGGGAATCGACTCCTTGCTTCTTGATCAGTTTCCGGACAGCCCTTCTCCCGACTTCTTGGACCACCTAGCCTTTACTCTCCATCTCTTCGCTCAATACAGCAAGGCTCAGAATTATGCTGCGCGCTTGATAAAACTTCTTCCCGATTCTCACCGAGGATGCTTGAGGTAGGTCGGAATCTCCTTCGGATGTGGTACGCAACTCAATGTTCTAACAGGTTGGCGGACTCTGCATACTCAAATGCACAATACAAGCTGGCTCTTTTGTCCTATGCCGCTGCTCACGACCGTTCTCATGACGATAAAGTTCAGAGATATTGTTTGAAGCGGCTCACGGCGTGTTCCAAGCACTCCGAGTGGGGCTGTGTCTTCCAGGAGTTCGAGATGAACCAATTAGTCGGCGGAACTGGATCCATGCTCTTTGAGCCATGGTCATCCCAGCTCCGATTTGCTCTCAGCGAGGACCCACCGGTACCTACGCTCTGCTTGGAACCACGGGATCACCTGTACCTTCCCAGGTTCACTAATACCTCGGCACTACAGTTCAGCAAGCTTCCCCGTTTCTTCCGATGGATCATTCCGTATCACCTTGCAGTTATGTCCACACCTCGCAATGAACCCGATATCGACTTACTCTCTTCTATCGGTATTGAGCACGTCCTTACATTGACGGAAGAGACTCCTTTACCAGAAACATGGTTTGCGAACAAGCCTATCACCAACACTTTCCTTCCTATCCCGAACTTTCATCCACCCTCCATTGAGCAGATGGACTTGGTCATGAGACTTGTGGAAGACGAGTCGAAGCTCCCTATGCTCGTGCATTGTGGTGGTGGCAAAGGTCGCGCAGGGACCGTGGTTGCCTGCTATCTTGCTGCATATGGCTTCAGCAAGCCCAAACCTGACCAGGATCATCCGGAAATGTCTGCGAAAGAGGCAGTTTCCACTCTTCGATCCCTCCGGCCTGGCAGTATAGAAACAACTCAGCAGGAAGATTTTGTATCCAAATGGTGTAGTACGATATGGAAACGACAGTCTATCTATCCAGAGCTTCCGTCGGAGCCTCCACCTTGTCCGATGGAGATCGAGGGACAGCTAACCAAAACAGCCGACTTGTTTGTTTTGGTCGGACTTCCCGGTTCAGGCAAGTCGTGGTTCTCCCGTTCTCTCATCGTCAGGGACTCCAAGTCGTGGACCAGGATCTCTCAGGATGATAGCGGGAGCAGGTCGTCCTGCGAGACTGCGATCGGCCATGCCCAATCAGGAAGGGTACTTTTGGACCGGTGCAATACGGCTGCAACAGACCGGAAGCTGTGGCTCGACCTTGCGTCCACTTGGGCCAAAAGCCCGGTCTGCGTGTGGTTTGATTACGACGCGGACTTATGCACAGCTCGAGCTCAGATGCGAGCGGGACATCCCACCCTCCCGCCTGGGAGCCGCGTACGCAATGCGGTTAATCAGATGGGGAAAGCCTTCGTTCGACCTTCCTTGAAGGAGGGGTTCCAGGCCATCATCATCCTCCGTTCCTTCTCAGCTGTGCAAGAGCTTGTCTCGCGTCTATCCCCACCCGTCAACATCTACAAATTTCCCCGAACATCTCACATTATCAATCTTGGCGCAGCGACGGATGATGATCTATTAGTAGAATCAGACACGACCGTTTCACAGTCCGCCATGGGTGGGCACGTTGTGATCACCGAAAAAGTAGACGGGGCAAACATGGGCTTTTCCCTTTCCTCCGACCGTACACAAATCGTCGTCCAGAATAGGTCTCACTACGTCAACTCATCCAGTCACGAACAGTTCAAGAAGCTGGGTCTCTGGATTGAGCGTCACCGGGAGGACCTTTTTGCAGTTCTAGACCGCGATGAGCTATTCGCAGAACGGTACATTCTGTTTGGTGAATGGCTGTACGCTACTCATTCTATCCCTTATACTGGGCTTCCCGATCTTTTCATGGCATTTGATCTTTATGACCGGAGTACTGACACGTTCATCGATCGGAAGACGCTCACGTCTCTTCTGAAACCAACTGGGATTGCCATCGTTCCTGAGATATATGAAGGGCCCATGGTGTCTTCAGATGATCTCAAGGCGATGGTTGAACGGCAATCAAACTTTTGGGATGGGAGGGTCGAAGGGATTTATGTCAAATGGGAGAAGGCCGGGAGGGTAATTAACCGCGGCAAGGTAGTCAGAGCGGATTTTATCGCGGGGAATGAACACTGGACAAGAGGGAATTTGCGCGCTAATGGACTATTACATCCCGACGGCGCTGCGTAGCATAGAAACTCTCAATTATTGTTCTGTTATGTTCTGTACAGTAAGTTTATGTCCTAAGTTATGACGTGCCAAGTGCACAATTGTCTTTCCAATTTCGATGCTGTCCATCCGGTGAGGAGAAAACTGCGAGTATCTACAAGTAACATGAGAAGCGGGAAGATGTCGGTTTCCATCCAACTGGAATGACAATGAGTGTTCGTCCCTTAGTGCCATAGGAGAAACGTGTAGTCTTACCGCAATGCCAGCAGTCCAGCAGGTGGTCGGGATCACTATCAAAAGATCAGGGTACCGAACTTCCAAAAGGCACCACGACCTACTATTTCCTCTTGATCTCTAATAACCGCTCGTAGTTGGATCCCCAAAAGGTTTCTGCAGATATAAGAGTTGAGCGGGCGAGTACGGGATCGACGTATTGAAACTAACCCTCGTGGTTTTCCTCGTATATATCAGCCTCGTTCTGTTTCAAAATCACGGGTACTGAATGAGCGCCCCGAGCAGAACCCGCCTGTTAGAGGAAATTCGATAACTGACCAAGTATGCAGCGTCGGGAGTGAGATCCCTAAGGAAATCCATAGATCGTGTTACTGCCTTGTAAGCTTTCCTTTTGTCTTCTGTTGTTGCATTCCAGTTCCAAGACGAGATGACAGTGATATGATAGACGCTGGAGCGCCACGCCTCGTTGACACTCGTAGCACCATCCCCGGCATATGAGAAAGGAGCGGAGCTATGCATGATGAGTCGTGGTGTAACCTTACTTGCATCAAGAAGAGCGGAAACGAGTGCGGATTGCTTTTCTGGTGATTCCAGATTCTCCTTGTTGATTAGCCGTGAGCCCAATGCCAGGCTTATACCAGCAGCCTTTAATTACGAGGTAAGCGGTGAGTATACGATCCTGCAAAGACCAGGAATATCTGACACGTACCGCGACGTTCTGACTCGCAAACCACTGGAAGTACTTGGCCCAGCTCGGGAATTCCATCATAGTCGCTGCAGCACCGGGGACGTCCCGCCGAACTTGTTTACCGAAATCAATCAAGGGTGTCATCGATTTCAACGCCTCGTCCTTGTCCAATCGTGGATTGATGTAGATCGCAATCTGCGAAGTTGCGATTCCACCCCACCCTTCTTTTGCCCATTGCACGGCGTTCGACGTCATGGTGTTCCAGAGACCCTTGGTGAATTTCCCTTCGGTCGAATTGAATGACACCACTGCCATCTGTAGGGTGACCTGTGGGTCAGCCAAGACGGTGCTCTCCATTACCACCCCGAAAGTACCACCTCCGCCTGGCATATTGGTATGTTCATGAGAACTTCCGGCTGTGTGCGGTGAAAAAATGGATAGCCCACTTACCTCCGCGCAGGGCAAAAAATAGATCCTGATTCTGACAAGCGTTCGCCGTGAGGTATTGTCCGTCCGCAGTGACGACTTTGAACTGTAACTATAGCGAGGAAGCCGGGGTCCGTTAGTAAGTCTGTCGCTCCATCGCTCTCGGGTCCGTCTCGGAAGGTATAGGCTTACAGCTCTGTCGACACCGAGCCCCATGGTGTTTGATAGCATTCCGTGGCCCCCGCCCTTTGGATTGATCGTGAGGTTCCACTCAACTAATCAGTAGTAGATGCACTCACCTGGAGCCACCCTCCTACAGAGCCTACGGATCTATCGGATCCTAGCGTTTGGTCGGGAGCGCATCAGTCGTAACGATCAAGCCAGTTTGCCGATGATCTTACCTCCGACTACAGTAATGTTGTGTTTCTCCGCGAAGTCATAAGCGTCTTGCCATTGAACTCCGGCCTAAATGGAACGTGTCCTCAACGGGCTTTCCGGTCGAAAGTGACGCCGAAAACATACCCCCATCGAGACGCCGCGATGGACTTCCTGACTCGAACACCCGTCAGCGCGGAAGTTTGGCTCATAGGAAATCTGTGCAATGCAATTCAGTTTTCCGTGTTCGCGAGCGCCTATAGCAGACACTCTTACACTCTTGAGATTGTGAGTCTAAGGGCCTGGTTAAGCACGGAACATCGCGTGAACAAAATTCTGGGCTACTTACCCACAACGCCAATGATCCCGGAGCACTGCTTCTGCCCTTGTAATCGTGCTTGGGTTTGGTATCGAGGGTTAGATCTGAACCGTAAACGGACATGGTTCACTTTACCCCTGTATTTTTTATGACGAGCGGCATATTCGTGTTCTTGGAAAACCGGAACGCAGCCTGGACATCTTCGACCTCTCGAACATCAATCTGGTGGTGCAGGGATAGACATGTGAGCCCTGACTATGAGGCACTGATTATTAATGGACGTACATAATAGGACGGTATACTTCCTAAGTGACATCCACGAGGGGGTAATACTGGGAAAACGTCCGAGGTGTTGGTGTAGTCGAGGAGGCACTGCTCCTCTGTCATTTGGCAGGTTTCCCATTGAGTGTTCACGTATGCACCAGGGGTCCTTGAGCGATATGCTGGGGATGATGCATCATTCATGGAGGTAGATCGCGTCGAGACCAGCATGGCTAACTTACCAGCATCGAGGTACCCTTTCTGGGCACTGCGACACGCGTCTGAGTCGGGATCTTCGAAACAGGACATGGCGAGTGGTGTGCCGTGAAAGAGACGTCCTTGTACGGTGGCATTGAGCGTGTCGATAGAAGAAATGGAGGATGTGTTGATCACTTCAGAGGAGGGATTGAAGAGAGACAGGGATGTGAAAAGAGTTGGCAACCATGTCCAACTTGAACTTCTGGGGTTGGGGAGGTTCAAGAGGATATCCATGGAGGAGACTGACTATGAAGGATTGTGCGATCGGCCAACGAGACAGGTTTTATAGGCGGGACGTATTTAGGATACCGAGCCGGCATCTGTTCCGTTCTCCATATCGAGGACCGAATATCAGCTTGATGACCTGTCCATCTAAACTGTGATTCTCAACCTGCACAGCAAGATCTTCAAGAGCGCGAACCCCCTTCCTTCCTGTGTTGTGAAAGAAGACCGCTGAGCCGTGATGAGAACGAAAGCGATATGACAAACTGGTAGACGACTCACACGGCGCCCGAATCCTCTTCAGAATCGATGAGCTATTCTTCAGTGGTGTCCTCAGGGCCGGTGAAGACGCCGAGCATTTTCATCTTGCCTGAACCTTGCCCTTAGATGAACAGTGGCGCTCTGCTTTCCCGGATCTAGAGCTATCCGGATTGAAGCAGTCGACTTTCAACAGGGGGAAGAAAGGCTGAGTCAATGCGGTCAAGTTCCTGAATGTTCGGCATTTCCCGTGTAGCGGTGCCACGCTCGCTGCGGTCGTTGACGGTCGTTCACAAGTTTGCAAGCTCGTCAAACGCAAAGAGCTCTTACTGGCTAAGGTCTACCGTCGTTACCTTCCCTCTCACCGCTGCGGGGGCTAACTTTATGTTGAACTTGGGACTTCGAACTATGACTCCGTCGATTTCCTTCTCTTTTCTCCGTCATTCCGCTTCGAATTTCCAAAAAGCCTCTGGCAGTTTCATCGTTTCCGCGATGATGCAGTCCGTTCATCGGGTGTCTCTGGAGTACTTAAGCCCAACATATCAGTGACTTTGAGATTGTTGAACCGACCCATCATGCCTTCTAACGACTTTCACGATTCACCCCATAACGACCTCTGCCATGAATCACCAAACTGTATCACACCCGACATGACAAATGGAAATGCTGGTTATTATACGCCCCAGCAGCGTATGCTTCACAAGAAGAGAAGCTCTCATGACCTCCGTGACGCCTTCTACCAGGACGCCGTAACTGTGCTCAACCTGCTCTTGCAAGAACCACCTGTTACAAGGGATGTTCCCCTCAAGTCGGAATCGTAGAGGTATGTTGTCCATATGCAGCTGGGTACAACCTTTTGAGCCATTTGTCTAGGGCGACTGTGTGGATGTTGAAGTTGTGTCCTATATGACCCTCTAGCCAGGAAATATCATGCACCTCAACGACGGCCGCATCCTCCACGAACACGCATGCTCTCTAGATGACTTTGGACATTGTATTCGATCCGGGTTGTTGGTGGGACGTTGTTGACCGAACAGTGAAGATTCTCCATGTATCGATATGTTTTTGTTCAAGGCTTGAATACACCATGTAGCGACTCGCAACAGTTATGTATGACGAAGTTCCTGGTCTGTTTGACAGGGGCGAGGACCGAATCCTCGTCTTACTCTTGTGCTGAACAGCTAAGCTAGTTGAAACTGCAGAATAGGATTGATTCCTAAGAATAAGGTTCGTGCTCTACATTAGCGTAATCTGTGCATTGGTCAGAGTTTGCGAGCTCTCATAATAAAACAAGACGCGTACCTATCGTTCCGCCCCCTTCACAAAGCTCGAATGGTTCTTCTACTTGAGAGTCGCGAAGAGTTTTGGTGCAACGCAGTCCTGGTGATACGGGTGTTCAGAGCAAGGCCTTGTCAGAGTCGGAGGTGAGCTTACATCAACGCAGTGCATCATGCTGCGAGTAATATAGTTCAGTATACTCTCTCGAAAAATATTGCGGGTTGGTAGACGTACTGGACTAAGGGAAGTGATGGCGGGTAGAAATTCAGCAGGTCAGTAGACGCTCATTGACAAAGGTGAACGTAGCACATACAACTGAAGAGGATAAGAGTCGTCAGTCGTTATACTAGAGAGGTTCGACTTATAAGAGCACGTACAGTTCCTCGACACAATCTTCACCCTTGAAACCCTCGCCGTTCTGAACCTTCTCGTTACAATGCTCAAAGTGCTTTGCAAGCTGGGCACATTTGCCAGAGTTCGTGCAGTCCTCCTTGATGGCCGGGTGAGTATCTTCGGGCTCTTCTTCCTCCTCTTCCTCTTCGGCGGCAGCTTCTGGCTCCTCTTCCTGGGCCTCTTCCGTTTCGGTTTTAGCCTCGGTTTCAGGCTTCTCCTCCGAGTCGTTGTGGATAGTAGAGAAGACAGAAGAGAAGAACGAGGAAAGACCGGACATTTTGAGTTTCAAAAAACGGAATTAATGGACTGAGTTGGTGGTTGGTGACGACGACGAGCAGTCAAACGAATTTCGCGACTGGTGTCGGAAGGACCGGGAGCACGGGTAATCGTGAGAATTATTACCATTTATGTATATAGCCTGGAATTTTTCCGCCACACAAATTCGACCAAGTTGGACACACTGTTGAAGTACTTACAAGTAGAAGCACAAAGCTGGCCTTCCAAGGTTCAATGTCACTATACTCTCGTTGAAGCATGAGATAGTCAGAGCGGGGTGCACTATGATAGCGTATCTATATGAACGTTACAAGAGGCTTCATGTTTTCAATTGGCAATGTCCAATTCCTTCGGGCCCTCCACTGCCAGCTATTTACTTCGACACGTCAAGCTCCAATCGAAATCGTTCATACAACACAACTGAGTGGATAAGCTATCGTCATTGTATTTTATCTGCACAACCCTGTGGCCTATTCAGGACTGGAGCCAGCATGACAACACAAATGTTGTTCCGATCTGCACCAGGACAAATCCCCAGAAAAAGGTACATATTCGAGCAACAAAAGTGGGGCACAGAAAAACCTGACGCCCATCCCACAATGTCGGACGCACCAGATTCCCCACAACCCGGTGAGATCGTTGAGGTCCTCGACGCGCCATTCAACCATCCAGATGCCGATATTATCGTCCGCTCGACCACAAGCAACGTCGACTTTCCCGTCATCAAAGCTTTCTTATCCTTTGCGTCCCCGGTATGGCACGGGATACTGTCCATCCCAGTATCAAAGAGCTCGTGTGCGGACGAGGTGAAAGGAGACTTACATGTCATCCCTTTCCAGGAGGACGCGGATACGCTCAAAATCCTGCTATGGTTGTGCTACCCTCCCCTTCCGACACCACCAACCCCAAAGGTGCCCAGTTTCGAGGCCGCTGCCCGTGTCTTTGAGGCTGCGAGGAAGTACTGCGTAGAAGGGGTGGAGAGGGTTATCATGGAACAATTAGTCCAAACCTTTTTGGAAACAGAACCCCTCCGCCTGTTCGCGTTCTCTTGGCGGTTTGGGATGCAGGAGGAGATGAAGATGGCGGCAAAGAATACTCTTCGGGATTCCCTACTTGAACGGGAGTATGTCGAAGAACTGGAGTGGATATCTGCCGGAGCCTACCACCGCCTCCAACAGTACCACATCGAATGCGGAAAGCTGGCCAGCGTGCGTGCTGTCAATATGAATTGGCTCTCCAAAGACACTTTCGTTTGGTTCGAATGTTCGGAGTGTTCGAGGAAGGAAGGGGCGACCTGGGTGGTGACTTTGGCGGAGAACCGTAACAAGTGGGTGTACTGTCGATGGTGGCGGAGGTTCATGACAGAGCTGAGTGAGGCGCTCAAAAAATCCCCATCCCGGGCGACTGTGGAGAGGAACCTCGAGCTCCTAGACGACACATTGTCCCAGGCCGCTATGAACTGCCACATATGCCGAACGAGAGCGTCCAAAGACTTGCGGGAGTTTCTGGAATTACTAGCGGACCAGGTGGACATGGTCGGAGACACAGTAAGTCAGTTCAAGCTCTTCCGTATAGCGTTGGATGTTGACTTCGTTCAAATTCAGGTGGAGTTGAATATCCCAAAGTGATACCATTCATGCGAAGTAAAGGTCTTGTATTCGAGGAACGCATTGGACATTCTATATTTATGCAACGCCAGAAGCAGCTGGTACAACAGCCTCTCCGTCTCTCCCTGAAAAGCAAAGTACATGAAGCCTGTATTAGTTATAATGCTAGTGAATCAAGTTACGATACGCACCTTCGTAAAACTTCTGCAAGAACGACTTCTGTGGTCTCGGTTTCTCGTTCAACAAAAGCCCAGTAACATGATCAGGCATCTTCCAAATGTTTATCGTCTCCTGGTACTCCAACCGGCTCTTGTGAATGAGTACTTCGATTGCCCGCAAGTCGGTGACATCGCGGTTGTTTTCGAATTTCTTGCGGATTTGGTGCCTCACATAGGCGGGCGACATGTTGAGAGAGTATATTGAGACAATTTCCGGAGCCTATTACCTGTTGTTTAGACGAACTGGTAGACCTACGGAGTAAAGAACTCACGGAACGATACCAGTCCCTGTAGAGTTGAATGACACGCTTCCTTGCCTCCTCCGGCGATCTAGTGATTGTAGCTGGCCGTGCAAGACGGGAAGGTATTGTGAAAGCGCCGGCCATTATCCTCGAGGCTCAGGCTATCAACGAGGAACTAAAGGAAGGAATCGGAGTGGAAGTTGGAGGTTGAAGAGACAGTTTGTGACAAGGATTCTGTCACGCTCCTCCTCCTCATCCGCACCGGCCATCACAACAGCTCCTCGATATTACCCTCAATCAAGTCCAATAGCCCTCGGGAATCTTGCTCAGAGAAACTTGAAAGTCCCTCGACTTGCAAGTCATGATTTTCAGGACACTGCTGCGCCCATGCACGCGACATCCAGCATTTCCGATCCTACGACACGCTACACCCAGGACATATCGTTCATTCAGTGCTACTTGTCTAGCGAGGAACACAGAGGAGCGCAAGCCCACCATTAGAGAAAACATATACACGCTCCCAAATCTTTTAACGACATCCAGGATTCTGGCATGTCCGGTTATAGGTTACTCAATCCTCCACGGTCAATTCGACGTCGCAACAGCCCTGTTGGTTTATGCAGGTTTAACAGATTTGGTCTGCTATTTACGTTCCTGACAGTGAATTTGCGAAGAATCTGAAGGTGTTTGACGAAAGGCTGACGGGTATCTCGCGAGAAGATTCAAGATGAGCTCGGTGCTTGGGACGATATTGGACCCTGCTGCAGACAAGACGTTGATGACTACGCTCGCTGTGACATTGACGATGAAGGGGATGATACCTGGTACGTTGTGCCGTTCCTTTTATGCGAGGTATAGTCTCTAACGTTCGACGACAGTACCTCTAGCTATCCTCATCCTAGGCAGGGACGTCCTGCTGAGTTTGTCGGCATTTTACATTCGGTACACGTCGTTACCACCACCAGTGCGTGCCTCAATCCAGGATCACCCAGCTTTTTCTTGACCCCGTGATGCAGAAAACCTTCTCGCGGTACTGGGACTTCTCAATACCCTCCGCTGAAGTTCACCCGACTGGTATAAGCAAGGTTCGATTCGTGGCTCTGGAACGGACAAGAAGTAGCTAAAACACGTTCAAGGTCAACACTGCTCTCCAACTCTTACTTATGGGGACAACCACAATCAGCCCTGTGCTTCCTTTCGCTCTAGATGTTCCGCTAACGGGCCTTCAGTGAGGTTCTTCTCTATCCACAAGGTACTTCCTCACTGACCACTACTTCTCAGATGGATTGTCGGTGTTACTACAGTATGGAGCGGGCTATCCTACATCTTCTCGAAAGACGCAGTACGAATCGTTTCCCAGCGTCAGAAAAACGATAAATGAGAGTCGAGTATGGAACCGAAAAATAACATTGTCATACGGTAGATATTATACATTGTACATAATCTTAATCATAGTGACACAACAGGGAAACATGGATAATGGGTCTATGTGTAGATACGAGAGAAAATGTCCAAGATGCGACAGCGAACAACAAACAGACAACGAAATGGGCCAGAGATCACGAAGTAGGAGCTGCATTTACACGTCTTTGGCGGACCTCCTGCAATGCCGCAGCTATTGCTTGTTTTGAGGCAGTGTGTGCCCGCCACTCGTGGCTGAACCGTGCCAGCCGGTTCAGGAAAAGGACAGAAAGCGCTACAGTTTTAAGCTTCTTCTGCTTCTTGTGCTGAGGTGGTGGAAGTACGGGGAATCCGATCTTCGCTATAGCAGCGCAGATGGTTTGCTCGCTGTCAGACAAGGGTCAGTTGTCGCTTTATCATCGACACACAAGTCGAAGACATGCCTTCTCTCGAACTTGGCAAGCAGAACCAACAAATACTGCTTCTGGTACGCCAGGTCGAATCGTAACATCGACTCCCGGGTGAATTTGGCCTTTAGGTATCGAATTTGTACGATGAGCCCTTTGCACTCTTTATTATGCTGCAGCTTCAGGCTTGTTAATTGAGTGTCGTCCCTGCCAAAACATCCTAGGTCAGAATCCAAATTTCGGGTTCCAAAGCGGGGAATATACATTGCACATGTATGGCTCTTCAGCTCGTTCCTGGCCAGGACCACCTTGGTTTTCTGCTCATCGAGCTGTTCCCCAAGAAGCTTGACCTGCGTCTGCAACTGCTTCTTCACCCGTTCGGCCTTAGCAGTTTCGTCCCTATGTCTGACCTCCAACTTCTCCTTCTCCGCGCGCAAAAGTTTCAAGTCTCGGCCAAAGGCTTCAGCATCTCTCTTCACCCGTCTGAGATCTGACTCCAATGTAGTGACCGTTTGTGCGACACCGTTACTCTCAGCAGTCAGCCTCTCCTTCTCCGCTTCCGCACGATGGAGTTCTTCCGCCCGATCCGAGAGCGCTTTCCTCAGCTCGTCGATTTCGCCCATGTGGAGATCAAGTTGATGACGACGGTTCTCGTGTGTTTGTTTCGTTGAGGCTTCTTGTTCACGAAGACGTTGTGCTTGCTGCATGGTAGAAGTCAATCATTGGAATGTGCAGTCCGTAAGGACCTCCACTCGTACCTCGGAGATCTTCGTGAACTTCTTCTGGAGTTCCTTGTGTTCTACCACCAACAAAGCGCGTTCCTCTCGCAGCTGCTCCATGGTCTCGGTGTTTTCCTTGACCTTGTTCTCAAGCAGCCGGACTTTTTGCTCCGCAGTAGAGTGGACTAGGTATCGGGCATTCGTTACTCATACCTCAAGATCGTTTCGAAGAGGAAGACTCACGGCGAAGTTCATTCTCCATCTCTCGGTTCTCTTTCTTGAAGTTCTGCATTTGTTCCTTGACATCGTCCATGTCCTACGTCAGGACGAGTGTGAGAGACATAGAATCCACGATACGAACGCGCAAAGACTCACGGATTGAGTCCTCTGTAGCTGGAGCAATACTTCATCCTTTTCTTTGGCGACACGATTCTGCTCAGCGTTCATACTACGAATGCGCGCTCGTTCAATCTTCAGGTTTTCCTCCAAGCTTGAGATGGTCTGCTTGGCCTTATCCAGTTCCTACAGAATCAGAGTCAAAATTGATCCCGGAATACATGCAACGGAGTCGGATTTACCGTCCGGAGGTCCTGACGGAGGTTTGAATCGACCTTCTGCAGCTCTGATGCTTTATTGAACTCGTCCCTGGTTTCCCGGACTTGTTTGTTCAGGCGGTTGGCAGCATCTTGAAGCACCACCTTTTCGCCTTCGAGTTGGCGTCTCTCCTTATCCCATTGATTCTTCAAGTCCGCCAGCTGAGCATTGACAGACTGAAGGTTGGCTTTGAGAGCTTCGCTCGTCCTCGTAGGAGGAGTAGGGGGTTCACTTGGTAAGTCGTCTTTCGAGCCGTTGAAGAAGCTAGATGACTGATGAGCTTGTGCGGAGATACGATTATTGTGGTTAGAGTCTTACCTCTCGTCAGATACATGGCTTAGGCTTCGCACGTCGACCTTGGTCAGACATTTCTTGCACCGAGCTCGTTCGAGGCGATGCAGACGGCGTTCCTCACCACGCTTGAGTCTGGCGAGCTCATCCTCCAAAGCTTGGATACGCGATCGAGCTTGCTCGAGCTTCCTGGTCAACCCGACGACGCCGAGACCGGCATCCTCGAGTCGATCGAGTTTGTCGTCGATGCTCTCGTTTGCTAGGTCCAATTCGCGCTGTAGTCGAGAAAGCTCTGCCACGAGGGGAGCAACAGAAGAGTCGGCCGCGAAAGTGTTGTTGAGCCAGGACATCTATCGCAGGTTTTCAGCATCTGAGGAGAGGCAGAGTGAGTGCCACTTACGTCTCGAAGGGGCCCGCCGGGTGTTTTGGGCGTGCGCAGGGACATAGCGAGCGCTTGTCTGTGAATCGGAGAGATATTGCTGTGATTTGCGAATCTTCCAGGAGTATTCATGGTGATATCGGCTATCGAGACTCGCATCGTTTTTATCCTTTCGGCCAGCGCCTCGTTCTCCTTCTCCAGCATCTCGATTCTGACGTCTTTGGCCTTGTCCATGGCCTTACGAGCAGGAGACTGGTTCAAGATCGTGTTGAGTTTTGCGATTTCCTTGTTTGCGCCATCCAACTCCTCCTCGAGCGCCTCAATCTCTGCTGCTGCTGCCACTGCCGCCGCATCTGGTGCTGAAGAGCGCGAAAGATCCATTGAGCGAGAACTCAACTCTTTCTGGCGCTCTTTGTCCTGCTCCAGAGTCGCGATGCGACCCCGCAGTTCGGCCATTTCATCCTCATCTGCCTCTATCTTCGTCTCAGCAGCTTCTAATGCCTCCTCCAGTTGCCTCGCAAGCTCCTTAGTTGAGTCACGTTCTTTGATCGCACTTTCCAGTTGATCCTCTGTGTCCTGAATTGCCAAGTTCAACCGTTTGATCTCTTCGGACCCTTCATTGAGCTCGCGGTCCTTCTCCTCAATCTGCTCCACAGCCATCGCCGCACTTTCCTCGAGCTCGTGAGCATAAGCCTTAGTACCCTTCAACTCTTCCTCCATCCTCATGTTCAAATCTTCCAGATGCCTGACCTCCACCTTCTTAGCCTCTACTTCTCTGCTGACCTCGTCCAGCTGGGATTCAGCCCTCTTGCGGTCTGCAACGCTCTTGTCCTTCAAAGCCTCTAGATCCCGGACCTTTTGCTCCATCTTCTCGACTCGTTCATCAGCCTCGGCCAGAAGTACTTCAACTTCTTCCACCCGCCCATTCGCCCTTCGCAGTTGACCCATGAGACGGCTCAATCTTTCATTAGCCTCTCGCAATTCACCACCAAGTTCCGCACCCGCGTCCAAAGCCTCCGCGGCTTTCTTCTCTCGCTCAAGAGCTTCATCTCGCTCGGCGACTGCATCAGCTATACGTTTCTCCATCTCGACTTGAGATTTACGCGCGCGGCTCTCCGACTCTTCGAGTTTCCTCTCGAGGTCTTGAACGATCGATTCTACGCCTCGTTCAACCTCTCCCATGCGTTCTTTCCACCGTTCCTTATCTCTAGCACGTTCTCGCACTTCATCCTCCAGCACACGCGCCATCTCCTCATTCTGCTTCGCAAGAGCTTCCCGCTCGTCGGCGAGAGCCTCGTTCTCCTTCCTGGCGTCCTCGATCATTTGCTCAATCTCGTCCTTCTCCGCAGCGAAACCTGCACGTTCGACCTCAACCGCACGTTCAAGGACACTTTTCTCCAAGGCCCGTGAGTCGATCTCTGCCTTAAAAGCGTCAATGATTGCTTCGAGTTCTGCCTTCTCTTCAGACCACGCCGCGTAGTTCCGTTCCTCGTCTTCCCTCTCCTCTTCCTCCAGTACGTCGCCAAGAGCCGAACCCGCACTGACTCTTCGATTGGCACCACTGGAGCGGCGACGCGACTGAACGCTCGAAGAAGATACAGAAATAGAGACAGAGCCGGAGACAGAAACATCGCCGTTCGATCCAGGGGAACCTCCTTTAGCTTCGAGCTTTCGTAGTCGGTCCACAAGTTTCTCGTTCTCTTCCTGAAGTCTCCGGTTGAGACCATGTAGGTAGTTGTTCAATTTATTGGCATTGAATCTCCCTACACCGTGAGAAGTGGTTCCCGTCCGACCACCGAATCCCAGAGCAGGATCGAAAGAGGTATTAGCTCGAGGATGAGCTGTCAAGTCATGTGAAGACGCAGTAGAAACGAAGGAAGCATCGGTGGTGGCTGGTGCAAGATAAGGTGATGCCCTGCTGAAGGGGGAAGGAATCTTTCCAGGAATAGGAGCAGGGGTTTCCCAGGGAAGAGGAGCACGTCCCTCCGTGGCCGCATTGTCGGAAGCCTCCCTCTGAACATCTGACGCAGTGTCCGAATGGGGTGAGCTGGATCCGGCGTCAATCGCGCCCTCAGACGAGGAACTAGATTCCACGGTATGAGTCTGAGATAGAGGATGCGATCCCTTGAGAAACCTCGGTCGAGGTGTCGCGCCTGCGAAGGCGGTTCGGAGCCCAGGGGTGGCTGACGGCTTTGGAGGGATAGGTGTACCAGGGCCGGGCGTCTCCTCGCTAAACCTCACAACGGTCCTATTGCCACCAGGAGCAGGCGTCTCAAGTTCAGGGGCAACGGACCCAATAGACTCTCTCCCCCTATTCTGGAGCAGCCTCTGTTCGAACTTCCCTGGTCCTTGTTGCTCAGGTCGTTTTGGATGAGGTGTAGGTACTTTGTTGAATTTCGGCCGAGGTCGTGCTGTTGAGTGTATAACTGACAGCAGAAAAGACTTGCGGCGAGTGTGCGGCGTCAGCAACTCATCTTCTACATCGCCTCGATCCTGATGCACAGTTTCAGGATGGTGATCTTCGTCTTCCCGTGGTGGCATTTGAGTCTTTTCCCACTCATCCGCAGACGGAATACCTTCCTGCCCCTCATCATCCGACATCCCCGTTTCAACCGTATCACCTTCATCGTCTGCCCTCTGTTTCGCACTTCCTGGCCTCGGCCTCGGGGTATCCTGGGAATTGCTGGATGTGTTGGATGGCGCAAATCTGGGCCGAGGGAGTGCAGGTGTGGGCGTTGCGAGTGAAAGGGAAGCCGAGGAGAAGGCACTAAGTTCATCTCGCAGGCCACTGAACCCTCCCATACCACCCCGCGGTGACGCGGTCGTCGGTCGTTGTGGATAAGGCGTGGCACCTTCACCCTCCGAGGAAGTGAACGTGGGTTCCCGCGAGGACTCTTCCTGCTCCCCATCACGAGAAACAGAAATATCTGTCACAGTCTGAGGCTCATCGTTATCGAATCTTCGAACAGGTGATATGTGGGCGTCGGTGATGTCCATCGATGCAGTGTCATTCGCCTCATGGGTACTCCTGTAGGACATGTTGGTTCGCTCGCCTTGCTGCGACTGAGGGCTGGCATATCTGGGCTCATGAACCGCCGGCGAGTTTGTATTCGAGCGAGGGAGTGGTATCGACGCAGGCTGGAACTGTGAGGGTGAGACGGATCGATTGCTCGACTCTGAGGGTGACCCGATGGAGTTGGCTCGCAAAGACCGCCCAGATTTGTGACTCTGTGGTGTGGAATGGGTAGGTGAAGATGCGGGAGAAAGTGTTGTTCGGGTGAGTGAAGGTGTACGAGTGCGTTCGAGTGCCGGTCTACGAGTCACAATATTGCGAAATTTGTCTTTGCTGAAAGGAGATGGCTGACACGAGAAGGTCAGTTTTTGTTGGGTCCCAAAACTCTATGACACACCTTTGGCTCCGATTTTAAGCTGACTTCGTAGTCAAAGTATTTTGTCTTGTTGCCTGGTGTCTCCCCGGGTGGTTCTATAGGTGCTAAGAACGGAGAACTCGCTCTGCTCACGGAGTCTAAGGCATCGCTGAGGTCATTTGTAGTGTCCAGGTCGATATCTGAGCCTTGTACTGCAGCATCAGGTAACGAGGGGATAGCACTGATATCGAATGATTCGAGTTCCGGCGGGCCTTGACCATTCTTCGATGCCAGAGATACTCCCGAGATGCTGCTAAACCGTGACCGGGCAGCTGAAGACCTGCTCGAGCGAGCTATTGAATTCGCAAAACGAGCAGCACTCCCAGTGTTGGATGAGGCCCCCATCGAGCCCACGCTAGCCCCTCCACGAAACGTTCGAGTTGAGTGATGTGATGATACGGCAGGTGTAGAGTGAATGGGCGATGCAATATTATTGACACTGTCTTCGCTGTCACCGATGCTGAGCGAGGATTCTTGTATGTTGATGTCGTCGTTGGAGTCGTCCATTGGGGGTAGGGAAGGCAGCGAGGGCATGTCTCTGTCATCGTCTGCTTCTATGCGACGCCATATCCGCGATGGCGATTCCAACATCAAAGCCATGGTCATCGTTGGCGTCGGCGAGCACGAGGTGTTGGGGAACGAGCATTACCGTTACGCGAGGGTTGTTGAACACTGTAAATCCACGTGATCGCGCAAACAAACGCGTTGTTGATTCGGCGTTTAAGGGCGCTTATATCCTCTTTGCAGTCCACCACCATGACCGACATCCCCTATAAGGTTCAGTGTCCCGTTTGCCTGGAGTCTTTCCGACTCCCTACTAAAAAGGAGGATAACTATGCTATACTGCCTTGTCGTAAGCCTCTGTACTATCATATCGTCTCCCGCGGTTGATTTTTGTCTTTTCAAGTCCATGGATCGTGCCGTACTTGCCTCACTGCAATATTCAGCCGCTCACGGAGCCCCACAGAGGCCAACTGTCCAACGTGTCGCCAGACATTCAAACGTGACGCGGCTCATCACTTGTACCTCAGCTTTGAACGAAGTGTTATTGCTTCCACAATCACCACTGTCGAGGGATTGGGCGAGATGGACGCAAAATCCAAGCTGATCAGCGTTAGGACTGCCGGGGAACGCGTCAAGAGGGCCTCAGAAGAGCTTAAGTGTCAAGATACGGAGGTCGCGGTATGCGTTGCTGCCCTCTGACGCGTCGTTTACACTGATATCGCCGGGCAGACCTCTCTCATCCAAGCCGTCGAGGAATTCAAAGACAGGATCGTTCCTGTTTTTGAAAAGCAACAACATGACGCGGAGGAACTGTCACGGCTTCGTGAGGAATTACGGGTCGCTAATCGACAAGTTGCACGGTCGAAATTGGTCACCTCGCAGCTCACGCAGAAGGACGAGGAGATTCAGGCCCTCCAAAAGGACCTCCGTGAAGCCAACCAAGCTCGCCTGGAAGCCATCAACATGTCTCGCGGTACCGGCGAGAGGATTAGACGTCTTGAGGAACAGAATGAAAGTCTTTCCAGTACGGGGATCGAGTCGAATGCCGAAATCAGTCGCCTGAAAGGAATCCTGGAGGAACACGGGAAAACTGTTTGTACCACCATCACGTCTACTTCTGGTCACTTCGTTTACGCCTTGCTTTGCAGAGTCGATCTTACAAGGCCAAAATAAGAGGACTCAAGGAGGAGAACCATCGACTTGAGGCGCGGCTTAGCCTGGCTCAAGAGAGCGAGCACGTCACGTTAGACGAGTCTTTGATACTTGAGAGTAGCCGGCAGACTCTCCAAGAGGTGTGTTCATGTCAGGGCCGGCACGTACTTTGCAAGCTCATTCATGCGTCTAGACCCAAATCGGTTTGACGACCCCCTCCCCCTCTCCGCCATCGCCGAACAATGTCCTTAGCCACTCGCCGCCCTTCAACAAGGAAAATGTCCACTCAACATCGAACTCTTCCTTTGTCTATGAAGGTTTACCCCCTCTGGGTTTCAAGTCAGACTGGACGGTCGACGGCGGTGCCACGAGCACTGCTACCAATCCTCTCAAGCGAAAGGTGTCGGGTAACGCAGGACGGTCAACTAGCGGTATTACCTTGGATAGAAAGGGCCGGCCAGTGGGATCGGTGCAATTGGGTCCGAAACGCTCTCGAAAGGCACCATGAACCTCTTCGTCAGCCCACTTTTGAACTACTAGTACTCATCACACCCATACCCTCACGTATCCTCACCATACCCAGCGCATGTATAGCGAAACCTGGAAGTGGTAAACAACATTCTTGAATGAATCGTTCCGCCAATGGGCGGTCCGCGGTGCGTCTCGACTCTCCAGACTCCCAGGCACCCCGGAAATTCACTCCTCCAAAATTGACACCGATTGAGTTGTTCTTAACCTGGTTCATTGACAGTTCGATGTTACCCGCTTGATCTGCACGCCGATTACTTCTCGATTAAACTCTGTCTAGTAGAATTTCGATAGATACACACCTTGAAATCTCGAAATGCCTCCTGTTGTAGTTCCGTCCCACCAGGAACGAGGTGTGGGCCGATCTGCTGCCGCGGCGGCTAAGGGACTGACCCATTTGTTATTCGGATATTTAGCGAGACTGCGGCTTTCTCTCAACCTCACTCTGGGTACGGTGGAAATCTGTGCCCGTTGCAGTCCCGTCGTTGAAGAGCTGTCGCTCGCCAAAGCTAATGGTTTGGCCTCCTACCATTCCAAAGCGATGGTTTGGGAAGGCTACCCCTGGATCTGCCTCCATCAAGGGCGTTGAGATGGATAGCAAGATTCAGAAAACTTCAACTTTGGACAACAATTCTCCTCAATTTTTTACTGCAAGCACGTCTATTGTCGGTCTTCCCCAACCGGTCACTCATTCGCGAAGCAAAAGGGGCAAAACACGATGCTTGCAGCCGACGAAGCTCGACCTTGAGGAACCGTCATCCAGGTCTTCTATATGGACGCGAATAACAGAGGGTGTATCACGGTCTACTCGACCTTCTACCGCTACGACAACAACCAGAGCCAATAGCGAAGCCATCGAGAGAAGGGGCAAGTCTTCTGATGAACTTCATGGCGACTTGGACTACGGAAGCGATGAAATTGACGAGGTTGTGGTTGACCGACTTTGGTCTCAACCAATATCCGTTCAGTCTTCAACATACGGCGATGAATCCAGCGCTGACTCCGAGTCGACCCACAAAAGTATCCCAGGAGGTCGTGAAGAGCCTTGGATGACATCGTACAATCCCTTGATGGTTCTACGTTGGCGCATATGGCCCTCAATTCGACATTTCTTTTTCCCTCGCTTCAGCGATCCAAGGGTGGAGAACGAGTTCCAGAGCGAGGATTGGCTGCAGTCGAAGAGGCCTGCGCTCGTCTCATCGATGTTCTTTATTGTGAACTGGATCTTGGGGGTGACGTTAATTCAATCACCGGTGGTATTGGGGGATGAGGTGCGTCTGTCTTTACTCAATTACGCAGCTAATCTTCTCACTCGTGTGAACCACAGATATACTATTACGGGGTAAGAGAGTCAGTGCGGTGCCTCCATCAGTCTTGTTCACGCATTTACAGTTGGGACCCGTTCTCTCCATTCCACTCGTTTTAATGTGCGCTTACAACTGGCCACGAGACCACTCCATGGTTTACCAGTGTTTTCTATGCGTATCCGCGTGGTCATGGTCCGTTCAATGGAACTTGGCGCTGAATCGATTCAACCAACTGACGACATTAATTCTAGGTCGTTCTATCAAGTCGTTTTCGCGAGCTTGTGCGGTTATGGTGGAGGGGAGATTGTGTTCACGTGTGGAACAAAAGACTTTCTCAACACGTTTTAGTCAGTCTTTGCTTTTGGTTTTTTGGGATCGATGAACTAATTCCCACCAAAGCTACACCACGGCCCTTCAAACAGTCGCTCTTTTTGGAACAAATCTCAAACGTCTTCCCGCGTTGCTGGGAGCTATCGCGTTTTTTGTCATGTGTGCAATTCTTCGACTCAAGATCCCGGAAAAGGCGACTGACCATCACTATAGAGCCTCTGTTTTGATTATACCTTCCCGCGACAACTGGTATCGGTGTACGTCTGAGAGCCCATTCGTGCAACATACCGACTGAATGCGAGTCCCACAGATATCATAAATTTCATCGTGTTCGAAGGCTTCCTTCTCTATGTGCACTACAAGCGCGAAATGGTAAGTACGATTCTTTCTCCGCCTCTTCTGTACTCATCCATTCTAGAATTACCGACGGGTTTTCGATTTGAGACTCGAGTTGAAATACCAGTTCGAAAGGACGAGGAAGGCCCAAATGAACGAACGCAAGGCAGCTGACTCAAAGTACCGTTTGACCTCGTATGTTGCCAGGCTTCATACCCCCGTATCGCTAGCGCTCACGTCTCCTTCGCTAAGTTATGTTTTCCATGAAGTCAGGGTCCCCTTAAACACCGCATGTGAGCCTTTCCTCTCCGATATGGCTTCAAGTAACCTGATTCCGTCTTCGTACAGTACTCGCTGTCCAGAACATGTCTGCGTCGGGAACCATTGCAAAAAGTCAAGAGCTTGAATTCCACGCGTTAGAAGGCAGTTTGAGCATGATGTCGAAAGGTGCGCTCTTGGTACCCATCGATTAATTTTACGTTGGCAGCCAACATTAACTCCGTTGTTAAAAGTCCTGAATGACGTCCTGGATTTGTACGTGCTTCCATGGTCCGAACTTGGACCTTCGCTCTAATCGGTTTCTTTACTAGCAACCGAATGGACAGCGGCAAATTTGAATCTTTGGCTCGGGTATGTATGTTGCGTTTCCGGACGGAAGTTGCGGCTAACCTTTGTCGTTCATAGCCATACGCTTTCCATCAAGTGATGCGCTCGATGTTCTTACCTCTTCAACTGGCAACCAATGCCAGAGGACTGGAGTTTGTAACTGACCTCGATGTCCAAATTGACGAAGTGAGCTTTCTTCGCGTGCACGGATCTACGGGGTCTTACTCTTGCTACTACAGGTTGCTCGTAGAGCTGCGTATGAGTTCATGGGAGAGAAACCCGAAGTCATCGAGAAACACTTGAGAGAACAACCGAGCGGAGAAGATCATTGGGGAATCGTCGTCGGTGACGAGACCCGCCTCCGTCAAGTGGTTACCAATTTAGCTAGGTACGCATCGTCTTTCCGCTCGTTACCCGCGATATAATCCTCATCGACTCTGTTTAACAAGCAACGCTTGCAAATTCACGCCCGCGGGAGGGAGGCTCACCATCTCTACCCGCCTGATCTATCCAGACCCTCACTCGTCGACGAGTGAACCTCCGGTGGAGGGTACCTCGTCCCCCGGATTTGCGCCTCCGGAACTTAAAGCCGTGGACGGTTTGACACTGGAGGACCTCTCCGTCGAGAACCTCGAACGACACAGCCGCCACATAGATCCGCCAAACTTTACGGACCGCATAATCGTGCGCATTGAGATTACCGACACTGGCTCTGGAATTCGACCTCAAGATATGGCACAGTCAAAATTGTTCTGTGGGTCAACATTACATCGTCCTTTTGTTCACTGAATTGAAGCTGCTCCGTCTATAGCTGCGTTCAACCAAACCGAACAAGGCCGTCGACAAGGTACGGGTGTTGATCATGAACCCGAGATATCCATGCCGCATTTCATTAACGAGTACTGTAAACGTTTCAGGTGGAAAAGGAACAGGCCTCGGACTTGCTCTTGTACGGCTAATCGTTAAGTTGAGTGGCGGGCGTTTGGGTGTTCGCTCAAAGGCTGGCCAAGGGTCCACTTTCTGGGTTGAACTCCCGCTTGGAGTCGGGGCAAAGGCAGTTCTTCCGCCCGACGAGTTCCCGGTGCCTGGAAATGTTTCTATGAACATCCCCAAAGACGCGGCTTTCACCGAACTCTACAAAGTTGCTAGTAGAGCTAGTCGCGGCGGTGGGTCAGTGCTCTCTACCGATAGCATGGTGGAGGTAGTTGATGCCGCTGCGAAACTCCGTGCCACGCAAACTTCCCCTCTCTCGTTGCGGTCTAGCTCCGCTTTGCACTCTCTGATGGACCAAGGTATGAGCATTGTCGATCTCCGGGAAACAACGTCTACATGTGTTGACCATGTGCTTTCTTGTAGGTGGTAGTGTCGAACTCAATCTATCGAAGTACGACTCTCATTCCCACGTTCCGACGAGGGCTATCGGAGATTCTTCAACCGGAACAGATGTTCCATTGACGGACTTAATCGTCGATGCATCCCGCCAATCTGAAGCTGACTCAATACCAGCACATTCTATCCTTCGAGAACCCACACCTCCACCAACCTCATCACATGGCGACTCCACTTGCTTACCCGCTCCCACCCCTCCTGCATCTCCCCGATTACTAACTCCTGCGACGACAACATCAGAAACAACTTCTAAACGGCCGCGTCCCAATTATGTTTCCCTTCCGAGCAGTTCTACAGCGCCTCCATTAGACCTCCCTGCGACTCCCGCTTCAACACTGGTCGCTTCGCCATTCAGAACCCCTTCTGTTCTTTTCGAAGCTCTGAATGTTCTGGTGGTGGATGATGACCCGATGACGCGAACACTTATGAAAAGATTGCTGGAGAGACTGGGCTGCAACGTAACAACCGCTGAAAACGGCGCAATTGCTTTGAAGCTTTTGCTAAGCCAAGACGAGAGCACTCCTGGAGTGGAGACTGACGATTGGGATGGGGTGTCTGAGCGTCGAAACTCTGATTTATTGTCGAGGAATAAGTTCGCGTGCATCTTCTTGGACAATCAGATGCCGGTCATGTCGGGGCTGAAGGTCGTCGAGGAATTGCGGAAGGTTAGAGGTAGACGGGATTTCGTCGTCGGGGTTACAGGTGGGTTGGAATCCTTTGTTTATTGAAGCTGACACACTAAACCTTTGTGATATTTGCTATTCAGGGAACGCGCTGATTACAGACCAGAAGGTGAATTCGAGTAATAAGTTTTTTTCAACCTTGTCATTGATCTGATTCGTAAACTCTGTTACAGGAATATCTGGACGCGGGCGCCGACCAGTGAGTTTACGTTTTACTAGACAATACCGTTAGTCAATCTTATTTGTCTAACAGTGTTCTAACCAAACCTGTACTGGAGCGGAGCCTGAAGAGTATGCTTCATCTCGCGGACGAGCGTCGTAAACAGGGTTCGTATCATTGAGGACTTACGGTTTTCATCTTTCCATCGCTTCATTTACCACTTATTTTTCGTTCCACCTATCATCTCATCCAGGATCCCTATTTTCACTTGTATATGTACTCATACTGTATCACTAGAGATCTATTCTACATTTATTTGCTTGCACATCTTTCGATCCTTAATCTGACCGTCGCCATTCTCTTGGACTCGTATTTTATTCACGGACATATAATGCATCTTAATGGTCTGGAATTTTCGCGTAGTGCGTCTCTCGGAAGGAATGGCCCTAAGGTTGTGTATTACATATGGCATTGGCATACAATCATAAGAACCACAAAGAGGAAGACGCAAGGAAAGGCGCGGTGAAGGTGGGGCGAAACAGTTTATTTCTGCGTGAGTAAGAAAATAAGAAGTTTGAGCCAGCGAAATTAGTTTCGATACTCACGAGGATGATACCGTCAAATCTCTGCTTGAACCAGGCCATGGTGTCCTCCTTTTTTATGCGGTGTTGGAAGCCCACACGAGCCTTCTTCTGCTTTCTCTTTGCAACTCGTCCTCCCGGTCGTCCCATGACGACGTAGAAGTCCATACCGAAGATACCAATCTGGGGGTCATATCGGGCACCGAGATCGATGTGTTCTTGAATACCAAAACCGAAGTTGCCAGTCTCCGAGAAGTTCCTCCGTCTCAACTCGTATTCCTTGACTTTCAGACCACGCTCAAGGATTTCTTCGGCTTTGGGCCCGCGAATGGTGACATGAACCGCGATTTTCTCGTTCCTTCGGATACCGAAAGTTCGGACAGTGTAGCGGGCCTTGCTGGTAACGGGGGTCTGACCGGTGAGCTGTTCCAGGACCTTCGAGGCTCTGGTAAGACGATCACCAGATTCACCGACGGAGATGTCTTTAGAAAACGTATCAGTATTCAGGCTGAGCGATAACCTGAAGTGAGACGCACTGATGACCAGCTTATCAATCCTGGGCTCCTTCATAGGGTTCGTGGGCGCGGTCTTCTGGTCGGCCTGTAGATCATAATCTCAGCATTGCAATGACGAGCAGTAATTTCATTGACGCTGACCATTTTGAGGGTGTTGAGGATGTTGAGGACTTGCTTACCGAATTATTGGTGGGGTCTGTGTGTTGCTGTGAGGGCTGTGTGTGGCTGAAACCTTATTTTGAAAACTGCGTATGGCTCGGCAGATCCCGATGCCGCTTTCGGCAAGCCTGAGCTCTGGACAGCAACCGCCATGTTCGCGACCGCTTCCATGAATCAAGCCCTCTTTGCCCCCTACGATCCTAATCCATCCTGAAAGTTTATCCCCTTCTTCTTCTCCTTGTCATGCGGTCATTTGAGAAATACTTTGAGCCTTTTCAAGGCATGTTCGTCGCATTGTATGGTGTGTTCAATGTTTCTAACCATATCAGATTTGTGGCCTTACATTCAGGCGCTGCTTCAGACCGAATTTCCTCCAGAGCGAGGATCAGAACATTAAGAGGTTAACGCGATTCATTCGTGCTGCTGACCGCTGAAGAAACGCATGAAAGGCAGATCCCGCATCTGTCCGTTCTTATACGAAATCCATGGCGAATTCAGGGAAGAGCAGACCCTGAAGGACACTAAATCCCGTGGAATCTGGATAAGCCGAGCTTTCTCTCGAACCTAATCAGGGCATTACACAGGTCGCCCGTACTTGTCCTTATGTATAGGCGTGTGACTTGGCCGCATACTGGAAATTGGGCCCTATAGTCACCCTATCGGCCGCGGGTAGAATAGATCCCCGTTTCGTCATGGTTGCCTCGGCGTGGCCAATTCTTCCAGATCTTCATGTGCCGGAGTACTAAAGCAAGACGTCAGTGTGCCTCGGAAGTCCCAATCCGCCTTCTCGTCGCATCGCGTCCATCGTCCTTATAAAAATTATCCCTTCTTCCGGACACCACTCATCCACCTCCGCTATTCGTTCTCCCTCACACGACCTCTCTCGACCTTCGCCGAATGTCTTTGTGCAGTATTTGTCTTGAGGGATTAAAGGGCCCGGTATCAATACCTTGTGGTACGTTCTAGGACCTTTGTAGTCTATCAAAGATGATTGAAGTTTTATTCTAGGCCATGTTTTCTGCGACAACTGTCTGCTGGGCGCTGTGAGTGTCAAAAGGCTCGACTCGAGTATGCATGCATGCCCTACGTGTCGGACACCATTTTCCATAGGTAAGGCTTCCTTCGTTACGAAAATTTGATGGTGCTGACCCCCCGTTTTTGTTCTGACAGTCAATATTGACCCCGCATTGGTCCCCACTCATCTCCGCCCTTACGTCGTACCTTCGATACGAAAACTCTACATGGATGACTCAACCAGTCAAAGTTCAGAAGCAACATCTTCTGCTTTTGCGGCATCCGAATACAACCGCCTTATGGCGGAAAACAAAGCTCTCAAAACCAACTGCTGGGTGTGGCGCAGACGAGCTGAAACCCATGCCGCCGCGACAATCGGGCTCCTCAACGTTGCACGTCTGACGAAAGATCGTGCTGCTCAGTTGCAACATGAAAAGGAAGAGCTTGAACGAGATTGTGCACTTTTAAGGTTGAAGCTGGAAGAGTGAGTCACACCAGTATTGTGTCCTCGATCTCTGTTCATGATTGTTTCAGAGCTTCATTTCCAACAACTAGTGATATGTCCCAGTATCGCTCCTCCTCACCCGCGTCCTCTGACGACACCAACAACCACGAACTCCTCCTTTCTCCCGATCTCCATGACATACCCGCAGACAATTGGCTAGGCATGGGACCTTGCAATCCAAGTCATGACGATCAGTCTGCTCCAACTGTAAAGCGACTGAGGAGAAGAACTCTGGACTCTTCGTCGATACTACGCCGGTCTTCACGAAGACACCATCCCTATCTCAGTCATCCATGACGTCTGGACGGTTGGTTTCCTTTGTGTTGATGGTTTGAATTCGATTCTAGTGTATATCAATCATATTGGTGATTCAGATACCCGGACCCAGTTATCCCACTTGTTATCATAGCAGAGATTGTATTTTATCGTTCATCTAAACTTGCATGACATTCACGACCTTCTTGAACTTAATCCTCCTCCAGGAGTAAGAAGCAACTTCTGGCCCTCGGAGGGCGGCCTGGGATGCATGTGGTACGTCGACCCCGCTGACCAACTCGCGAGAAACTCCTCGGGTGACAGTTTATAGCGGATCCGGAAGAAAACCATGGTACGCACGTATGGGGGCGCACGACTTGCGGCGGATTAGATCTCGTTCTTTTCCTCCATACACGTCATTCTCGGGCTATACAAAATATGCCTTAGTGACGAAACAGCGTAGAATTTCCGTCAAACCATTGAGGGGCGCGACGCGTCAGGCGCGTCAGACCTACTAGCACTTTGCCCACACTAGTACTAGTCTGCTGTCTCCACTTCCGGGACCTCGACCCTGTCTCGATGGGGGCCATAACATCTCATGACACTCCTTGCAGGGATGTAAGCATTATACATTTCATCCAGGAGTTCATTCAAACTTCATTGATGATTGTTGAGACCTTCCTCGTACGCCGCCAAAATATCCTTAAAAACCCTTAGGCGCGTCGGTTCGCATATTTTTTTCGCGTTAATCATTGTTATAGGGTTTACCCAAGGACTTGGGATGAACCTGAATGCTCCCTGACTCAACACATAGTCCTGACCTGTATGTAACTTCGAAGGGCAGTCGACGGAGGCGTCGGCCGTAATTGTCATCGACGCCGCTTCAGAAACTTCCAGGTTTCATGCTCACCTTCACCGCTCGGCCAGCACCGCAACCTCTCTCCACTGACAGGATCAACAGTGGCCCTCATTATCATGGCTTTCGTTCGATTACGAAGAATAATAACCTCGTGGAAGGAAATTAGACTTCAAGCGACCAGTTGAGGCGTGTTGGAAGCGTGATGATATTTCGACGACGGCCGCAAACAAGATTTGATCAATCGGGGAACAGCCACTACGTATTGAAGATGTCAACTCATCTGATACTGCGTGGATTGCGCGTGGAGTGTATGAGGTCCCCGTCATGATGCAGGTAGGGAGGATATTACCAACGAGCTGAAGTAGTAGCAATACCATGTAACCGGCTGGAGGATGCAGTCTTTCTCTTGACCAGTAGCGACCGACCGATTTCGGGGTGGATAAGCATACCAGCCCCGCATATTGAGCAGAAGATCGACACCACAGGACTCCCAATGCGTCGCATCGGTGTCTGCCCCTCCACCGCCGCCATAGCCGATCTTCCTACACTAGAGTTCCGTAAAACTCCCGATATCTGCACGGACTGTATCTCCCCGAAGGCTTCTGCCAGTCCAAAGAAAGCCTATCACTATGCAGCACACTGTCTGGTAATTCTGAGTCGCTCGGGCCACGAGCTGACTCCGACGAGCTGTAAGATCCGCAGCAAGGAAGTATAGAAGGTTAATCATGAACACTGGCCGTGGCCGAGTCGGATGTTGATGAGTCCTGACAAAGTCAATACCGGCTCTGTACCCTTGACCTTGTGTTCGTCGTCTGGGACGTTGTGCGGCCAACGGAGCTTGTGGATCCAAAAAGGGGTCTTGGGATTCGCTTGGGATGTATACCACGCCATTCCACGGCGTTGATAGATGACGGAATTCTTCAATTGGTGGCAGGTGCAGGCATTCAGCCTCCATATGGCTAGTACTAGTAGACAAATTTGTCGTCCACAGGCACAAACAACGCGTCTCCCTTCGCAAGTTCCTCCGGTCGTAAGTATATTGCTCACTGCTACCTCGGCCTCAGGGTAGCAATCGTGGTTGAGGAGGGTCACAGTCAGTGCATTCACTTGGTTGCAAGGGGTATGTAAGAAAACGCTAATCAAATACCGTTGAGATTTGCCACTCAATTCACCAGGTGTGAATGTTCATGCTGTATACACGAAATATATATTCCTGTAGCATTTGCTCAGAGTTAACGTCAGAGCATGTTATAGATGTCGTACTCACTGCTTGTCGGTAAGGTCCGCGAACGCATGTCTGTCCCTCTCGTTCTGCACATCCGTGTCCGACCATCCATTCCTCGCCTTCAGCTCCTCGATCTGTGCCCGCTTCTTCTTATTCAGGCGGAGGTTGACCCACCGCAACAAGAAGCATACACCTAGCTGGATGGTGAGAAGGACCATAATGGCAACCTTTCCAGGTATGAATTCGGGGGCGTCCTTTGGCAAAAATATCTCCGTGCCGACTATATTCCCAATGCTGAACGATACCAATGTCATGGCGTTGATGGTGCTCTTCTTTGTGTGACCTCCCGTGTTGCTCGCATTATAGGCGTAAACCGTGGAGAGCGCACTTCCGAATGTCCCAATCAGATACACCGCTTCACCATTGGATTGTCAGTAATTTAGAGTAATTACCTGAACAGACGGAACTTACCAAATAGGAGCGCGCCTTTTTGACCCGTTCCGTTGAGACCAATTAACAATGCTGGAATTTTGAACGACTTTTTCAGCGAACTCCCGACGAGCCCAGCCTCCTGGCTTACCGGATCCAATGATGGTTGGCACCAAAGCGAATACAATGGGAATCATTCTTTCGTTCTTGAGGTCATTTTAGTCATGTATCATCGGAATAGCAGGGGACGAGCCAACCTTTCGATCTGAATACCAACCACAGAACAGCACCATAGCAGAAGCCACGGCCCCCGCTGGTGTTGATAGAATCAGGGTCTGCTTCGTTCTGCGATGTGTTGCACTCAGACCGGTTCGGTTCCTACAATGAATGAACTCACGTATAACCGAAGCTCTTGATAATGATGTTGCTGACTGAAGCATCGAAGCACTTGAGCGACGTGTGATAACGGACGAAGAACAATCAGTGATCACTTACAGTTGCTAATCCCACCATTCGGGATACTCGCTGGATAAAGCTATGAACGAGTCATCCGAAGTTGGCAAGAGAAAAGCGACGTACTCATCAAAGTTGTAATGACCACTAGCCAAGTCCGTACATCAGTGAGGGCCTCGATAATCTGATCCTTTTTCAAATGTCTGTTCGCAACACCGCCCTGATCATCTCGAACTCGTTCCAAAGCGGCTATTCTCTCCTCCGCAGTCAGAAAATGGGCGTGTACAGGAGAGTCAGGCAGCCAAACGAGTACGACAATGCCAACGACAACGGCCAGCCCACCGAACACGATATAAACGATCTTCCACGGTGCAATTGCGTTGCCGTCGTAGAACGAGATGCCCTAGAACCTATATGAGTATCCGATTGCGAAAGAGTAGGAGAGGGCCGAACATATGCGGCAAATCCACCAAAAACCTGCGTCAGTCCGTTCTGGAAGAGGTCATATTTCAATTTCTAGAGCGAGAAGATCATGACATGGATCTTACCATGACGTAGAACCACGAGATCCTGCTGGCCTGGATTTTTGGGACGTCAGTTAACGGAACAGTCTCTATACCGCAAAATCCACCTGTTCATTCTTCTTATAGAACATCGAGATGATGAGAATGAGGATTGGTGCGACACAACTTTCACACATTCCTGACAATTCTGTTAGTCAAGCGTAGAGACGTTGACACGATTCGAAGCTTTACCGAGCAGAAATCGCAGGGCGAAGAAGGCGCCAAATGATTCAGCGACAGCATGAAGCGCCAAAATGATGCCCCACACAACAATATTTGCACCTGAGGCGGAGTGGTATTAGAGCGAGTCGCAGGCGGGGCGATGAACAGTGCGCAACACGGACCCAAGTATTTGGCAACTCGCGTCTTCTGGGAGAGATAGGTCGTAGGGAATTCCCAGAACAAGAACCCTAAAGCACCGGGATTGATTCAGGGCAATAGACACATCTTAGCAAAGTGAGTTACCAAGGTAGAATGCCATGGACACGAGATTATAATTCTGCATGATCGTCAATAGTGGCCGACGAATATAGGTATAAAATTTGAATGACCTGACCGACAATGGGAAGACCCATGATACTTCAAATTTCCAGGCATCGGTGTCAATAAATCGGCAAAGGTATGCAAGTGCACAAACCTAGCGTAGTTCAAGGTTGTCTTGTCTCTGATGCATCGTTTGAGCTTCAATTTTGGTTACGATGACACAATCTTACAAGAATTGCGTGAAATATACGGATGCACAGATAGGTGGTATGAGGAGGTCCTGGAGCAAGTGTGGTGAGTCGCCGAGAAAAGCATGACAATTTACTGAGCAACAGACCAGTTTCCTCCTGAGCTTCAGGTTGTATTCTTCACTAAATTCCGCACTCCTTTTGATTCCGACCAGTTTGAGGGCTTCATCTCCTGCAGAGAGATCAACGGAATCCTTCGACGCGGATCTGGCAATTGATGCTTGTTTCTCATCGACCGAAGTTCTTTTCTCATCCCGGGGGACTGGAGACGACATGGTGGAACAAAAAAATGCGCAGCTCCCCCATGACTATATATACGAGAGAGAAAGAGCCCTCTCAAGTTCGTTCGGGATCACCAGACCAGATAGTGAGTTGATAAGCCTTGATAAATTCTCTATTTTGGTTGTCGAATATCGCACACTCAGACTGCACATGCGGCCGGCTGTTTGGACTAAAGTTGCGCTCGATGATATGGCGATTCTTCGTGAGTTAAACGAAGGGTAAAGAGTTCAGCTGAGCGACCGAAGACGGGAATGGGAGGCGTTTGAGTCTTACGAGGAAGTTTGAGGTGGCGGAAGCTGCAAGAGATGGGAATAACAGGATAGGGTGTGTGGGAATCGCTGACCCAAAAATGGGTAAGCTTAGCTAATACTTTACTCCACAGGCTCAGTGGGCCCGGTAAAGTTCACATGCTCCCTCCATGATTGTCGATTCAATGCTATCCCATTCAGGTGCGCGAGACTAAACCGTATCATTATCTCCCTTGCATAGGCACGATACGCGACTTTTCGCCAGCAATTTCTCGGCACCATGGAAGCACGGAGTTTGCTCAGAGCTATGTAGTACTGTTTCAACTTTCCGGGATGCTCAGCGCTCTGGATTCAGTGACCGAACTCTCACAATACACTAGGCTGTCATGTGCTATGGTGGTCTGCTGGCCTCGTAAAATCCTCATCTGCTTTCGCCTCCACAGTCCTCCAGTCCCCCACATTTACCGATGGATCCCCTCACCGAAAAAAAGGAATCCACGAGTGGTCTCGAAGACGGACCTGAGCATGAGGCTGATTCAGCGCACCTGTCAACATCTAGCTCCGGCATTGATCCAGAGGCCGAGAGACGATTACTACGGAAGCTAGACTGGCGCTTGTTGCCATTGTTCACCTTACTATGTGAGCTCTCGTTGTAGGGCAGGGAAAGCAGTAACGGATACTAACAGATGTCCCTTTTCTCATTAGATTGTACCAATTTCGTTGACCGGTGAGCACCTCGTGGGTCCGATGTGAAACTGGTATATTCACGGACGAGCCGACAGAACCGCGATCGGTACATTGTTTCGCTCTTCACTTTCTGGTATCTAATGTCCGATGCCTCAAGGAAATGCAAAGATAGCGGGGATCGAAAAGGATCTCCATCTCGTCGGTTTCGACTACAACATCGCACTCACTGTGTTCTATATATTCGTAAGTACCTTACACGCTTGCTACGCGCTCCGAGTGGGACTGATGTTGTCTAATTAAAGTATATAGCCACTGAGATTCCTTCCAATCTTGCCTTGAAGCAATTTGGCTCTTGGTGGCTGGCAGCTATGGTCACGACCTTTGGTCTAGTCGCTATTGGAACCGCTTTTGTGACCACTTATGGCGGACTCCTGGTGACTCGAATCTTTTTGGGGATGGCAGAAGGCGGAACGCTGGTGCGATAAGCGTTTTATTCCCGCATCCTACCCCACTGCTAATCGTCTTACTTATCCTCCCAAGTCCGGCTTAACTTACCTGCTATCTCGAGTTAGTCGTATGGGCAGATATACTGGACACAGCTGACATCATCATTGCTCCCCTACAGTATTACCGTCGCTCAGAGCTTGTCCTCCGAGTCGGAATATTCTTCGGTTTATCGCCCGCGCTGGCCGGGGCCTGTGCGTACTCCATACCTGTGATGCCGCATGCACCCCCGCTCATTTGGCACCTCCGCAGTTGGGGGCTTGTTGGCCTCCGGTTTGCTTAGCGTCGATGACATAGGTACGGTCGGATCGTGGAGAAAGATTTTTTTAATCGGTTCGTTGCGGCCCCGCGAGCTACGGTCTTTTCATTTGCTAAAGTACACATTGCAGAGGGTCCGTGACCTTCTTCATAAGAAGGAAACTCCTGCTGAAACGTTCGACAGGCATTATTACCACCGGACTGGGCCTTCTTTGCTTCCTGATATTGCCTAATGATCCTCGAAACACTCGGATGTTCAACGACGCAGAACGTGCTATCGCGCTAGCTCGTCTCGACGCAGACCAAAACGTGCATACGCACGGGAAAAAGGAGAAGACAACGTTGAAATTGGTCATGCGTTCTTTCAACTTCAACGTGAGTATATCTTTTTTGACAACGAGATTTGCATTCCTCAATCTCGTCCCGTTTACCAGACTACGATCTGTGCGATATCCTATCTGCGTAAATACTTCGCCCCTTTCGCGAATTGTTCCATGCGCTCAAATCGGCCACAGTCATCAACATCTCCTTCCAAGGCCTGAGTTTGTTCATGCCAACAGTCATAGCCACTCGTGAGTGAGCCATCGCTATAAAGTTCCGACTCGTGCATTTTGATCACTTGGATGGTTGACAGTGGGGGATTTTAGTACGTTTCTTATACTTTGACCTTACGACTCGCGTTCAAGATGACATCGTATTCAGCGGTCGTGGAGTCCCAACTTCGGACTGTTCCGCCGTACCTCCTAGGTGCACTCTATGTCGTAGTTTGCTCCTACTTCAGCTACCGCCTCAACCACCGAGCTCCCTTCATCCTGTTCTCTACGATGCTCATGGTTGTTGGGTATGGATTGGCCGTCGGGACAAAGAACTCACATGCTCGGTACGCTGCATGCTTCTTATCGATCACCGGGGGAAGCAACGCAGGCCCAATGGTCCTCGCCTGGGGAACTGGCAATGCTGCACCCGACACCGTCAAGGCAGTGGTCACCGCTATCATTCCTGGTGCGTCCCACCGACATGTCAAACAGTTCTTGTAAACCGAACACATTTCGAGTATATAGGTATCGGGGCATTAGGTTCTGTGATCGCGTGAGTCTAGTCTTATATTCTCCAACACCTTACTATAAGTCTAACTCAACAACAGCGTTTGGACGTACCTCCCGACGGACGCCCCAGACTACCACAATGGTAATTCGTTGAATCTGGCCACAAGCAGTCTTGCTTGTGTTCTGGTAATCATTGGAGTACTGTACATTCGCTTGGAAAACGTGAAGAGGGCGAGAGGCGAGCGGAATTACCGTCTGGAAGGGAAGACACCAGAACAGATTGAAGCGCTCGGGTACCTGGACCCCAGGTTCAGGTATCAGGTATGAGCGATTCGAATAAGCATCTATGCGGAGATGTCGAGCAGGCTCGAGGAGGATTCTATCTAAGTAGGGAAGTCAAAGGGGAGATTTGAAGGGTTTGGACATTGCTTCAAATCGACCATTCTCAGTACATCTTGCGGTCTGGATAAGGCCATCCGTCTCTCTCTCTGTCTCTTATGTATGAAATGTTATTATATACCTTTAGTTCTATTGGGCGGCCTGAGGCGTGATCACCTACCGTACTTCGCAAGGACTCGGCGAGGAACCTTCTCCGTCAAGAATTTGAACTTCTTCAAAATCGTCATAATCGAAGTTATGTCCTCCGAAAGAGCAGTGTGCTCTACGAATTTGATGAAGACAGTACACTGACTCCGAGAAGGGTGTATGATATACGCTAACTTCCACGAAAAAACTCATCCCGATTTCTCCTGAGCGTGTTGAGGTGCGCATGTATACGATTTGTACTAATGAGCCTGGTTCACCTTTCTGTTGTTGTCATTGAGGCATTGAACTGAACGCGGTAGATGGGGACAAGGGAACTTGAACAAGGGAGCCCGGGCGCTTGACGCGGATGGCCCTATTAGCGATCGCTCAACCTTACACCACCATCTCTTACCTCGCTCGCCCTGGATATCAGGAAGACATCCACCTTCCGCCTGTAATGTGAATATTGCATTCAAGTCGAGGCTTCCGTGTTTATTTGGTGAGATGGCTTCGAAGATTTCACTCTGGAATTCATCGAATTCTGACAACTGACTGGCTTAAGATTCGGCTTTATCACCTCAATTGCTGTCTGCGAGGAAACTAGGGATCAATACATTTGGGTTGCATAGAGCTTCTCAGGGGACCTCGTGTGTTCGGCTCGATTGGTCCTGTCATCCATTGCATCCGGCGTAGATTCCGAGCCAAGTACGAGCTCAAGCTCAGGCGCACGGCGATGTTACTGGGAGGGGAGGGGGAATCCGAATTCCAGGCCTTCAATCACACACTCGAAACCTTACCGCCGAATCCGATCCGCAAGTGTTTTCAGTCGAATCCCACGCACCTATGCGTAAGTCCTTAGTCGAAGTCGAACCGTGCGTGGAAATTTCCCTTCCTTTTGTGACAAGCTTGACATTCCCCACCATCTAGTCCATATAAATACGACACCAGCATGAGGAGCAGTGTCAGTCCGATCCTAACTTCCCCGAGAATTGCAATCGCAAAACCATGGCCTTTAACGTTACAAACGGCCTTGCATCGGTAACCTTCATAATCATCCTCGCGCTGTACCTCAGGAAGACCACCTTCAACCACCGCTCGGGCCGTCTTCCCCCTGGGCCCAAACGTCTGCCTTTGATCGGAAATCTACTCCAGGTGCCTACGAAATTTGAGTGGCAAACGTACCATAAGTGGTGCGAGGAGCTAGGTGCGTGATTGCTGCTTACCTTCTGCACAAAAGTGGAGTCTGAAGATGAACCATCGCATGGCAGCTACCGACATCATACACTTGGATGCCTTAGGTCTATCCATCGTTGTTCTAGATTCGATCAAAGCTGCTCAGGAGTTGGTGGAAAAGAGGTCAGCGATATACTCAAGCCGGTAAGCTCCGATTTTTTTTGGAATAGAATAGCTCGCTTTACCTCTCAATAGTCCTCAATCGATCATGTTGAACGAATTTTTAGGCCAGAGTAGAAACTTGGGTTGGTGTTCACCCGCTTTATGTTTCCCTTTTCTTATATTCTGTGACACGCCAGCGCTCATGGAATATGGTGCGTTACATATATCACCGCAAGCTCATATCGATGATTGAAGTGATTTGTTTGCAGGAGAGGAATGGTATGTCTCAACCTCCATCACAATCTTTCTATCTCTTGTTGAACACGCTCTTAATCCGACAGGCGGATTCGCCGTCGCCTGTTTGACCAGATGTTCAATCCTACGGCGTCCAAAAGGTATCACCCGCGAATGGCGAAAGCTACTCGAGCGCTCCTCAAGAAACTATGCAAAAATCCGGATGACCTACTTGGCCACATTCGACAGTGAGAATTCCAGGTCTTCGAGGGGCTTAGACTCAACCATCAACCCAGCCATGCCGGCTCTGTCATTTTAGCGATTGTCTATGGTATTGAGATCCTACCAGAGAACGACCCCCACGTCTTGATTGCGGAGAAGGCCATACGTGCAGGTATAGACGCCACACTACCAGGCGCGTATCTCGTCGTACGTCAGGCTCTCCCTCAGCGTCGTTTGCCATATTGAAGAGATCCTCTAAACGATCTAGGAAAACATTCCGATTCTCAAATACGTGCCAGAGTGGTTTCCCGGAGCTGGTTGGAAACGACGGTAAGTCGTTGATTCCCAGTATATGGATGATGGCGTTTATGTTTACTGAGAGTTGTTGCGCAGGGCTAAGGCAACGGAGCGAATGCTAACAGCGATGATAGTCGAGCCTTTTGAGACCGCAAGTGCTGGTATTGTAAGCGTTTCTTTTCCGACGAGGCGGGGTCGCAGTCTCTTACGGTTGCTGTTGTATAGGCAAGGGGAACCAATAATTTGTCTTTCACTTCGTTCTGCCACCAGATTTTCCAAGAGACCCACGATCCCGCTTACGACGAATCGCTCGTACGCGACGTGGCTGGCATAACGTACCAAGGTGAATGTCGAACACTTCCATGTATGTCGTTTGACTGACGTACTTCATAGCTGGGGCTGACACCGTATGTGCAACAACATACCTCACGATCTGTTTGCTAACTTTCACAGACTGTATCCACTTTGCACACGTTCTTCCTTGCGATGATGGCGAACCCAGAAGCACAGAAAAGGGCCCAGGAAGAGATTGACCGCGTTATACCGGCAGGCCATCTACCTGATTTCTCGGATCATGATTCGTTACCATATGTTTCTGCTATCATAAAGGAGACATTTCGGTGGCAGCCCGTGACCCCAGTGGGTGAGCGTGAAGTTCAGGGCACAGTCGCCTTGTACTGTGACTGACCTCTCATAGGCGTACCTCACCGCTTGGTTGAAGAGGATGTATATCGAGGCTACCGAATCCCCGGTGGCTCAATTGTCCTGTGCAATGTTTGGTACGCCGACTCATATCACTCATTCATCCATCATGTTTCATGAGTCATACATTGAATCCACCAATCGCAGGGCAATGTTACACGATGAGGCACGTAACTACTCCAATCGATGCTGGCTCGAGTAACGAAAAAACAGAATGTGTACCCGGAACCCTTCTCATTCAAACCTGAGCGGTTCTTGACACAAGATGGCAAACTCAATCCCAACGTTCAGGACCCGACGCAAGCATTCTTTGGCTTTGGTAAGAGGTATGGAGGCATGGAGGAGCATACAAGCGACAAAGCGGACCTGATGGGGACTGGAAATTTACAGAATTTGTCCCGGAAGACACATGGCCCAGTCATCTGTGTGGAAGTGAGTGCGTATTCTGTCGCGGACGGCCTACTAGTGCTCACTCATTACTCGCGCCTCAGTGTAATCTCTTCCGTGCTCACTGTTTTCAACATCGAGAAGCCGCTCGACCACAACGGATCCGTGATTGAACCGACCTATGAGTACCTTCCTGGGCTCATTTGGTAAGCTGCACTTCTTGCTTGCTTAGAAATATTGCAACGGCCTCTGATGTCTGGGCATGAACAGTCATCCCGCTCCTTTTCAGTGCTCGATCAAGCCAAGGTCCCCGGAAGCTGAGAGGTTGATTAAAGACTTGAGCATGTCGGATGGCTGAACCGGAGCTCCCATCGGCGACAAGGAAATTCCTAGACTCTGGAGCGCACATAGTCTTCCTGCTATGATGTTCTCGTAAGCACCAGAGTTCTCTTCCCTACATGTTCTCGAATTCCATCAATCGATTTGACGATACTTATTCAATGAAACGTCTTGAGAGTGTACGGATCATGGGAGGGATGTGTATCGTTCCACCGTAAGACACTTTCAACCCATCCTGTGCCGAAATCGCGGTCACAACGCCACCCGTTGTATGCGAGTTAGTCTTACCTTCTCACGATATTCCAATCACTGATGGACCGTCCATTCTTGAAGTTGCAGTGCTTCAGCCCATTGTTCCGGAAAAGGTCGTGATCAGTACAGATTTGAGTTAACTGGTGGGCGGTGGTACTGGAACAGTGTAGGAAGACATGCAAACGGGTCCCGAGAGATAACGTCGGCCCGGAAGGAAAACACCATTCTCCTAAATTTCCGGGACCGCGAAACGTATACAGCACCTCCTTCTGGATCTTCAGGGTGGTCAACCAATGCTGAAGCCCACCCGAAAGATTTAACCGGCTGACATATCGGTAAGGAGACTATTCTCCTAACCTGATGATTCATGACTGAGTTGTGGCTCGAACCTCACTCAAAATAGGCACTCGAGCCATTGTTCTCTAGGATAAGCTGTGAGGTCAAGAGACTTTAATCATATCTGATGCACTGCACATTTATTGTCCTCAACCCAATTTTGGAGCGTATCCCTGCATCGTGCATGGTTTAATGCCCAGACTTGACAACCAGGTCGCAGGGGATTCAAGTTCCGAGCCTCTTGGAGTGCGTCAGCCTTTCATTACGCTGAATCACGCGTACCTTGGTATCCCGTTGGACGTTTCATCTCGGTCTTCATAAAACTTTCTTTTGTTGTTTCGGGCAGTTCCCGGGCGTCGTGTTCCTGCCGCTCACTTCGTACAAATACCACACGGTACACCGACACGAGGAGTCTAATCTCAACCCAATACTGACTTCTCAAGGAATCGTCGCAGATAAAGAACTATGGTTTTCAGCATTGCAGACGTCCTTGCCTCGTTAGGTATAATAACAACCGTCGTGCTGTATCTCAGGCGGACCTCCTCCGCCCGTCGCTCAAGTACTCCTCCTGGTCCACAAGGCTTGCCCCTCATCGGGAATCTACTGCAAGTCCCTACGAAATTCGAGTGGCAAACGTACCATAAGTGGTGCAGAGAACTAGGTAGGTGGCTGAATCACCTCTTCGGGACGACTTCGCTGGACGCTGGTTCACGGTATGAAACCAAAACAGGTACCGACATCATACATTTAGATGCTTTAGGCGTGTCCATTATCGTTCTGGACTCGGTGAAAGCTGCCGAGGAATTGGTCGAAAAGAGGTCCGCGATTTACTCAAGCCGGTGAGCCTGACGATTTTCGTGGGGTAGAACAGCTCGCCTTACCTTTTGATAGCCCCCAGTCGATCATGATGAATGAGTTCTTGGGACAGGAAAGGAACTTCGGTCCGTGTTTAATTCCAGCTTCGTACATTCCTTTCTAATACTCTGGGGATTACCAGGGCTCATGGAATACGGTTTGTCACAATCACTCAATGGTTTCTATCTTTGATTGAAGGTAGTGACTCGGATCCAGGGGAAGAATGGTTTGTCTCGACCTTCATTCGGTCCCCGAGATTTTACTGAGCCTCCCCTGTCTGTGTAGGCGGGTTCGGCGCCGTCTGTTCGACCAGATGTTCAATCCTACGGCATCCAAGAGATATCATCCTCGACTAGCCGTAGCTACTCGAGCGCTCTTGAAGAACCTTTGTGAGAATCCGGATAACCTCCATGGTCATATTCGACAGTGAGTGTCCCAGATAGTCCGGGGGTCGCGCACTCAACTATCAACCCAGTCATGCCGCCTCCATCATATTATCGATTGCCTATGGGATTGAAATCTTACCAGAGAACGATCCTCACATCTCGCTAACGGAGGAGGCCATGCGTCTCGTTACAGCTGCTTTGCTACCAGGTGCACATCTCGTCGTACGTTTGCCTCTTCTTTTCGATGGCTCCGATATCCATACGCTCCCTCCAAATATTATAGGAAAACATCCCAACACTCAAATACGTGCCTGAATGGTTCCCTGGCGCTGGCTGGAAACGACGGTACGTCGTTCACTTGTCACAGGTTTGTGCTTGCATCCGTTAAGTGCGCTTTTCAGGGCCAGAGAAATCAAGCGGCTTGCAATGGCAATGGTCGTCAAACCTTTCGAGGCAGCAAGCGAGAATATTGCAAGTATCTCTATACCACGAAACCGAGTCGTTCCTAATCCACCGTAGGCAAAGGGCACCAGCTCTTTCTCTTTCGCGTCCTCTTGTTACCAAATCTTCCAAGAAACTCACGACCCCGCTTACCACGAATCACTTGTGCTCGACGTTGCCGGAACGATGTACCAAGGTGCGTGTACATCGATTTTTTGGAGTTCGAGACGCTCAGTTCCTTTCAGGGGGAGCTGATACCGTATGTGAACGAATCTTTTTCCTCTCGCAATCTGTTCCTTGAACCGCCTGCAGACTGTGTCTACCCTAAACACGTTCTTCCTGGCGATGATGGCCAACCCTGAAGCACAGAGAAAGGGTCAACAAGAGATCGACCGAGTAATTCCGGCAGGTCATCTTCCAGACTTCTCGGATTATGATTTGTTGCCCTACGTTGCTGCCATCGTGAAAGAGACCTTGCGGTGGCAGCCTGTGCTTCCCTTGGGTGAGGAACCCAGACCATGCGCGATGTCTCGTCGCTGATTTCCGAATCTTTCAGGCATACCTCACCGCTCAGACGCAGAGGACGTTTACCGAGGTTACCGAATTCCTGCTGGCTCTATCGTTTTGAGCAATATATGGTATGCCTTATTCCCCTGTGCCACTTCTTCGAACTCACAAGCCATGACACACAGGGCAATGCTACACGACGAGGCACGTATCTGAGCCAATCGATTAAGACTTTCGAGTAACGAAGACCATAGTCTGTGTATCCTGAACCCTTCTCATTCAGACCTGAGCGGTTTTTGACACCCGATGGCAAACTCAACCCTGACGTTCAAGACCCCACGCAAGCATTCTTTGGCTTCGGCAAGAGGTATGTAAACATAATACCTATGATTGGAAGGGGAAAAACTCATCGTTGGCGACTTGGAAACAGAATCTGCCCCGGGAGACACATGGCCTACTCATCCGTCTGGAAGTAAGTCCTTAATGGGGATAGTCCATCGACTAGTGCTCATCATGATTATTCGCGCACCTCAGTGTGATCTCTTCTGCGCTCACTGTTTTCAACGTTGAGAAGCTGATCAACCCCGACGGATCCGTGATTGAGCCGACCTATGAGTACCTTACGGGACTCGTTTGGTGAGTCTTGATTCTCGTGGAGTTTTGACGGCCTCTGATGTCTGAGTGGCGAGAAGTCACCCTGCTCCTTTCCAGTGTTCGATTAGACCGAGGTCCCAAGACGCCGAGAGACTCGTCAAGGATTTGAGCATGTCGGATGATTGAAGGAGTTGGAATAATTCCTTGGTTTGTCAGTACTCTCACTTATTACTATGTATCCATATGGATAGTCTTGCCCACTCGTTGTATCTTCACTTATCCTTAGTATCCTTAGCTCTAATCACTTTGTATATAACTATTCTAAGCTTGTAGCTAGCTCTCTTGCCAGGTCGAAGATTATCTTACTGGGAGACTGTCGATAGGAAAGGTGTGAGTCAGCAACCGCCGCGCTTCTTAGCCTCCTTCCACAATTTCTCGTAATTGGTGGCTATCTTTTCTCCTCGCGCGCCCTGCTCATGCAACGACTACCTCAAAGTCTCCGTCTCGTCCTCTAACTCCTTCTGCAGCGTCGCATCCCGATAATCCACCGCTGTGGCAGAGGGCAATTAACATCGACTCCGATACGCTGTGATCGATATAAGACACATACCGGCTATCTCCTCCCGGATCTTCTTCAATTTTCCTCTTCGTACTTCTTGCTCCCTGAGTTCGCCGTCGAGCTGAGACCCAGCAGCGCTCTCCGTCAAGCTCTTCTTCTCATCTACCATCTCCCTCTGGATTTGCAGAGTAACGGGGTCCTTGGCGAGCAACTTGGAAACGACTGCACGGACTGACTCTTCGTGTTCCGGAAGTGTCGGACGAGCTGCGCGCCGCCCTCAAGAGCTCGCTTGAGGAGAATGCCTTGATCTCCCGCTTGTTGTTCCTTCTTATTCCCTTCCTCCTGGTCCCTGAGTTTTTGCCACATCATCGTAACGATCATAATGTTGGACATGGCATTGTAACCTTTAGAGTTGGAACATCATCAAGTTGCGCCTGGTGACGCCGCTAACGGGATTACCCGTGATACGACGAAGGTAGATGACGCCAGAGATTTGGAAACCTTGTTCATACCTGACGGACAGTGAGCCAACGTACTTGATTGATCGGCGGTTACGGGAGACAGGGACTCACGATTCGGCAAGGTAGAGAGCGATCTCCTTCAAAACATCGGAGTCGCTTTTATTCGTGTCGTCAAACCTCGGCGTGTCAATTAATTGGGCATCCGACTCACCGGTATAATTATACCGTACAGAGTACACAAGTCTCCATTGTTAGTACTTATCGTCCTCTGAATCAATTCATGGTTTCTAATCATACCCTCCATCCACATCCTGGCGCTTAAGCAACGTGACGGAACTAGGCCAGCACGTTTTAGGGATACACCTTGGGAATGGAATGCTTTGGCGCCATCTTCGGCCATCCTTCCACTAGCAGTTTCTCTTCCGAAAACCAATCAGTTCATGACAACTCTCTAGAACAATCCGAATAGGACTAAACCGGGAGTCTTCCTAGACTCGCTGCAGTGAGAGACGGGGTAAGTAGTCAATCTAACTGTGTTTCACCTCAAAACCGGGCATGCTACGAACCAGCGGCGCGGGTATGTCAAACGCCCATCGGCTCTGTATCTCACCATCCATGCTCGCCGCCGCCGGCGGAGATTCTTTGTTGTGAGCTTGTACTATATGTCGGATTACGAGGGAGTGTAAACTAGGATGAAGGCAAACCGGAATGTGAGGTATACGTTCTCCGATGGTTATTCCGAATCACTTTGATCCTCCAGGAACGCCATAATGCTCTGCCTTGCATTAGTCTTCGACAAGTTGCATAAGCAAACTTCCGACTTCGACAGAGATAGACTGACACACCTTTCGCTTCGCTGGACGAGCGGTCTCCTCCTCAGATTCAGATCTCTCCTCTTGTTGCTTTTCCTCCGTCGCTTGACGAGACTGTCGAGTTCCTTGACGAAGAATCGCCTTCTCAAAGCTTTGGACATCCTCTGGTGACCCCACACGCAGTCAGCGAAGAGGAATCTACTAGTTGTGCAAGAAGAACACACCCAGCTCTGAAGCAAGATCACGTTTCGCCTTGATTGCTTTTGCCTGCTCCATGCTGGGCCGGCCAGTCATCCCCATATCAGTGAGCATATCCCTGAGCATTTGTATTTGTTTCGATGGTTGGTCCTCAATACCCTCGAATAGCTTTGACCAGACTTTCCGAACGCCGCATGCAATGACGAAGCCCTAGAGGAATACGTCTGTTAAGACTCGACGACAAGACATTGTCTCTCAGGAAAAGATACCTTGAGACGTTTGATAGTCGCTTCATCTTTACTCAATGTTGCTGTCGATTTCTTCTCTCCTTTGCCCTTCTTTGTAGAAGCCTGTGGGTCCAACAAAAGCGTGCGTTAATATTAAGTCGGGAATAAAAATAGATAAAGCGCGTCACCTGCTTTCCTTTCGATTTCCCTTTCGACTTCTGTTTGGGTTCGTCCACAATATCGGACATATCTGAGTCCATTTTCTAAGCGAAAACATCAGAGCTGGTGGAACAGTACGGGTACCATAACTCACCGTATCGTTATCTTCAACTAGCGTAGGAGAGCTCATTCCTTTCGATGTGCTCGGTTCAGATTTCGCCGGTGAAGAGGAAGCGGGTGTGGCCTTCTTGTGCTTCTTGGGAGGTGGGTTTACTTTGGTCTCGTCGTCCTAGTGCATGAATTCAAAACTGCATCATGCAACTTCGAGAGAAACGGCAAACCTCGCTTGAGACTCGCGATGGATTGGCGTCTGCTTCATCTTCCTCGCCGTCCGAGGCAGCAATGAATTCCTGAGGAAAGCTTGATCTTGAGAGAAGTTCAGCTTGGGGATGCCGACCACGTACAGCAGACTTGAATTTCTCCTTCGTGCTCGGTTTGGAACGCCCTTTTGAGCTAGCTTCCACTGACTTTCGTTTCTTCCCTCTGGGTTGTTTCGACTCCAAGTTGATCTTGTTATCCTCTTTCTCAGATTCTTCACCCTTCTTCTCTTCTTCAGACGTGCCGCCAGCCTCATCGTCGTTAGCTTTCTGTGGCTAGGGAGCAACACATCTAGACACGCGCAGCTCAGCGTGGTATCGAGAACTCACCTTATTCCGGGCTTCAGTGATAGCATCTCCAATCGCAGTCTTGTACTTCTTCTCGTCCAGTACCCCTTTCTCCAGGCCCAGTTTTTCTTCAATCTTTTGTCGTACCAGTCGAGGCGTCAAGGAACTGCTCGATGTGTCAACATACAAACAGACGCGTTTAAAACCGGTGTCCGTACCTAAGGGTCCCTTCTTTACGCGCTTCTACATAGATATCTTCTGCGAGATTCTTGAGTTTGGATATAGAGGGTACACTCATAGCCACAGCCGGAACTTGGGGCGAAGACCCTGGGGGCACTGGGTGGTGGTGGTGTGGTGGGAACCAAATAGACGCGTCACACGCGATTGTCACGCGAATGCTAAGTACACGTGAGATTGTTGATTCGGCAACTCCCGGTCCGTGCTCATAAGCCTCGTGCCCACCATCTCCGCAAGAATCACCCACTATAAACCGTGAGTCGGAGCACTGTTCTGGAGACGCTATCTACCTTACGCACTGTACCAGCCTACTCTCCCGTTAGTGTCATTAATGGCACCTTACACCATTGCTGAGCAGCGTGCCATTGACGAAAGCCTACTTAAGAGGGCAAAGTCGCGTTTCCGGAATTGCCTGAACGCGATGCAAGCCCTCCAGCAAATATCCAAGCCTCCGTCTTTCAAATTAGGTCCTTCTGATGCCAAAATCAGCACCGTTCTCGAAATCTTTGCTGTCTTTGCCTCAACCTTACGAGGCCCAGGTAATGACGCAACGGGATCTGGAACAGCCTCTGCAGCCATCCGCATCCGGTCGTACTGGCAGCCTCTCTTCGGTCCTTGGGTCAGGTATCTGCTCGAACGGCTCGTGCTTCCTGAGGAAGGTCCCAGCTCGGTCGACGGGGTTCTTGCACTTGAACAGGTCCTAGTCATTGTACCCGATCTCCTCGCTTTCCCGAGCCATGACGGGCACGGAAAAGGGGACCTCGAAATGGTGGTCAGCTCAACCCCTTATCTTCTCCCGTGCTTCATGCGCGTATGGATACGAGCCGTCGAAACAAACCACGGTACGTGGGGCGTGTGGACTTCCATAATGGCGAAAGCTGCCAGGTCAGCCCTCAAGGGTCAGCGAGTACAGCATGGTGGATGGAACTTGGACCACACAAAGACAGAAATCGGTCTTGCTGTCGTTCGTCATCTGAATTGTCAAATTCCTCGCATATTCAAGATGAGCCACGACGACTTCATCTTTCTGAAGGAATTCATCACGAGTATATCCGTACTCTGGCCAGCTGATGAACGCCCTCTCACCCATCCGAGTGTTGCAGAATACAGCATACCTACGATGGTATCCCTCCTCGCCAGCTTGACACGGAAACGAGACAGCACATGGGATGAGCGTGAACCTTCCTAGGCCGACGGTGGGGAGGTAGCAGACGAAACGAAGCCCTCTTTTCAGATGATATACGGCGTGTCCGGGACACTTAGCTCACTTTACGCCCGGAGTCCATTCTATGCTTCCCAAATCTTGAAGGCAGGATTTCTCAAGGTCATTTTCTTGGCCCACCCGGGTGTATACAGGAGCTCAATCGGTCATCCGAGCATGGCGCACGACACGATGATTGAGGAACCTTGGGAGAAGATTTTGGCGGGGATATCAAGGCTGCTAGTGTACCCTTCGACGTTGCGTTATTTCACGAAAGCGGTCCGGAGCCTCACGAAACTTGACTGGGAAAGTTTGGAGACCTTGGAAGATATACTGCAGTCCAACTCCAACAAGGTCTGGACGCGTTGGACGCAGACCAAGGCATGGGCATACGAGATCAAAAGCTACCGTCGCGTTCTCAAGGAAAAAGGAGCTCTTTGGTTGTGCATCTACGAGCGGGTGAGCACTTGGAAGTGAACTCGGAAAAAGCAACTCAGGCTGACAATAATGCTTAGTGTATACATCACTCCGCGAACGAAGCATACCCGAACGCACAACGTTACCTCCGTTGTTGCGGATGTTCGCAGGCGATATACTGCTCAAGGGCCTGTCAAAGACCAGACTGGGCGAATGGACATCGAAATCAATGCAAGATAGCTTCGTCGCAGGTTGATGATACAGATGGCAGTACGTTGTAACCTCTTGTCATCTTTCTGCATACTCATGATAGCCGCAGGCGAGCAATATGAGCTTCTAGATTGGAATGAGGTTCATTTCTTTCTCGAGTTGACCAAATTCATGGTCCAGAAACATACTCGCCACATTGCGGAGGAGGTTGACGACTTATTAAAAGGAAGAGGGAAATCAACACCGGATCTCCGGATGCTGAAGAGGACAAAGAAGAATCCCATTGTGCTGGTTGACTTTGAGATGTCATTTGCGAGCCCACCAACCGACGATGTCTATGTCATTCACCCAAACTCTCTGGAGTGCTTTCTTGAACCGCGCTTTGAGGAGGATTCACTGGTCCTACTGATGGATCAAGTAATTGAGCGTTGGCTGGAGCCCGAATGTAACCAGGACACTATCCTGGTGGTTGGCCTGTTCGCCAGTGGTAAGAGAGGCTCCCCCATACACATTGACCATCTCGCCGGGTTTCCGCTTGTAACAAGTGGTGTGGGCGCCCCAAATCACATTCATGCAGACAGGCGTCTTGCAGAGGACATTCTGGATTGATTTGCCTGCAAAGATTGGTACATACCACTACCATTGTGGACGTAGACCTACCTGTAGTCTACTGTTGTGCACAACTTCCTTTGAACTTAGAGTAATACTTCTCAGCACGAGTGGTTGATAAAGACCCAAGTTACTTAGTACTTACATCAGCCTCTGGAGAGTGGAACCACTCACGAGATAAGATGAGGTGATTTGGGATGTTGCATCCCGCAGACACAACATTAAGGAGATGAAACCAGGCCTGTAACCGACTTGTAACCATTGCCAACCTGAGTGCCCCATAATGGGAGTTTGAGAGGAAGTTTGAGACGTACAATGCCGCACACAAGGACAAACATGAGCTATACCCCCCTTGTCTCGGACTGCCACCGCGTAGTGCGCGTTCTTCCCAGTTCCTCATCGCTCTAGATAGCGAATAGCGCGTAAATACACTCTAGCTCAACCTTCACCTCAATCGCTGAATGCACGCTTCTGGCAGCATACACCATTCTCCCCAAAATCGCGGCATTTCCCCTCTCAGAGAGCGTACATTGTCATCCCTTTCAAGGCCTTCCTCTCGTTCTTCAGTGCGGTCGAATCGAGCACCGAGTCCTTCATTTTCATACGACGATCCAGGTGCGACTTGGTTACCATCAGAAAGTGTTACGATACTGACGCTCGTTGTATATTTCAATTTGTCCCCAGTTACTGTACGAAACCAAATTTCCACCCTCAGGCATAGTATCCGACAGCAACAAGCGCAAGTTCACAACCTAGAAAACGTCATTCTTCGAGGACCTCGTCCCTACGCCGACATATCCTTTTCAGACCCATCTCCTCCAGTCATGACTGCAGCATCACCTCCTTCATCATACACAGCAGGGAGTTCATCAGGGAAGATGAACCGTCGGACCAGTTTTGAACACCTTCAAGGCATTGCAGGCCCAGATTCTAGCTTACCACTACCGACACCAACGCATTTGAATGGACTCGACGAGAGCGGTGGAATTCGAGAGGGCATACCTATGACGTTTGGTAGCCCAGGGACCCCAACACACTATAAACGGGCATCTAGTCCGACACGGACACTAAGTCGTGCGTTGTCCTTGCCTTTTTCGTAACGAACTTTGAGCTTATCGTTTACTGCTTGGTCCACACAAAACGTGGTGGTCGTGATGGTTTAGGGATACCAGTAGCTTCAGTTGGTTAGTTTCTCCGACTCTCTTGCATCATAACCACCATGTTCACGCCACACTCCACTTCTCCTTCCCCCACATCTCCCGCTACGATCACCACAGGCAATGCACGGGCGCTCGCAGATGGAGGCCAGTCATCCTCAAATCAACGCTCACCGACGTCGGCGAGTGATAAATTATCACCTTTGGATGTTGACGCATCGTCACTCTCATTACCACCGCCCTCACCGAGAAGAGCATCATTGACACCGGGAGGCACCACTAAAGTCCTGGCCGACTTACAGACGGGTGTCATCAACGCACGGAACGCACTGGAAAATACCAAAGCTCAACTCAGGCTATCCCAACGTACCGTTGCACAGCTCACTAGACAAACTGAAGATTTGAAGGAAGGGAGGGAGAGGCTCAGATTAGAGAATGAGGGTTTGAATAACGTTGTCGCGCGAAAGGAGAGGCTGTTACAGGAAGTGAGCATTCTTCATTTGAGTGTCCAAAGCTTCCCTGATTGCAACTGTCTTCAGGTTCTAGAACGAGCGAGGAAGGCGGAAGCAGAAGCAGCACAGCTGAAAAGTCAGTTGAAGACAGAGACGGCGACCTCGAAGAAATCGATTAGGGAGATGGAAAGCCAACTTTCGGAATCCACTGCGTTGTCACAGAAGAGCGAAAGAGAGTATATCACCTTGAGAGACTCACTGAAGTCTATGACGGAATCGTGGAAGCACGAGACGGATAGGCTGAGGGAGGAAATACGCAAGCGAGACGAGAGATGGAAGAACGAGGGACAGGCGATGGGCAAGAAGTATAGACTACTGGTTGAGGAGGTGCAGAAAGCTAGAGAGCGAGAGGATCTGAATAAGCTCAGAGAGGAGGATCGAAAGTTAAACAAGGAGATAGAGGATTTGTGGAAGGAAGAAATTGAGCAGCTGAAGGCAGAAGTTGCGCGGAGCACTGAAGAGCAGAAGAAGGCTACCAAAACTACAACGTGGGTATCAAGATGGTTTTGCACTTTTTGTAGTCGCTAACCGTGTCTTGTTTGTTTATAGGCATCTTGCTGAAGAATTAGCGAGATTGAGAAGGCTCATGCAACAGTTGCCTACCACTGACGAGGAAGCACCACCCGAGTCTTGATTATTTTTTCGAGCATCGCTTCATTCTCTTATACTCTACATCTTGCATCTTCAATGTATTGATTAGGAACATATTAACCATCCATTCATTCATTTCATCTCTCATCATTCATGAAACCCTGCATTCGTTCACTGTTCACTGTTCACTGTTCACATTTCACGCTATCGCCCGGCTTTCCACATATGCTTTCAATCTCAGGACTTTCCTCCTTCCTGCATACCCCACACGTATCATATCTAGCGACTCGCACGGTCATCCGCAATCTACATTCATTTACTGCTTCACGCTTCAGAGGCTTGCCTCGACCGGAAATCGCCTGACTATCGGACCTGACTCTGAGGGACTTGTGTGGGGACTTCCGACCGGCATGTGGTCAAGGTCCGGATTCTTTAAGGACCCGAGAAAGCCGGATTCCATATGTCGAAGGCTCGTGAATTTCTGACATATAAAGGGGGCGGGCTATTCTCTCTGTCGTTGACCACCACCACCGGCTACCCCCCTGCTCATCATTCACGGCGACGACAAATTCTTTCTTTCTTCTCACTACAACTACTTTGACTCCGGGAAACGATGGCCACAATAACGACTCCTATCACTGAATTATTTGGGATCAAGCATCCCGTTCTGCTGGCTGGAATGAACGTTGCGGCAGGGCCGGAGCTAGCAGCTGCTGTAACTAATGCTGGAGGCTTGGGTGTTATTGGTGGATTTGGTTACACACCCAAGGTGCTTCGTCAACAGGTACGATGTCCTCTCAGGAGTACTCGAAACAAATCAGTGAAGGCAACTCACACGACTCGCTATATCATAGATCAAGGCTGTCAAACAGGACTTGAAGGACCCAAACGCACCGTTTGGCGTTGACCTACTGCTTCCTCAAGTCGGCGGGAATGCCAGGAAGACCAATGTACGTTGAAGTTCCTGTTCTGACCACTTAGTGGATCGAGCACGAGTTCATGAACAATCGTTCCAGTACGACTACACCAAGGGCGCTCTCAACGAGCTCATCGACGTTATAATCGAAGAGAAAACCAAGCTGTTCGTCTGCGCTGTCGGTGTTCCCCCCAAACACGTCGTCGACAAACTCCACCAAGCCGGAATCCCCGTCATGAACATGGTCGGACACCCGAAACACGTCCAAAAAGCTCTCGACTCCGGCGTCGATCTCATCTGTGCGCAGGCAGGTGAGGGAGGGGGTCACACGGGCGATACGCCAGCGAGCATTTTGATCCCGGCTTGTGTGGACGCGGTCAAGGGAAAGAAGTCTCCGTTGACTGGCAAACCAGTATATGTAATCGGTGCGGGTGCAGTATATGACGGGAGGAGTTTGGCAGCGAATCTGATGTGGGGTGCTCAGGCTGTCTGTGAGTCTCCTTTACTCTCTTCTGGTAATTGTGCACAGCGTCCCAACTCGAATCTCCGTCCTTTCTGTATTCTAGGGGTTGGAACGCGCTTTGTCGCGTCCGTTGAGGCAGGCGCACCGAAAATGCACAAAGACATCATTGTCCAATCAACTTTCGGAGATGATATGCGAACCATCATTTTTACCGGTCGGCCTTTGCGAGTAAAGAAGACGCCGTATGTCGAAGATTGGTATGGAATCATTCATTCGTTCTGTAATTTCTGTCAACTGACCACTCCGCAGGGAGAAGAACAAACAGCAGGAAATCAAGGAACTGACCTCCAAGGGTATTTTACCCGTCGAGCACGATGTGTCACAACACCCGGAGAAATCGATGTCCGCTCGTCCGTGGTTGATGGGCTCGGTGGCCGCGGTGAGTGCTCAAGAGTCATCTTGCCACGAGAATGCTTGAATGACTCAACGAGGAATGTAGTTAATCAAAGAAGTTTTACCCGCGAAAGACATTGTCGAGGGCATGGTCAACGAAGCTGCGGAGATTCTGCAGAATGGCAGTCAACTCGTCAAGGTCGCACCTTCCAAGGCTAAGCTGTAAGTAGGGAAAGGGAAAAACTCCGACATTATCGTCCAACGGACTTCATGCGTACTTCATGATCTCACAGTCGAGAGACTCGACTGCTACTGCATATTTACTTACTGTCACACGTGCTTCATTTGTACCTTTTTAGTTGATCTCTGCTATTGAGGCGTTCCATCGCCAAGTCTGTCGCAATGTCGGCAGGCAAAGTGTAGACTCGTTTACCGGTATTACTACCGGAGCTCTGTGTACTTCCACTGTGTGCAATGTGCATTCACATAGTAACTAAAAGCCTATATCCAGCAGTACCTAAATTCTAGTCCCGTGCGCTATCCTGACGACATCGAGAAGTCGATCTTTCTCTGTGCGTGTTTGGATTCAACCGAAATATAGGATTCCCACAGAATTCGTATCCTCGTTGACCTGGTAAGGTACACGAAAAACCGTCAGGGGACATGAAAAAACGACGCGGCCTGGCACTTTACCTTGAGGCCAATCACCCTCTCCTGATCCAACATCACACTATCAAAATCATACTTCTCCTTCGTCCGACTCTCCACAAACGGCAAATTGGTGATTATCTCCTCAGAAAACGCGTCGTGGGTCTCCTCGGGTAGCCCATGCGGCCCTCGCCTGACAATAGGCCCATACGTGTTCCGATGTTCGCGTTGTTCTTCAGAATCCTTTTCCATCTCCAGCTCCACCATCCTAATGTTATCAGGATCGTAATCGTAAATCATCACACTGACAGACGAAGGAGATCGAAGAAACCCGTCATCTGGATCATCATCATCGGCTTCCTCTCCAGGGCCGTCCCTCCGAATCATAGCAAAGCGCTGCCCACAAGCCTCCGTAATCCATCGGTTCGTGAGGCTACCGCTACCATAGAAGCAGTGGACGATAGACGGGGCCCATTCCGACCATGGGGTTGGGATAGGCGTCCCATCGTCTGCCCGGGAGGCGGGTTGCAGTTCGGCCAAAGCCTTCCGGTGCACCACCAATGTAACGAGCGACGCATCTTGCATAAACATCCCACTCCGAATCCAAACATGCAGAAGAACAACCGAATCGTCTGCAGACGCGTAAAAGGGGCTATTTGTCTTCAATGAGGCGCCCGTGGTGTTTGGATTTGGGTCGGATCGGCATGATATGTACTGGATGGCGGAGCCTTGGGATACTGAGAATAGGCGAAGCGAACAGAGGGGGTGTTTGGGTGCAGGTTCGCCAAGGGCCGGTATTCTCCATATCTCCAAAACGTCGTCCGAGAGTTGCGGAATAAGAAGAGTGTTTTCGTTTAAGAAGACTACGCCTTCGTAGGTATCCGAACCATGTTTCTTCTTCGGATTCAAGGGTGAGATGAAGTATCACTATCATTCCAGGGGGAATGCAGACATACCATGAGATTTTTACCCGTCTTCCAATGGAATACGTTGACACATGGGGCTAAAACCCCTCTCCTGAAGTTAGTAACCAGTGCGATATAATCGCCTGCGATCTCACAATACACTGCGGGAGCACCCCAGTCGCTTTCGGGACCCATAAGATTCAAGATGGGCTGCTTCGCAAGGGGATGAGGCTGGCCGGTGGAAAACTGGTAGATAGAAAGCTTGAGGTTGACCATCGGGAAAAGTTGGCCGATCGTCACCGATTCTCTGAAAACGTGGTCAAAGTAGTGCCAAGAACGGTTCGAAAGCTACTCACCCAGTAACAACACATATCATATCATGTTCATAGCGATTGGAAGCAAAGTCGATGATCTTCGCGTCCTGACCAGTAGGCTTGAACTCCTTCCATTGAACAACGTCGCTGGGTGACCTCGGAAGATCAAGATATTTTAGTTTCCTTCTGTCCACCGCACCCAGATAGTAGGTACCACTCGATAGGTCGTAGATACTGGCTTCTGGGAACTTGATTGGAACAGTTAAAGTGAAGCTGGGAGTCCCTTGCAGCCACGCGTGCCGCTGCTTGTACAAGAGTGACAACTTCTCTGCATGGCTAAGACGATTATCGGGGTTGTCAACTGCCTTGTAAAGAAGGAGGTGTCGGAGGTAGGAGAGTGTAGCTGAACTGGACACGATTCCGTGTGCTAATCGACCTGTTTGGGAGAACCGTGCAATGTCGGGCGCTGGCAGGTACGATAGAACGAGAACAACGAGTTCTGTAGGAAATTTGAGTATTTGTAGAGTGCTTTGCGAGCCTTGAGTTACGACAAATATATTCGTCAGTGGATTTTACTGCAGCGTGAGGTATGGAAACGCACTTGTAACAGAGTTCATCGCGGTAAGAGAACAAGAGTTAAGCGAAAGTTAGCGCCGGACGGCGCAAGCATAAATACCGGGGACTTATTGCATCACTCGGAGTACGCCTCATCACGTGTCAACTTCCGGGAGGCATCATGCGGGCAGTCAACGTCAACTCGCACAGGCTCGTGAGTTCTTCCTCCTCCATCAAGAAATGCCATAGTCAACCAACAATTTTGTATCAAAAATGGCAACAATTACAACCACCATACTTTCTCGCTCAACATCCACCATCATCTCTCACCTCACCCGTCTGAAGGCGACGCACTATGATCCAGCAAGACACTCGCTTTTCTTCACACTCTCACCTCCAAGTTTGAATGAAGACTTGGCTTCACTCGTGAGCTCATTGACCAGTTTCTCCGAAAAGAATGCTGGGTGCATCTCTTCCCCAGAACAAAGCTATGGCCAGGATGTCATAACTTGCTCAGTCGCTTTATTGGACAATTCAACTACTTCGTTATTTCGTTCGACGATACCTGGGAGGGAAATGACACAGGTTGGCCGATGGCACGCGTATGCACAGAAAGATAACAAGCCCCGGCTCATAGAGCGAAAGTTGGACACACTCGGGTGGTCAGCTGGTGCTAATGGTCGTGATTCGGGTGGGGGTGTAGATTGGGAGGCAGTTTGGGATAAGACAACACACAATGAAGAGTTCCACGAGACTCTTCCTGAGGATATCAAGGGCATCAGGTGAGTTAGTAAATCCGACACTGATACATCTGTTACTGACCAGTACTTTTGTTCCAAGGCCAGACACTGTCAGTCAAATTCTATACCTGTCAGACCAGTCGCCGGAAGGTCTTGTGTCGACTTTACGCGCCCGTTTTCCAACGGCGTCACAGGTTTGTTGCGTCTCAGGATCCTTAGATCCCAAATTTCTCATTGTTTGCATTCTCCTTCACCTTAGCTAGCTCGGGCTTATAGCATCTTCAACTCCATTCATTACCGGACGACCCGTGACGCTGTTCCATAACGGAAAAATTTACGAAGACGGTGCCGTTGGTATTGCATTCACCTCCGACAAGCAGTCCAGTCTTGGCTTGCAATTGCCGGAAGACGTAACACCCCTAGGAGAGGAAATGATCGTCACTAGGTGAGCAAAAGGGTTCGCATATATATCTCACGGACCGCTGACTTCTTGATCTCTGGTTCCAGAGCAGAAGGCAATCTCATTAACACGCTTGACAACTCCAATCCCACACGTTTTCTCCTACGTGCTATCCAAACCGCCGGGATAGATTCAACGTCTGAGGCGGCCGTTCTGTTCAAGGAAAAAGAAGAGTTCTACCTCGGAGTTCTTCAAAATGACAAGGTTTCTCAAATATTCGGCGTTATGTCAGGGGATACCTCCCGAGGAACCATTGCGTTGAATACGACGCGTGCACCCCCCTTGGGTGCGAAGGTTCGGGTATGTTCTTTTTCGCTTTCGATTACTATGGCCTTCCCAGCCTGAGACTGGTTCATCACAGTTCTTCCATCGCACGAAAAGGGCAGCAGGCACGGCACCCTCATCTCCAAGTGTTTCGGTGACGAAACCCACGGCTTTCTTCAAGGTGGCAGAACCTGAGGAACTTGAACGCGCCGGCGACGACCTCCAGACGGACCCCGTCATACTAGAGAACGCGTTCTACGCTGCGAGTGAGAATGGGTTTATGGTGGCCAGGGGAGGAGAGAATGGAGAAGTTCCCTGGAAATGTCGGGTCCCGGAGTGTGTGGCAAGTTTGAAGCTATGATAAGGTCGAAATGTCAATATAGAAAGTTAGAGGCACACAAATACAGTGCACGACAGCGGTAAGATAAGATTAGGCGACCTAGACCAATAATAGTTCTAAATCACTCGTGCATCCAAGTCTTGAACTACTTCTAGCACCGTCGATTAACAAAGAGGGAGTATTGGTGGACAGGGCTCGGAATTACCGGGCCGCGGTCCGAGCTTCGAGGTGCAGTCAAGTTCGGCGCTTGCGCAATCAGTTCATCTCTCCAAACAGAGCTGCGAGTCGCCCTTCAAGAATTCAAACAGCTAAAACGAGCCGAGTATCCTATCTAACGCAAGGGCCGTTATCAGAGACCTCTAGTCTCCGCCCTGACGAATATTGACTCCACGTTCCACAATCCCGAGGAAACGGTTTGGGAAGAATTCGAAATTTTCAACCTCCTCATATACCAATCCGACAAGTGGCGGTCGTTTAGGTGGGAGGCTTTGGATGACACTGACACAGTTCTCAGTGAGGCTGATGGGTTGGTCATCCAATCTTTCGTCCGAAATTGCACACATCATTTACAATGATTTTCGAGCTCGAGGATCCTTTCATTCAAAATTGTAGTCACAGTCGGGAGCGATGTTTCGAGTTGTAACTGTAGAGAATTCTGGCTTAATCGTCTGACATGTTTAAGTCTTTGATCAGCCTCTCAGCCTCTTTAGACCTCGGCCTGATTGAGCACTGGAAGGGGACGGGGTGACTGGTCATATCCGGACATCAGAGGTCGTCCAAACATTCCCGAGAATGAACTCACCAAATGAATCCAGGAAAGTACTCATATGATGGTTCGATCACGGATCCGTCTGGGTTTACCGGTTTCTCGATGTCGAAAACGGCGAGCACGGAAGAAATCACGCTGAGGTGCGGGTGAACTGTATTAGTATCAGTGTTAAACTGTGGTATATCGCGGCCCACTTACTTCCACACAGATGCTTGCGCCATGTGCCTTCCGGGGCAGATTCTTCGGTTTTTCAATCATCGCGGTCAGATTCCTATTCTAATAGTAAGCAACGTTATGTTCCATACCTCTTGCCGAAGCCAAAGAACGCCTGCGTCGGGTCTTGAACGTCAGGGTTGAGTTTGCCATCGGGTGTCAAAAACCGCTCAGGTTTGAATGAGAAGGGGTCAGGATACACAGACTTTGTGGTTCTCGTTACTCGCAAGCCAGTATCAGTCGTGATTGGTAGCAACTACGAACCTCGTCATGTAATATCGCCCTGTGCATAGCGCGCTCAGTGCGCCGTACGGAACAGGATAAAGCACGAAATGATGTACCAGATATTGGCCAGGACGATTGAGCCAGCAGGGATCCGGTATCCTCGGTAGACATCTTCCTTGTCCGAGCGGTGAGGTACGCCTGTGAGAGGTTAGCAACAGTAGAACTTAGGGAATGTGGCCTGAAGCTCATCCTCACATATCGGGATCGCGGGCTGCCACCGGAATATCTCCTTCATGATAGCAGAAACATATGGTAATGAATCGTGGTCCGAGAAATCCGGTAGATGGCCTGCCGGTATAATGCGGTCAATCTCTTCCTGGGCCCTTTTCTGTGCTTCTGTGTTCGCCATCATCGCAAGAAAAAACGTGTGCAGCGTGGATACAGTCTGTGAAAGTCAACGAACAGATCGTGAGGTGTATTGTTGCACATACAGTGTCAGCGCCGGCTACAAAACACGTTAGTTGAACGAAGTACAAAAAAGTGTTCAACATTTACCTTGGAACATCGTGCCGGCTACGTCGCGCACGAGCGATTCTTGATATCCAGGATCACGGGTGTCTTGAAAGATTTGGTGGCAAAGCGATGTAAAGGACGAAGAATCCGTTCCATTTGCCTATACAGGGATGATAATCATCAAAGACTGTACGTTCGCCTCGCTGGAAAAGGAGCACTTGCAATACCAGCAGTTGCGGTCTTGAAGGGTTTGACTATCATTTCCGTTGTGATGCGCCTGGCCTCCCTAGCGCTAGACGGCATGATGCTGAGCAAAGACCTTGATTCTATGAGAAGCGGCTAAGAGCATACCGTCGTTTCCAGCCAGCTCCGGGGAACCATTCAGGTACGTATCTAAGTAGCGGTATGTTTTCCTAGTGTAGAGGAAGCCTGTCGATATCGGGGCGATCGAAAAGGATAGGCTGACGCACAACAAGATTTGCGCCTGGCAGCACAGCGGCTGTGATTAGACGGACGGCCTCCTCTGCTAGTGAAACATGAGGGTCATTCTCCGGTAAAATCTCGATCCCGTATGCAATCGATAATATGATGGAGGCGGCATGACTGAGTTGCAAGTTCAGTGATTGACCCTTGGAATTCTGAGATACCCACTGTCGAATGTGGCCATAGAGGTTATCTGGACTCTCACAAAGGTTCTTCAGGAGCGCTCGAGTGGCTACGGCTAGCCGAGGGTGATACCTCTTGGACGCCGCGGGATTGAACATTTGGTCGAATAGGCGACGGCGAATGCGCCTGTAGTACGGAACAGACTGTGTTCAGTAAGTTTCGGAGACCAAATGAACAGTGAGACAAACCATTCCTCCCCTAGATCCAAGTACGAACTACCTTCATTCAGAGTGAAAATCACGGAGCGATTAAGACAAACCGTATTCCATGAGCCCTTGTAGACGGAGTATGAGAAAGGTCTAGTTATATGAGGCCGGGAACGGACATACCAAAGTTTCTGTCCTGACCCAAGAATTCCTTCATCATGATCGACTGGGGGCTATGGGGAGTTAAGGCGAGCTATGTTACCTGCGGGAAGCTTCAGACTCACCGACTCGAGTAGATCGAGGACTGTTTTCCCAACAATTCCTCGGCAGCTTTTACTGAGTCCAGAACGATGATGGATACGCCCAAAGCATCCAAGCTTATGATGTCGGTATCTGTTCCGAATTCATACCGCGGATCAGCGTCCAGCGAAATCGTCCTCAGGAGGTAAATTGACCACGCGCCTAGTTCTCCGCACCACTTGTGGTACGTTTGCCACTCAAATTTCGTGGGCACTTCAAGTAAATTCCCAATGAGAGGCAAGCCTTTCGGTCCAGGAGGAAGCCTTGAACGACGGATAGAAGAACCCTTTCCGAGATATACCGCGAGGGCTGTTGTGAAGGCTGCCAACGCAAGGCCGTCCGTAGCATTGAAGGGCATAGTGTTTCTTTAACGAAGAGCTCGGGGGAGTCAGGATCGGCTTGAGATAAGAAGCTCAAAATGTTGACGTCGCATTTATGCGAGCTGAATGGCGGGAAAATGCAAACTGCCAGAAGCAAACTTCTACCAAGCAGCTAAGACTCAGGACCGGGATATGCGCAATGAAAAGCTGGAATTCGGAGATTAAGCACTGCCAGACAAGGGGCACAGAAATCTATGCAACATGTCTGTCGTAGATTCAGGATCGGTCTCTATATCAGTATACCGGCTGCAGGGTTCCGATGGTTTTGGATCATCCTTCTGGAGGCCACATTCCATATGTCACAAGTCTGATATAGACTCTCAAAATTCAAATTCGCACAATTGAGATCCCACTTCGAGGTTGGTTTGGGATTGGTCAGGCCCAGGGGTCCGAATAAGCGAAGATCCCCGCTGTCGGACCTCCAGAAACACCTACATGATGGCACCCAGCATGGTGGGCCCCAAGTCCAGATCGAGCACGATGTCCAAGACACGCGAATACGCAGTACATCCCGGTCCAATTCTCTCAGCCTGGCTGCTTGTCGTGGACAACAATTGACTCATGGTTCGACGAGTGAAGTTCAACGTTCAAGCCATAAAGTCGCCATAAACCGTCAGATTGTACAGTACAAAGAGGAGTCGCGCCACGTAGACTCACCAGCATATGCAAAGATCGATTCGTCCAAATTTCTGCGGGCCTTGTACTTGTACTTGAAGGAGGTCATGGAGGTTAGAGAGAACGTTTCAATGGCGTTGTCGGGCCGGATAACTAGTCACTATTATTAATTACTACAGGCGCGTGCTTCTGGCAGTCACGATGTACTGATGCAATATCAAGCTTAGATCGTGTTAGATCGTCTATCCGGAGTCTATATCAGCCCTCCTGAGCCTGAAAAGTATAGCCTAGAGACGATGATCTCGAGCTGTCCGAGAAGGAGGGATTCTGCCCATGCGTTGGAGCTGAATTATGGGGTTGAGCGCAGGGAATTCGAGCGATACATAAGGAAAACTCACTGATGAGTAGCACCGGAACTTCTGCACGACCTATGGAAGTGATGTGAACTCGCCTGTTTGTCACATATACCGCCTGCGGAAGGTTGAAACCCAGACTTGCGCATCAACTGAAAGTCGAATCGTGCATGAAGTAGGACGTCCCAGCTATAAGCCTGTGGTAATGTCGCGCTACCGGTTGGGAAGAAGTCTTCGACCTCCTCACGGACCAATCTATTATCTGGCGGGTGGTGGTCGCTTGGGTGGAGAAGATTTGGATGGCACGAACGGTCTTCAGCGAGTTCCATGGGTCGGTTCATCCAGTCTCGTCCGAAATCGCACACATTCTTTTTACAATGCTTCGCAAGCTCAAGCATCCCTGTTTGTATTGCTATTCATAGTCGTAGTCACAGTTTTGTGTCATGTTTCGAGAATGTTTTCCATGGCACCGAAGCCAGCTCTGATTCAATCGTCCGACATGCTTAAATCCCTGATCAGCCTCTCGGCTTCTTTCGACCTCGGCCTGATCGAGTACTGGAAAGGCACGGGGTGGCTGGTCGTATCCGGATATCAGAGGGCGCCAAAACATTCCCAAGAGTTGAAACTCACGGAACGAATCCAGGTAGATACTCATAAGTTGGTTCGATCACAGACCCGTCTGTGTCGACCGGTTTCTCGATGTTGAAAACGGCAAGCACGCTAGGATACGCAAATATTTGGGTGAGTACCAGTGTTCAACTGTGGTGAACTGCGAGCCTACCTCCATACAGACGCTTGGGCCATGTGTCTTCCGGGGCAGATTCTTTGAGTCTCCAATCAAGATGGTCAGGTCCCTGTCCCAATGGTAAACAACATTATGTCTACGTACCTTTTGCCAAAGCCAAAGAACGCCCGCCCTGGGTCTTGAACGTCAGGATTGAGTTTGCCATCGGGCGTCAAAAACCGCTCAGGTTTGAACGAGAAGGGGTCAGGATACACAGACTGTATTTCTCGTTACTCGCAAGCCAGTATCAGCCGTGATTGAGAGCAAATACGTACCTCGTCATGTAACATTGCCCTGTGCATGGCGAACTCAGTCACAGCTTGTTCGAAACAGGATGGAGCATGGAGCATGAAAAATGTACCATATATTGGGCAGGACAATCGAACCTGCAGGGATTCGGTAACCTTGGTAGATGTCCTCTTTGTCCGAGCGGCGCGGTACACCTGTGAGAGGTCAGCGACAGTAGAAGCCGTAAGGCAGGAAGTTTATCGTCACTTATCGGGGCCGCGGGCTGGCGTTTTGTATGCTGAGGACAGGGTCTCTTCCATGTCTCGCAATCCATATTTCGCAAATACTAATAGGCCCAAACAAATACAATGCCATCGGCAGAAATCATTGCTTTGTAACCATTATTAGCTTATGTTAGTACGTGCTTCTAAGTTCCTGATGAAACGTTCGATGACCTGCCTTCGGAATCGGAGGCCTCAGCCGCTATGCATATTCACGACGAAAGACAAGGACAACATTAATATCCAGATACAACATCATACAGTACACACAAGATTTCGAGGGTGAAAGAGTCCTCGTTTACCAGTAAAGGGGCGTCGCCGACGACCGCGCAGCAGTGGATCGCAAGAGTCCCTTCAGTAAGAGTGGTACGGAGGCCTTCAAGCTGAGTCTACCGCGGCCCAAATGCTACGTCCCTCTCCAACTCTTCTCGCGAGGCTCATCAACCAGGTCTTTGAGCAGCATTATCAGCTCGTCTAGCCTTTCCACAGTCACTTCCGACGAGGCACGCTTATATCTCAGACTGGTACTGATGTCTTCTATGGTCCGCCGAATGCATTGGACCATGAGCCGTTGATTTTCTGAGGAGAACAGATCTCACGGCAAAAGTTGTAGCTGTTGGACTAAAGGAGAAGCAAGACAAAGGTTTAGTCGAGAAAAGAACTATCCCGGAAGGAAGAAGGCGGATATGGCTTACTCTGTGGATTTTTCAACGAAACAAGGGCCGCAGACGCGTGAACCAGGTCGTCAGGTATTTCAAGTTGCCTTGATTGTCGCTCGGTTCGGGATGGTCCTGCCCCCAAGTTGTATTGACGAGGCTGTATATGGGGTTGTACTGCGTGTGGGTCATCTGACGGCGAAGCCTTCCTTTTGTCTGCGTCCGGTGGTATGCTTATGGATGGGCCGCTATAGCTCGATGACAGACTCTTGGGAGATGTCGGGTGTGACGCGTGTCTTTTAGCCTAAGGAAAAAGTCAGCAAAAGCGCCAGACAAAGAGGTTTACTGATGAACCTTATCCTCTGCTTGAAGACCGTCTTCAGCCGGTCTCTTCGTGCCCGGGCGCGGGCCTTGATTTTCCTCGTCCTTCTTAACCACAGAAACAGCCCTCTTCCCTTTTTGTTTCTTCGTGCTCGCGACGTGGGCCATGTAGTCCTCGTAAAACGCGTTAAAGACCTCGTTCGTGAGATGCATTCTTTCCATCACCATCGCACGACGCGCAGCCAGTGTTCGAGAACAGCTGTCGTTTGTCTGACGACGGCATTCAGCGCACTGTGTCTCGTCGACCATGAAGGTGCAAGGATAGCCTTTTTCAATGCACCGATCGCATTTCTAGGCTCGAGTTGGTGATAAGGGACCATGATTGCTGGAGGACATGCGCACCAAGTCCTGATTGGCGTCCCGCCATTTTTTGCGTTCAGAATACGTTCCCTTGATTTTCATGAGACTGGAGAATTCAGCTTTGAGCGAATCGAGATTTTGGGGTGGCGGCCCACGGGATGAGATGGGAGGTACACTGGCGAGCCGGCTATTGGCAGCGTGAGCGTCCATTGTCAATATCCGACGAAAAAAAAAAAAGAAAAAGAAAGAGCCAGACGGGGAAAAAAGAAAGGAAGTGCCGATACGGCGATTGCCGGACTTGAATACATTGATTGAACCACCATTGCGCGTACAAATCAAGCTCTCAGGGTGTAACTTGCAATGATTCACAGAAGTCAATCTCGTGCTCAAAAGCCCGGTTTGGACCTATGAAGAATAAGGTAGCACAATACAAATAGAAATACCGACTATCGATACATCGGGCAACAAAAAGATCCAAAAAAAAGTAGAATATGAGTCCCTAAACCCATCTCCAGCGCTTCACCGTAAGCTCGATGCCTGCAGTGTCTGGATCAGTAGTTTGGGGTCTCATCGTAACAGCTCGCTCCAAAAAATCAACCTCGTCGGCGGAAACGGAAGTCAAGTCAAGCCATGGGTCACCGGTAGCAGGTGTTTCAGCCTTGGCCTTGTTCCCATCAACCTCCATAGATGTAGAAGGGAGCGGGTACTTCCGGACTTTTTCAAAGTCAACGTCCTGTGTATTCATGCGGAACACACTCAGTTTGCCGCCGCCTCCAGCCCGGCGAATGACGGTAGGACTTGCAGAAGACTCTCCGTCGAGCAGTAGCATCGCCTCTCTTTGTTCGGACTTGGAAGCGACAGCGGGGGAGAGTTTTCTTCTCTTCCTACCCCTGCCCTCATCATCGTCTGTTTCCTCCGCTGAACTCCAGCTTTCAAACGCAGTCCGGAGCACCTCTGGGTCATATTTGTACCTTCGGCGCGGTCAGGAACACAGTCGACATGGAAATAAATACAGATTCACTCACCAGACCCCACCGCTGCCTGATCCTACGATTACTGTTGGTGTTTGAGTGTCCCTTCTCCCACTCTCGCCCACTAAGCATCTCTCAAATTCCCCTAAGTAGATAGCAACGGTCGATAAGCCCGTCAATAATGCAATGAGATAGACAAACTGACCTGGCTCCTCATCGTCCACCTCCAATATGGAGTCGAGCGGAACAGCATTCGCCATCAAATTCCTCTGCCGTGTTCGCCACAGTTGCGTTGGGTATGGGTACGAGTAATGGTTTTCGGCACGCCGTCGCTTTCGAGGGTTGACATAGGTATTGGTAGGAGAAGATGCGTGGGTCGGCGTGGGTAACAGCGCCGTACGCCGCAAAGTATACTCAAGTAGTCGCTGAGACCGATTACGGACACCGGAGCAGCGATACGTAGATTTCTGGTGGATGCTCAGTCAGTAAGCTGATTCGAACCTCAAGTGAGGTCACTCACATCTGCCCATTCCACATCAATCACCTCGATGGCAGAACCATCGTGACCACTTCCCCAACCAGCGCTTCTGACCGACCGTCCATCGTCATCCTCTCGGTCTTCAAGCTCGGGTAGCTCTTTCTTCTCCACCTCCATCTCCTTTTTCCGAGGACTTTCTTCTTTGACTACGTCGCCGTCTTCTTCCTTCTTTGTTGCATCATCTTTTGGTCCTGAATCCGCTTCGACCTCGTTCTCCTTTTCATCCGTCGCACGATTACTCGCCTGTACACTCAGGATATTCTTGGCGCACCAAAACCTCTCTCCTGCTCCACCGACGAAACGAGCAACCACCTCCTCTTTGCCCCACCCTCCTCCACCTAATGCACTGACATTCACGTCGGAGGCACCCGTGCCATTCCCATTTTCCACATCCCGCCTTCCTGACGACTTCCTCTTGCTCGACGAACTGGAACCAGCCAACCGCGTATTCCCCAAGTTAGACCTCCATCTCTCATCTGAATACAACCTCGCTTCACCACCACCACCGACACACCGAATGACTCTTAGCACAATCTTCAGATCTTTGCCTTTCTCTCTCGCTCGGTGTGCAGATGACCACGTAATCCACCCTGAATGCAAAGCGCAAAGGAAAGGGTCAGAATCATCGGTATATATTCTCCGTCGTCGGGGGCGCTTGGGACGGGAAGTCGGGGGAACACCGGTTGAATGAGGGGGGAGTGTAGATGACGAGGCGCGGGGCAGGTCGTTTCGCGGGGGATAAGAGCTAGGACCTTCGTTGCGGTGTAGATACGCTTGGGAGAAGGAAGCAGATGGAGCGATCCCACCTCCCCAAATTCTCATCTTCATCTTACCCCTTTCTTTAGCGGAGGGGAGATAACCGGATGGTATGACCACAGTCGTGATCGTCTGCATATCAAGAAGGTTGGGATCCTCGACATCTTCGTTTATTGGAGTTTTGGGAAAAGGGACCTTGGTAGGGCTGGATGGTTTCGATGTCGACGGAGACAAGTTCTTTTCCTCCGCGACCGATGGTGGGGAGGGAGGGGCGTCTGCCTCTTTCTTCTCCGGCTCGGCGCTATCCGCAGCCATTTTGCCTTCGCCGTCGTTTTTCTTGTCGGCCGTCGACGATTCCTCCAACTCCCCGGGCTCCCTATTATCAACCTCCATCTTCTCTTCGGCGGAAGTTTCTTTAGGTACACTGGTCTCACCAGTTGGTTTGGTAGGGGCAGTCACAGGCTCTTCAAGAGCACCATCGTCCACAGTGTTGCTTGTACGGCCGCTCACGACAGGCGGGCCAACGCGTTCCCCAAATATCCAAGGGAAAGGCGTCTTCGGCCACACCCAAACCCCCAAGTCGATCTTCACCTTCGACCTGACCTTTCTTTCTTCCTCTTCCTCCAGCCACTCCCCATGCATCATTCCCGGCACCCCATTCATGCTCCTTGCATCGATAACGAGTTGACCATGTAATCCAAGTCCGGCGGGGTCACGTTCATCCAGATACGATGCACCTAGCCCAACACCCGGCACCCCTCCGCCCATTGTCATGGGTATTGGCACTCCCATACCAGCGATCCCAAATGGTACTCCACTATCATCCATGGCACCCGGCGGAAGGACAGGAGGACCATGGGCAAGAGGTGGCGGGGGTCGTTCGCGCTCCCGAGTGGGAGGAGACAACATCAAGGATTCACGGTGTTCACGTTCGCGTTCACGAAGCTCACGGTCCCTCTCCCTTTCTCTTTCTCTTTCCCGCTCTCTTTCCCTCTCCCTCTCGCGATCCCGGTCTCGAGGCGGCAAAGGTGCATGAGGATGATGCTGGGGGTCACGATCTCGTTCTCTCTGCATCTGCTCTCGCGAAGGAAGAGACGCATGCCCTGAATGAGGAGCTAAGTGTTGGTACATTTCGCGTGATGAGTGGGGTTGTTGAGCGTTTCCCATCGACCGTTCACGTTCACGGAGCGCAAGATCTCTATCTCTGAGTTCCCGTTCTCTGTCCCGCTCCCTGATGTTCATCTCGCGTTCCCTGCGCTCCCTCTCCCTCTCCCTGTATTCCCTCTCTAAAAATTCTCGCTCACGCAGAGCGTAGTCCCGTTCCCTCATTTCCCTATCCCGCATCGTTTCTCTGTCCCTGTCCCTTTCCCGTTCGCGCATAACAAAGTCTCTCTCCCTGAACTGTCGTTCTCTTTCACGCAGTACAGCGTCCCGATCTCGTTCTCTGTGCAAAGACGAAGGCTCCGGTAAATCGTTCGCAATAGGGATCGCGACAGGCTGAGGACCCCTCTCCCGCTCTCTCTCACGTTCTCGAGGAATATGAGGCATTTCAAGAAGCATTTCCCGTTCTGGTATTCGCACCTCCCGTTCTCTCTCTCGGCCGCGTTCGCGATCACGAGACGTTGACATGGCTCTCTTTGCCCTCTCCTCTTTCTCCCTATCACGTCCGCGGTCACGTTCAGCCGAGCGCTCCCGTCGATGATGGTGATGAAGGACGTGATGATGGTGAGGGGCTGGTTGATGGTGGGGGTGATGCGGATGCGAGTGTGGATGTGCATGGGGGTGAGAGTGGTGATGTCCGTGAGTACTATGACCGGCGTGTCCAGGATGAGACCTACCATCATGCGATGACGAAGAGCTCATCATGGAGGACGGAGCATTCGACAAGCCAGAAAGGGAATGGGAATGAGAGTGACCATGACCATGGGAGTGCAGCGGCGCATCGTTCGCCAAGCGAGGTTGGGAAGGATGTGAAGGAGGTGCATGAAATGGTGCATGCATATGAGGGTGATAGTTCGGCGGTGCGAAGGGCATATCCCTATCACGTTCTCTCTCCCTTTCCCGCATGACTATCTCGCGCTCCCTCTCTCGTTCCCGCGCGTTATCTCGCTCTCGGGCAATTTCCCGCTCTCGAACTAGCTCTCTCTCCCTCTCACGCTCTCGTTCCTTCATCTCCCTCTGATGCTGGACGCCCAACCCAGGGACAAACTGGGTGTGGAACTGCCCTTGGAAATGGCGTTGTGGAGGTGTCTCTTCTCTCACTCGTTCTCGTTCTCTTTCTCTCTCTCGATCGGGACCGCCGCCTCGTTCTCTCTCAGGACCCAAACTGCCCCTCTCCAGAACAACCCTCTCCTTTCGAACCACAGGCAACACCTCTCCTGGCGCGTGTCCGCTTTCCCCAACATCCTGTCTGGCAACTTGCATTGTCTGGACTTGCATTTGCATCTTTTGGTGTCTTTGATGGCTTTGTTCGTGTTGTGGAGGAAGCAGGTCAAGTACACCTCCCCTCACAGGTAGCGGGTGTCCGGGTTGAGGTTGAGGTTGAGGTGGAACGGGCTGGTGCATATCGCCACGGTTCGGTGGCAAATTCGTTGGCAGCAGAGATGCGGAAGGTGGTCTGCGTGTGTTGTGGATAATATTGGGAGTACCGGGTACCACTGGCGAGCGTGAAGGCGTCACTGTTGATGGAGGTGTCCGTGTATCTCGTTCAAGTCGTTGTTGATTTTCTATGAAGGGTGGTGCTATAGGTGATAAAAACGAATTCTCATCAGTTATCTTGAACTCAAAAAGGGTCGGAAATGCCTCAGCATGCTCGAGGCATCCTCGCAACAATGGGCATCAAAATGCAACCAAACGATGTTGAAAAAAAGGTTGTACAGCAAAGCAGTGGAAATATCGAACAGAGACAAAGAGTTTGAACAAGAAAAAAACGTTTTTACTCACGTCTTCCTACTATTCCACCGCTGGCAATCGTAGGAGGAGGGAACCGCTCTTTAGCTGATGCTGATGGGATTGAACCAGAATGAACGGGCGCTTGATGAGATCCAGGCGCTGGCAGCACGTGTCCTTCCATAATAGGCATCCCGGACCCCGTTGAGCGCGAAGGACCCCAGCCACCTCGATGGTCTGTTGTCGGCGACAAAGGCACGATCCAAATCCAACATAGTTTGGCATTTGGAAGTAGGGAGATGACATGGCAAATGTGGGCGACATCGCGAGAGTTCGATGATGGTGAAAAGACAGAAAAGACAATTTCATGGTCAATATCGAAAAAGAACGAAATAAAGAGGTAATAAAACACACCTCCACTTGAGCTCGGCCGCTCCCTTTCCCTTTCCCTGTCCCTCAGCTCGACTCGCTCTCTATCGCGCTGCAGTAATGGACTGCTGGCCGACATGCTCGAACTACTATTGCTTCTTCCCCGCACATCGTCAGACGGTGTCTCTGTTAACAGAGCCCGCACGTTCATCTTCGGTGAGCCTTATTCGGGCTTATCGTGTGTGGTGGTATGCTGACTCCCCTCCAATTCGCAACTTTGCTTCTAGAACCAATGTTCTCGTGCCGCACTGTACTTTAGAGGTTGGTATATGGATGTAGAGGAGATATATGAGGGCAAGTTGGTGGTTAAAGGAAAAAGGTGATGGGTTCAAATTGGGACGAAAGAGTAACGTCAATCTTTTGTCGACAGCCCCGTCCCCGGAACGGTTGCATTGATTTGATCGCGGGAAACTCAGGGTCCAACACCCTACCAGATCTCGATCACCACGACAATTTGACAGGAGAGAATCATATCAAAACACGTGTCGCTGATTGTGCTTCCGAGAACCCGAATCACGAACACGGTCACGCGTACTGGTAACGCGTCGGTGGCGGAACTGAGGAAACTGGGGAACAACTATGTCCTGATGAGCCAGGTTCTAGGAACAAGCTCTGCGGTTGTCAAGACGCGATCCTGTCTGAGTACGATCTCCCCGACACGCCACTCGGCCATCATCTAGGCCCAAGCAGGTTCTGTGTACGTCGCGCGGGTCCGTCTACGGTCCTGAATGTTACATCTCACACGGAGCTATTTCATTGGCTGCCAAAAACGTTGATCAAGGCAGGATAGGAATCCAAATCAGTTTTGGCTCCGTTTTTACTATTCCGGTACAAATCAAAGCCCAACTTCCCGCAATTGAGTAGCCAAAGCAGCTGGCAACAGCCAACCACATCCGTACACCAGCTGCCAGAATATCTTGGCGCTGAACCAAAAACAGCTCATGCGGCACATACTGGTGTACATTTGGCAGGGACAACCTCGGATATCTCCTTTCTGTGATATCAGACGTCAATTCATACAATCTCCGAGCCAATCATAACTGACTGCATCTGATCATCGTCGCGGCGAAGAGACGGTGAGAGAACAGTCAGAAATCGACGGACATACGGGAGAAGGTGGGAGGGAAAGCTATGGACGCCCGACGGCAAGGAGACATTCATTGGTCACCGGGTATGCGAGCAGAACCCGCAAAGTAGTGCGCTCTCATGCTTTTCGTGGGAGGATACACGGGCAAATGGGTTCAAGAATCAGCTTGACCTCTGACGACCTTCGGAGCCGTCCCTATTTATAAAAGTATCACCTGGCGGATATTGAAAGTATAAAAATATGTACAGGTATAACTGAACTCGCCCTTCGAGCGTTCAACGTCAACAGACGGGGAACCCTCCAGTCATGGTTATGTCCGTGACCCGTCAGATGTCCTCGTGGCGAGACCTTGGAGTGACATGTATAGGAGTGATAGTACCCAAACTGGTCAGAATTTGATCCTTGTGAAATGAAAACGAAGACTGAAACCCACCAACACCAGTTCATGTATCTGGTCTGACCCGAAGGTCATGACAAGCACTATACGGACAAGAAGATTCATTGAGCGGGGCCACAGCAACCCATCGTCACCGTCAGTTCCCATTCGAGACAGCGTTAAATGAAAGCTAAGACGAAAGCGCGTGCTAGGTCCGACGGAACACGAAATTGTCTGTGATACCCCCAGGAGGAGAGGAAGATCGGTACGCACGACTTCTGATCCCGCCAAAAGCTCCCCCGACTCCTGAAACGAGCGAGGTTCTCCTCAAGACGCTCCTCTCCTTTCCCACATTTTTACCACCTTTTGATCACTGAGGAGAGTCTGTGTCAACGGTAATATAGACACGGTCTGAAACGGAGGAGGCTCTTCCTCACCAAAAGTCCTATAGATTTGCCGTTCTATAGCGCAATTGAATGAGCATTGAGTGGAGGAAAACTGGAATTGAAGTTCCGAAGCGAGGAATTGGGAGGATTGGTGTCAGGGACGAAACTGCTAAGCGGCAAATTTGAATGGACCACCCTGTTGCCATGACGTTACGTAGATGTTGGCGCATGTTGTGTCTTGAGAGAAATTGCCTTCTTTGGCAATATCGTTCCTTTGTCGCTCGGATTGCAGTCCTTTCCTTCCTCCTCGTCCGGTACATAAAGCAAGGCATCTCCGGAATGAGTTCCCCAGAATACCAGCACCCAGACTCAACTCAAGAGCACCTTTCTTTCTTTTCTCTTCACCCATACCATCAGATCCATAATGTCGACTGCTACGACCTTCTCAACTCTCCCGGAGCCTCAGCCCGCTCTCACTCATTCTTCTAGAAAACCAACAGACGGTTTCTTCGGATACACCTTCTTCTCGTCCATTACGGACTCAAGACACGATTACCGCAGGCTTTCATACCACTCATCCTCCTCGGATATTGACTTGGAGCTTGGCCGTGAGGTCTCCCCTCCTGCATACGTCGAACCACCTGCATATACCAAATCTGCCCAGGAGCCCATCACCCTGGCAAAATACCTGTTCAAATTCGGATTTTGTGAGTGTTTCTCTTTCCCCGGAAAGCATGAAATTGAACTGACATCGACCTCAGTGTTCCCCCCATTCTGGATAATGGGCGCCATAATCCTCCTCACCCCCCTCCGCGCACCCGACGCTGATAGCAACGCCGCCGCCGACCCGTTCTCGCCTGATGCATGCAGCTGGCTGCCAGAAAAGACAGAGGCTGAACGCGCAGTTGTTATTGCTCGACTCCGGAAAGCTGAGCTCGTATGGGCCTGGCGTTGCTTGTTTGCGCTGTTGGTCCTCCTCTGCGTTGCTATCGCAGCAGGTTTCACTGCTTGGGCTGTGACCAAGTAAATGCGGATCTGGAGAATAGGATGGAATACCTTTCCTCTACACACCTTGCGCAGCGTGGTCTCGTTAGACCTCCGAAGCGCCTACCATCACCCACACAGTCCCACAGTTGGACGTTTCTGGGCATAGGGAATATCACTTCCGGCTCTCGTATACGAAGAAGTCATGAGCTGTCCTTTAGTTCCATGATGATCATGGCCTCCTCCAACTCAAGTCGTCCACACATCTATATTTTGTATAATAATCAAACTGTAGCGATAGTGCAAATTCCTGTACCATACCTGGTGAATACCAACAACAAACCACAACCGCGTCAACCTCCCGGACCGGCATGAAACGGGCATTTTCCGGGTCCCAAGTTGTCTGGTACCATTGATTCCCAAGACTACATGATAGCGAAGCCCTGGTGGAAAGCACTGTCAGACGCTGAATACAGTATGCACGAATGAGTAGAGGCGCTCACATAAACATAAATAGAGCACTGGACACGTTCATAAAGCATAGAAAAAGCTTGCATACTGGTCTATGCCTTCATTCTCTTCGTAGGACGCACAGGCAATTGCCTCATGACCCTTCTTCGAGGTGTAATGGCCGAACTTGAGGTTGCAACGTGTCCCTCTATGGAGCGTATAATGCGGGACACCTTAGCATTGACCCCATGCTCCTCCCGGTCGCTACCGTCCCCACCCAAACCTATGTCGATGATATCGGAATCAGAGTCAGAGTCAGAGGAATCTGATATAGGGATGTATCGCTTGGTGGCGCCATGGATCGGACTTGGGTTCGATGCGGGTGGATTCTGGTTCGAGGGTTGGGATTGGCGGCGAGGATCAAGTACATGCTCGCAAGATTGAGCAGACAAACGTGTTGAATGTGATGTGGAGGTTCGTAAGTTGTCATCCCTCCTTCGTTCGGGTACAGGCAATGGATGGGTATTCCGTCCAACCCTGTAAAGACTGATCAGATCGGTTCCCTCACAACCGACTTTTCCGACGTACGAAACAGTGCTGATCTCCTCCGCCTCATCGTCTGAACTATCTTCGTGTTGTATTCGCTGGACACGGGTGGCACCACTATAGGCTTTATTCCTCCCAGCAGGAGTGACTGGTAGATGAGCCAATAACATCGCAGCCTTCTCGATCTCCCTATCTCTAGCTTCTTCAGCCTCTTGCCTTGCCTCAATCTCCGTCTCCAACCTCCTCTTGAGCCTCCCGATCTCCTTCATGGCATCTTTCTCCCCCTTCGCATGTGCAGCAGAAGTAAACATGTACCTTTCACACTGTACCATGAGGTGCCCGACCTGGTCTTCTAAATGTTGACGACCGGTTTGTGATGCATTCAACGCGTTTTGTAGCTTCTCAATTTCAGAGGAGTTGTCTGGGATGTATACGCGTCGAATCGTTGGGAAAAGGAATTTTAGGACTTGTTTTGGGAGACATGTACGCTGTAGAATAATTTGACGCGTGAGAAGGGGTTATTCAAGAACAGAAACAGTGTTGCAGACAAACTTCGGGGGTAACTGTGTAGTCCAGAATCAAGTTGGTGAAGCAGTCAGTATCAACGGTGCTATCATTGAGACCATACAAAGACACGCACCAATAGGAAACTCCGTTCGACATGTAGGACAGGAAGACGTGTAGCCATCTTGAGAAGCAGTGCTGACATGTTCTCCCAAACAATCAGCACAATAGACGTGCCCTGCGTGTATGCGGTTCAGCATTGACACCAGTGAGTAACACATCGAAATTGTAGCTTACCGCAGGGTATAGAGACCGGCTCTTTGAGAGATGAGAGGCAAATGTTGCACTGATTAGCCATGGAAGGAGCTCAGTGGCGATGGTTGCACGATGCAGACAGTTGACCGTCAGGCCTTCAGGGTCGCATCGCGTCGGCCAATTTGAATCAATGTTCAACTTCAACAAGGTGAGAACACGGGTATTCCCACGGTAGTCCCTGCTCATTATCTCCCACTGTGACTATACAGTCATGTCCCTCAAATTCTGGAAACCAGGAACCGCAGGACCTGGAAGCTCTCTCGATAGGGATACCGAAGTCGAGGGGAACGTCGTTCAATCGGCACCAGCCTATACGTCGTTGTCCGTCCAGAGCCAACGAGAACGATTACCCATCTTCAAACATCGTAAGCTCTCGATTCTTTGTCATACCTCCTGCAGAAGGGCTTATGAGTACTCTCAAGGCGAAAAACTGCTCTATTGTGTAGAGAAATACGGTGTTACGATTGTTGTAGGGCAGACAGGATGTGGGAAAACGACCCGTGCGTATGATTATTCTCAAGCTTGCTTTTCTTCTCTCAATGGCATATATCTTCAGAACTTCCTCAATACCTCATGGAAGCTGGATGGGCATCCGACGGGAACGTTATCGCCTGCACGCAACCCAGACGTGTCGCTGCAACCTCGGTCGCTGGACGCGTCGCCAGTGAAGTCGGTACAACCCTGGGAGATGAGGTGTGGTCAGTGTTGGTCTCTACTCTCTGCATTCTCTCTAATATCTAGTACTTGAATAGGTGGGGTACACTATACGGTTTGAAGACGTCAGTGACAAGCAGAAAACACGAATATTATACATGACGGATGGGATGCTGTTTCGTGAGACGCTGGTGGACCCATTGCTGAGTCGGTATAGTGTTATCATGGTGTGTATGGACCTGTTCGCTTTCCGTCGCCGATGACCAATACCTTTCAGATAGACGAAGCCCATGAACGAAGTGTGTACACTGACCTTCTCCTCGGAGTGTTGAAAAAGTTTGCCTAACTCTCCATATTCACCGTCGAACGCAAACTGATCATTTACAATAGAATCCGTCGCAAACGACCGTCACTTCGACTCATCGTCTCTTCAGCAACGCTTGATGCCACCTCTTTTCTGGAATACTTCACTGCCTCGATGCCGGAAGACGAAGCGACAATTGTCAGCTTGGAAGGCAGACTATACCCCGTTGAGGTCGCTTATTTGAAGGAACCTGTCGCCGACTACACCAGGAAGGCTGCTGAGTTATCCTTAGATATCAATCTCAAAGTGAGCGAGTCGTGGTCTACCGGGGCTGTGTCGAAGATCTAACCAAACCCATTCTTAGCAAGGCCCTGGAGATATCCTCGTCTTTCTTACCGGCCGTGAAGAGATCGAGAATTGCCTCGAATACCTATCTGACATGTTACCCACGGTGCCTCGCAATGCGACTCGTCTTGTGCCCCTGGCGCTCCATGCCGGCCTCACGACGGAAGAGCAGCTAGCAGTTTTCGAGCCTGCAGAACGTGGTACGCGTAAACTCATAGTATCAACAAACATAGCTGAAGTACGCTCGTCATTGTCAGTCTGCATTGCTACACACAATTAACAGGATGAATCATAGGCTAGCGTCACCATCGAAGGGATCAAGTTTGTCGTGGACTCTGGATTTGTGAAGGTGAGCAACCTGAGTGCGCGCCGATAGCAATGTCTAAGGCCCTCTGTTCGATCCAGATCCGAGTTTACAATCCTACAACAGCTTTGGCTTCGCTTGCCACAGTCCCCACCTCAAAAGCGTCGGCAACACAGCGCGCAGGCCGTGCAGGTCGAACATCACCCGGAATATGCTACCGACTCTACCCGCATGAAGCCTTTGAGGCATTACCGCCTACTACGCCACCAGAGGTGACTCGAACGGATCTCACCACCCCCATACTACAGTTGAAGTCACTGGGGATCGACAATTTAATGAAATTCGAGTGGGTGTCCGCTCCTCCAGCCGAGAGTGTGTTGCGGGCCCTGGAAGGACTGTTCGCCGCCGAGATGATCGGGGAGGATGGAAGGCTTACGGCTGTAGGACAGAAGGTTGCTGAGTGCCCGGTTGAGATGGCGATCGCAAGAATGGTGCGTTCGGGTATTTCGGGGCTCTTCCGTTTGATTATTCATATCTTCAACAGCTCTTCAAATCTAAAGAATACCAGTGTGGCGAAGAAGTCTTGACTATTGCCGCTATGACGGCAGTTCAGGTAGGTGAACATTGTTGAACCTACTTGCCACTTATCGACCATTCACCTGTAGGATGCGTTTGTCATCCGAGACGGGGCACAGGGAGCTCTTGACGAACTCGAACGGCGCAAGTTCACAGCAGAGGAGGGTGTGAGTATATTGCCCGTGCATACGTTGATAATTCCCTGACGCTTTTGATAGGATCATCTCACACTATTGAATGGTACGACCTCAACTCCAACAGTTGACTCACTTAGACTGAAATATTTTTCTCTGCAGCGTATAATGCATTCACGCGTTATGGTCGTTCTTCAAGCTGGTGCAAAAACCACGCATTGTCTTTCCGAGCCATGTCTCGCGCGGTTTCTATTCGAGGCCAACTGAAGAAATATATGCAGAGATTCAACCTTCCCATCGAAAGCTGTCAAGGCAACGCTAAACGACTTCGAAGGTGTCTTGTAAGCGGATACTGGAGAAACGGAGCGAAATGGGTAGGAGATGGGACCTTTAGGTCGGTGAGAGGGAACAAGGTAAGTAGGACTAATGGTAGCTCCCTCATTCGCGTCATGGAGAGCTGATGGCCCCGGGGTTTTGTTTAGGTTCTTTACGCCCATCCAACGTCTGTTCTATTCACAAGGAAACCGCGGTCAGGATGGGTGATTTTTCACGAAATCGAGGAGACGAAGAAGACACAGATCAGGGTTATTACGGAGATTGAATCGGACTGGTAGGTGGTGTGGATCCACCCTATGACGAAAAATCATACTCATGAGAACTCCACCCATTCAGGCTCATCGAGCAAGGACATCGTTATGAGGGAAAGGGCAGTGGTTCTGTCGGTTCGACCGAACAGTGACGTGCACCGCCCTACGATGGCCACTCACCTTGACATTCGTTCGTTGATATCGACTGTTCGACTGTTCTCGATGACAGGAGCCCGTCAGGGGCTTCGAGGCTGGGATGTTTATAGCTGTATTCCTTGACAACGAGCAATGCATACCCTCAACCAGTGAACCCGATTAGCCACCTACCTACACCTGGCATCGGCCGACAAAACCAAGCAACTTCAACTCGAAGTTGAGTAAATGCACCCTATCTGAACATTATATCTACAGCTGGGGAGGGCTCAGTTACATTTATAGTCGTCGCTCGCAAAGAAGCGTTTAAGCGCCGGAGGCCACTTTGGACCTGATTATAATGACACTGTTCGCAAGTATTTCGCTTCAACTTTCGGACTGTGAGAGGCTCAATGCTCAGCCTTAACATACTTCTAGAAATTTATCCGTGATGGGGTGAGATACCGCCCGTATTACTGTTACGCTGACGGGTTGTTTCGTCCAGACATTTCCTGAAATATCTTCTATCCATACGTAAACAGCATCGGCTCGTGCTCAGTGACAGAGGCACGTTGAGAAGGCGTGCGAGTCGAAGCGAGTGGCCCCAATACCTATTTTGCGCTGACGAACAGGTACGGAAGAGAGTAGACGGAGGAGGGCGATCGAGAAGGGTCATACCAGCGTAGTACCCGGCCTGCTCGCCGAGCACAGGCAATGGATTATGGCTGACATTCACAGGACCAAAATATCATGATTCGCGAAAAGTTTTTCTTTCCAAATGATGGAGAACCATAGAACGAGTGTCAGTGTCAGCTCAAGGTTTGTTTCAATATTTCACTATTACGCATAACAATGACATTTTCACAAGAACGTGCCAGAATCCCCTGAGCGATACACGCGGACGGCGTAGACTTGATCGAAGCCGTATACCCATCTTAAAGGCCCCTTGGCAGGTAATGCGCTCCGGTGCCCCTTATTGACGTGATTTACTACTTATTAAATGAAGGACCTGGTTCCTCGAAAAGTCATTTCATACCACCCACTCCTTTCACATATCCGCCCCTTGCCCTCGCGATGGCCTCTGGGTACTACACTTTGAACGATCATGTACAAACTTCTTACACTCCTTCTCCACTGACCCAGTCCCCTCCTGCATCACTGTATCCTGGCGACAGTGACTCGTATTTTGTCGCTCATTCTCCTCAGAACTCCAGCTACCTTCGTCAAGAGTCGCAGTACCTCAATCCGGACTCTCCGACGATTCAGTATCCTCCTCCCTCTGCTAATCCTTTCGCGAGCAGTCGGGACCACTCGCTCTCCACTCACTCGCTCACCGACAAATCGTTCGATGATGGAGATGAGGAAAAGTCTTACCACGGCCACCTCAACCTCCACCCCCTGCATCCCCCATCGCTTGGTTTCGCTCGGAATTCACGTCGCTTCTCCGCAGAGTCCACCACGATTGAAGGTCAGTGGAGACGGCGACAAACAATCAAGCGGGGAGTCACACGAAAAGTCCAGCTGACCCACGGCCACTTCATCACCGAGTACCCAGCCCCGACCCCCATCGTCAACGCCATCGAACCTTGTTATCGTAATGCTACTCATACCACCGAATTCACCCATATGAGGTACACGGCAGCGACCTGCGACCCCGATGACTTCACCGAAGAAAACGGGTGGAGTCTCCGCACCAAGCTCTACCAACGTCAAACCGAACTCCTAATTGCCGTTACCTCATACAACGAGGATAAGACCCTGTACGCTCGTACTCTTCACGGCGTCATGCTCAACATTCGAGATATCTGCAAGACAAAACAATCCAAGTATTGGCGTTCGCACGCTGCCGGGGATCTCGAGATTGGGGGAGGGGGAAACTGGGGCTGGCAAAGAATCACCGTGGCGTTGATCGTCGACGGTTTGGAACCCATGGACAAGAGTGTCCTGGATATTCTGGCCACTGTCGGCGTCTATCAGGACGGTGTCATGAAGAAGCGAATTGATGGGACAGACGTCGTTTCTCATATCTTTGAGGTACGTTCATCTCGAGTCCCGCATCAATCATATCGCTGACAGTCATACACCAGTACACAACCCAATTGTCGATTTCCGACTCGGCCTCCAACCCTCAACTTGTCTTACCGCAGGCAGCCGCGAAGGACAACTTGGTCCCTGTCCAGTTCATATTGGTACTGAAAGCTAAGAACCAGAAAAAGATCAATTCGCACCGTTGGCTCTTCAACGCCATCGGCCGCATGTTGGAAGTAAGTTCAGTCCAAGCGGTTCCTTCAATTTCCTCATCAACTGACGTGCTCCTTCGCTTCCTAGCCGGAGGTGTGCGTCCTCATTGATGCGGGAACGAAGCCGGGACACAAGTCTATCTTCTACTTGTGGGAGGCCTTCGCCAAAAACAAAGACCTCGGTGGCTGCTGCGGTGAAATTCACGCAATGATCAAGGGTGGCAAGAAGCTGTTGAACCCCCTGGTCGCCGCACAGAATTTCGAGTACAAGATGTCGAATATTTTGGGTGAGTTTCACTTGGCGATCCCCCGCCTCATCCTTGTTAACCCTTCTCAGACAAACCCCTTGAATCTTCGTTCGGCTACGTATCCGTTCTTCCGGGAGCTTTCTCTGCCTACAGATACCGTGCCATCCTTGGACGCCCCCTCGAGCAGTACTTCCATGGTGACCATTCCCTGGCGGATCGACTGGGCGACAAAGGTATCTACGGGATGGGCATCTTCACCAAGAACATGTTCTTAGCCGAAGATCGTATCCTTTGTTTCGAGCTGGTCACCAAGAAAGGCGCTCAGTACGTGTTTCCATTCCTTCATCCGGATAGGGGGACTGACGAACGTGTACTCTTTCAGGTGGACGTTGACCTATGTGAAGCCTAGTAAGGCTGAAACCGACGTACCTGAACATGCTGCAGAGTTGATCGGCCAACGTCGGCGATGGCTCAACGGAAGCTTTGCAGCTAGCGTCTACGCGTTGGTGAATTTCTTCCAAATATATCGCAGCGGGCATAACCCGATCAGGATGTTCTTCTTGACGATACAAGCATTGGTACGTTCTAAACCAGTTTACCCTCTTCGCTTGGCTCATTCATTCCTTCATGCCCTCACAGTACAACGCCTTCTCCCTGGTCTTCGCTTGGTTCTCTCTGGCAAACACATGGCTCACGTTCGCTATCATCATCGACCTATTGCCCGACATGGGCACAAATCCCATCATCATCTTCGGAACAAGGGAGATAACTCACTGGTGAGCCCTGAACTGCAACGAACTTCGCGGGACGAGCTCTGACATCATGCACAACAGGGTGAATGCAGCGTTCAAGTCCGTTTACCTCACGTTCCTGGTTCTTCAGTTTGTCCTGGCTTTGGGTAATCGACCGAAGGGCGAGAAGAGCGCTTATGCTCTCACCCTCTGGGTCTACGCTATCCTCGCTCTTTACCTTTTGATTTGTGCTTTTTGGATCACCTTCCAAACGCTCTTTGTATGTGCGATTCCGTCGCTACCTATGAAGTATATTTGACCGAACTCCTTTCGTAGAACATCCCTCATATGATCGCCCTTTCCAAACTAGAAAATGATGGGACATTCGACCCTGTCAAATTTTTGATGGATTCGGCAGTGGGTGCTTTGGCAGCGGCATTATTCTCGACGTATGGTGAGTCCCTCTTTTATCTTCGTGTGGAAGGAATAGGTGTTGAATACAGGCTAGGGCTGTACTTCCTCGGTTCCGTTCTCTATGGTGACCCCTGGCACATGTTCTCGAGCTTCCTTCAGTACATGCTATTGGCCCCCAGTTTCACGAACGTCCTGAACGTTTACGCATTCTGCAATCTACACGACGTGAGTACCTCCGCTCGTCGCTCTTTACCCCTCCATCTTATCTCGCCTCCAATTATCTAGGTTTCGTGGGGGACGAAAGGGTCCGATAAGGATGATGCCTTGCCCTCTGTCAAATCGTCGAAAGCTCAAGTTGTCGAGGACACTACGAAACCCCAAGAGGATGTCGACGCGGCGTTTAAGCATACCGTGACAAGAGCTATCGCCCCGCTCAACGTACCGGAGGTGGAAGAGAAGCCTACTATGGATGATCAAAATAGGACGTTCCGTACCAGGTAAAGCATCCGCTGCAGATACATGCTTCGGTCGACGACAACGCTGACGCCTTTGTCGAATAGACTGGTAGCGTCCTGGATGTTCAGCAATGCCGTGCTGGCCATCGGTGTTATGAACTTGGATGGTCTACATCTGAGCGGAAACGCGGAAGACGGCAGCAAACACCTCGCGAGCAAACAGTCCCATTACTTTAACGTGATTCTGTTCTCAACGTTGGGACTTTCTGTCATCAAGTTCCTTGGTGTAAGCTTTCTTTTCTCGTGTCCGATCGCCGGGGAACTGAGGATTTCGGCAGGCTTTATACTACTTCTTAACGAGGAACTTGCTCAAGATCTTCCAGAGGACTTGAGCGGCGTATCGGACGACAAAAACAACCACAACCATTATAATATTGAACATCTCTTGTTCTGTTCATTCTTTTCTGTGTATGTACCTGGTTCTGGAATAGGGGGCGGAATTGTAGTGTTTCAATCATGTTTGGTGGCAACGGATCTGTATCTTCTAGTTAATTTGCGTCTCTAGTCATTTCTGCTATCATTCAAGGTTTCGTACGCTCTAGCCACTCACCGAAAACTTTAGGCTACAATTAGTCCTTCATTGAAATGAAAATCGCCTGTCAATCTCCTTAGGCATCCGATAGATTCTTTTTGTTGTTTGCGGCATTCGGTCTTTTCGCTTTACTTTTCTCGTAGTTCAAGCGAGCCGCCCCGTCTTTCATCCTACGCCAGGGCCTGGCATGGACTCACTAATAAATGGTGGGGTAGAGGTGGCTCGAAGCCTACCCTCAAGTTATCACGTGGATCGTTCCCGAGGCGAATAGGGACCTTTCGATTGCAGACAACATCATTCCTCAATACCCACACAAAACGCCGGCGGTCAGGTCAAAGTGAGGCATGATCATGCATACGGGGTACATAACTGGTGCTCGGGATATGCACTGGCAGGATTCAAAATCTCGCGATTCTTATCTATGGAATCTTTGGGCCGGGGAGCCTTGGACTCAACCCATACACAACGGCGTAACTTTTCTTATCTTGCTGGGATCTCGTTGTTGGTGAGCTTTCTCTCACTAATCACCTCGACTCCTGATAATACGCCACTACCATAGGCTTTCAGCTGGGATGTTCTCTTTCACGCACCAGTCGATTATCAGTTAATGCGCAAGTCCGGGTTCAACTTTCCACAGGTGGTATACGTGACAAACAGGTAAGCTCAATCATGTCGTCATTAGACTGGGTCAAAGCTCACAAGTAACATCGAATCTGTCCAGACTGGAGACTTTGGCTCTCTTGATTCTTGAAACTGTGATTTCGAGTGGGGTCTTCCTTCCTTACGCTGTATGCGTCGTAATGAATTTTTTCTTTTGCTCCAGCTGCGCGGATGGGAAGTTTGCACTGCCGTGTCCTCCATATTGCGGCTACATGCATTTGGTCCTTCCAATCCAGCATGATGATGGTGCTGCATCTATTACGAACTCGTGCTATCTCCCTCGACCGTACTTGGGTGGTCCGGTGCCTAGCTATTCTGTGGCTCGTAACCTTTGGAACCTCCACGGCATTGAGTCCTTTCGCTGTCCAAGGAGACGTGATTGGCACAAATTTGTGCATACACACCACCGTCAACCCCTCCCTCATACAGGTCATGCTATGCATTTATGCGTTTCAAGGTGCCTGTATCCTCTTTGCAGACAGCAGCGGTCTTGTTCTGTCCCCCGATACCTACACGGGGGGATCTGGGCTCGTCAACAAGTTGAAGAGCGCAATTGTAGCCAAAGATGTTCCCTCCTTTACAAAAGCTGTCTTGCGACACGGACAACAATACTTTCTGTGAGTGTCGATATCTCACCCTAGACATTCACTACACTTCAATTGTCATTCTCGTTTTTAGAGTACAGCTATTCTACAATGTGGCATTTATTGTCACGATAAGCATCGAGACCATCCCCATTGCATATAACATCGGATTAGCGCTTATAGCCCACGTCTGTCTCCATTGTAGATCGTGCTCAGTCTTCCGGAACGTGGGGATATCAAAATACCTTCACGAAGAGGGAATAGCCGACCTAGGCGACGAACCAATCGTTCTCCGGTCCAGATCGGTCACCCCCCGTGCTTCTCACGGCGAGGCAGACGCTTCGCGCCTGAATGTAGAGAGTCAGGATACGACGGTCACAGAAGTGGTGCGTGGTAGCCCGATACTCAAATCTGTGTCTTTTCCTCATATGAGTTAGTAGACAGCGGATCTCAGGGATTCAGTCAGAAGGCAGGCGACTGGACACGGTCCAATCAGTCTAGCCGATTCGCATCTCCGACCCATTCGACAACCGTAGCATCAGATGAACATTGACTTGTAGTGATCAAAGTTTCAATCGCGAGTTACAGGTTTGGTGACGACGGATCTGTACTTCTGTATCTCTTTTGCGGCGAGCAATGGTCTCATTCTCACTCCTGGCAACAGTGTTCACCCGGCCACGGGAAAACTTGGGCTCTTGGAGAAGTTGAATTGCGGTCGTAGCCAGACATTCGACCCGCTTTTACGAAAGCTGTCTTACGACACGGAGAGCGATATTATATGTGAGTGGACGTCGACTCACTTCGAACTCATAGTTCGTAAAGTTACTATGGCATTGGCTCCGAGCCCACCCTCCAGTTTGTCGTGTGGCGTTCTATTTATAATACTTAGCTTCTGATAGTTGTAAACTCTAGGGGCCTTTCAATTGGACATCCCTCGTACAGAACACCGCCGGTGGTCAGGTTAAAGTAAGGCATGATCGTAAATCATGCATGCAGAGTTTATAACAACTGGTCTTCGGGCTCTGCGACATCTCTTACTGCACTCTATTCACAACCAAGGTCTCGCAGCTTTCACGGATGGAACCTTTGGGAGCCTTGGACTCAATAGTCGCACAGCGTCGTAACTTTTGTTACCTTGTTGTGAGCTCATTGACGGCGAGTTCTTTTGTCTCTAGCGAACCGTCTTGGCTCCTTATGACACAGCGCTGCCACAGGCCTTTGCTTGGGACGTCCTCCTTCATGTACGAGACGATTTTCAGTTGATGCGCAAGTCTGGATTCCACCTCCCGCAGGCAGTGTATGTGGCAAACAGGTGAGCCCCCATCCCATCCACGGCCCAGCCAGAAGACCGAACGATGACATCAACATCAAATTCATTCAGACTGGCGACTTTGGGGCTCGTAATTCTTGAAACCGTGATCTCGTGTGAGGTGCCCCTCAATTTTACTGTGTATTGTAATGAACTTTTCTTTTCGTTCCAGCTACGCAGATGGGAGCTTCGCGTTGTCGTGCCCTTCACTTCGCGGCTGCATGGATGTGGTCCTTTCAGTGCAGCTTGATGGGGGCGCTGCATCTGTTACGAACTCGTGCTATCTCCCGCGACCGTACTTGGGTGGTTCGGAGTCTCTTCATTCTATGGTTGATAATTTCTGGTGCCTCTATGGCATTGAGTCCTTTCATTATCCAAGGAGGCGTGATTGGCACAGATTTATGCATACACACTGGCTTGAACCATACCCTCGTACAAGCCATGCTGTGCATTTATGCATTCCAAGGCACTTGTATCGTCTTTGCAGACAGCAGCGGCCTCATTCTCTTCCCCGGTGTCTACACCACGGGGGAATCTGGTCTCCTCAAGAGGCTGAGGATTGCAATCGTAGCCAAAGACGTTCCCTCCTTCACAAAAACTGTCTTGCGACATGGACAGCAATTCTATATGTGAGTTGGTATCCCAATACCAAATCCTCGCTGTACACCGATTGTGATTTTCGTTTTTAGGGTGCTAATTTTCTACAGTGTGGCATCCGTTATTGCGATAAGCATCGAAACTAGCACCCCTGCATATAACATCGGATTGGCGCTTATAGCCCACGTCTATCTCCACTGTAGGGCGTGTTCAGTCTTTCGGAACGTAGGAATATCAAAATACCTCCACGAAGAGGGAATAACCGACATAGGCGACGAGCCAATCGTTTTCCGGTCCAGCTTGGGTACCACCCCCCGTGCGTCTCGCGTCGAGGCAGACGGTCCGCGCCTGAGTGAAGAGAGTCAAGATATGACGGTCCCAGACGTGGTAAGTGGTGGTCCAATCCCCAAACCTGTGCCTCGTTCCTAATAGGACTTGATAGGCGATTGCGGAGATTCATTCAGAAGGCAGGCAACCGGACATGATCCAATTAGTCTAGCCGAGTTGAGCCTCACCCTTCGACGAACGGTAGCATCCGTCGAACCTTGTAATGCTCAAAGCTTCAATCGCGAGCCACAGGTTTGGTGATGACGGATTTGTACTCCTGTGTTTCTTTATTGGTTTCTATTTTCTGCTACCTGTCAAGCATGCGTGTATACGCGTTCCATAGATAGGCACACTCAATGTGCGCCCCCAACTAGTCATTGAAATCGCGAATCTTTCTCTCAACGGTCAAGCACCACCTACTTCTCATACCCCGGGCCTGCTGTTATAGTCAAACTGTGGCTGAACTGTGATGGAGGTTCTGGTTCGGATCTACCCAACGAAGACTGAGTCGGATGGACAGCAGATATTCTCCCAAAATGTACCGATGCCGACCGATGTATTCTTAAGGCCAAGAGGGTTATCCATTCCGTTCGCTTTTGGTCAGCCATCAATGCTAACCTTGATATCTGTTTAGTGAGCCTGAAATGCCAACATGGTAGCTGATAGCATCCGAGACTCCAATTTTGCTTTCGGAGAGCTCATTTCGCTTGACTCAGGTCAGGTATGCTTCCACTTCAGTTTCGTCTAATTTGACCTCTGTTGAAGAGAAATATAAGCACCGTATCCGAGAAGTACAAGCCGAGCTAGATGACATTGAGGTCGCTTGACTCAGCCGGATAGTTAGAGTCTAAAAGAGCAGATAAATACGAGTTATGAGACGGTTTTCATTAACGCGCACCCTGACACTTCATATAAATACCTGGAAGCGATATTGCATATAGTTTCAGATCACTTCGTGATTTCTGAAAGTCATTGACGCGAAAGAAAGCGTACCTATTGTATGAGTAATCCCAACCGTACACTGTTGCTCTCATCCGATCGTCCCCGTCGACACTGCCAAATCAACTTCTATATCCTTGTTGCTGATTACTATGTGGTTAAGAGCAAAGAAGAAGTGGACCGAAGGGCTAGAGGGATGTGATGGTGCTGGCAGAGAGGGAAGAACACCGCGCGACGTTATTTGGGCAAAGACTGCAAGGCCCCGCACGGACCTCCGCAGACAGAAGTTCATAGAGGTCCGGTACAGTGCCGGGTACTCGAAAGCTTGTCCGGTGGCCAATCGAAGCTGTTGGACTTGGCCTGCGGTTCGATCCGAGCCTCCAAAGTAGTGAAGCCTAAACCGCAGACCGTCAGAGAAGAGCCAGACTGAGATAGACAGCAGATAGACATACTGGCGCCCATCGTCAGCGGAGTCGGTGACACATCCGACGTACATCCCGCCCGGGGCTGACGGACTTATCGGCAGGACCTGCCCTTAAGTAGTCACGTGGCGGCGCTCGAGTTTATAGCCTAAGCCAAAGCGGTTGTCAATTAGTTTTACTCGTACGTTAGGTCCAAGCGAGGCATGAACATGCATGAAAAGTGTATAAGGACTGGCCCTCGGGACGTGCAGTATTCTGTGCGTTTCAGTCACAGTCAGGGCCTCGCAAACCTCACGCATGGAATCTTTGCCAGGACCAAGGCTGGATTCGACGCTCACACAACGGCGTCACCTTTGTTGTTTTGCCGTGAGCTCATTGACGGTAAGTTCTCCCATTTCTGGCTAATCATATTGACTTCCAATACGCGACACCACTACAGGCATTCAGCTGGGATGTCCTCCTCCACGCACGAGTCGATCTACAGTTGATACGCAAATCTGGGTTCCATCTCCCACAGGTAATATATGTGGCAAAGAGGCGAGTTCACATCCCTCAGAGACCGAGCAGAAGACTGAAAATCACACTGCCATGGTCCAGACTGGCTACTTTGGCTTTCTTGCTTCTTAATCTTGTGATTTCGAGTGAAGTGCTCCCTCTTTGCACTGTATGCATTGTAATGAACTTTTCTTCTTGTTCTAGCTGCTCGAATTGGAAGAGGCTCGCACTGCAATGCCCTTCATATCGCAATATCATGCATATGGTCCTTTCACTATACCTTGATGGGAGGGTTACAACTGCTACGGACTCGTGCTATCTCCCGCGACCGCACTTGGGTGGTCCGGAGTCTCTTTATTCTGTGGCTGATATCTTCTGGGACCTCTATGGCGATGAGTCCTTTCATGCTACAAGGAGACGTGGTTGGCACGGATTTGTGCATGCCCACTGGCATCAATCCCTCCCTCATACAAATTATGTTGTCCATCCTTGCATTCGAGGGCACTTGCATCGTCTTTGCAGCGAGCAGCGGCCTTGTTCTCACTCCTGGCAACAATATTTACACGGCCACGGGGAAACTTGGGCTCCTCGAGAAGCTGAAGATTGCGATCGTAGCCAAAGATGTTCCCGCTTTTACGAAAGCTGTCTTACGACATGGACAGCAATACTATATGTGAGTGTCGATATCTCATACTAAACCCTCAATATACTCCGATTGTGATGCCCGTTTTCAGGGTGCAACTGTCCTACAGTCTGGCATTTATCTCCACGATAGGAAAGGAGACGATCCCCCTTGCATACCGCACCGGACCCGCGATGATATTCTTCGTCTTTCTCCATTGTAGGTCCTGCTCAGTCTTCCGGAATATCGGGATATCGAAATGCATTCGCGAAGAAGGAATAATCGACGTAGACGAGCGGATATTTTTCCGGTCTAGCTCCGATACGACACTCCGTGTTTCTCGCACCGAGGCAGACGTGTCGCGTCTTGAAGAGACCCAAAATACGGCGGTCATAGAAGTTCAAGCAGTGGGTGGCAGTCCGATTCTCCAAACCTACGTCCCATTCATATATGAATCGACAGCCGATCGCAGGTGTCCGACCGGAAGGCAGGCGACTGGACATGAGTCAATCGGTCTAGCTGGATCGCATCCCGCTCGTTTGACAACGGCGACAGCTTCCAACCAAGCGTTGAGTCGTAGCATCAATCGCAAGTCGCAAGTTTAGCGGCAAAGGATCTGTATTTCTGTGTCTCTTTTGATTTCCTGCAATATTTCAGTTATTGGTACGCTCAGGAGACGTGCTCATTGCACACCATTGAAACGAAATTGCCCACCAATGTGCCTCAAATATTACTAGGATTCCTCTTTTTGCTGCTCGCGGTACTCCTTTCTCTTTTCCTTTCGACATCCGTAGCCATGTTCAGACGATTCGATCAACTCGTTAAGACACTCGAAGTCCACTTCTCATCATACGCCAAGCCCCGATGCTGTGGTCTGACGCACTACGTAGGACTCAGCAGGAGGTATGCTTGGGAGTGCGCTAGTGAGCACTGAGAGCCTACCCTGAAGTAGTCACGTGGCAGTACTCAAAGAAATTAATCGATTACATAATTACTTCAAAACGGTTTTGGAGATTCCGAGTCGAAACGCCGCCAACGTGTAAAGCGTTAACATTAAACTGGGGCACGATCATGCATGCAGAGTATATAACAACTGGTTGGGGTGTCCGGCATTTTGTGCATTCCAATCACAGCCAGGATCCCTCCGTCCACGGCTCTCACATAGTAATACTATGGAATCTTCATCAGGAGCCTTGGAATCAACACTTTCACAACGACGTAACTTTTTCTATCTTGTCGTGAGCTCGTTTTCGGTAAGCTCGTCCTTTTCTGGCCAGCTATATTGACACCCGATAACCGCTACTACTACAGATCTTTAGTTGCGATGTCCTCTTTCATGCACGAGTTGATTATCAGTTGATGCGCAAATCGGGATTTCACCTCCCACAGGCAGTATATGTGACAAAGAGGCAAGTTCGCATCACCTCCACAGGCTGACCAGGGGACTGAAAGAGCACATCATATTCATCTAGACTGGCGACCTTGGCGGTCTTGATTCTTGAGACTGTAGGTTCAAGTGAGGCGCTCCGGCATCTTCACAGCACGCATTGTGGCCAACTTTTCTTTCTATTCCAGCTGCGCGGCTTGGAAGTTCGCATTGTCGTGCCCTTCATATTGCAGTATCATGCTCGTGGTCCCTTCATTGTACTATGATGGGGGCGCTTCATCTACTACGGGCTCGTGCTATCACCCTCGACCGCGCTTGGGTGGTCCGGTGCCTCTTCGTGCTATGGCTGGTATCTTCCGGGACCTCTATGGCAATGAGTCCTTTCATGATCCTGGGAGACGTGATTGGGGCAGATTTGTGCATGCCCACTGGCATCAACCTCACCCTCATACAGATCATTGTGTGTATTCATGCACTAGAAGGCACTTGTATCGTCTTTGCAGCAAGCAGTGGTCTCATTCTTTTCCCCGGCAATATCTACACTACGGGGAAATCTGGCCTGCTTGAGAAGTTGGAGTTGGCAATTGTAGCCAGAGATGTTCCCGCTTTCACAAAAGCCCTCTTACGACATGGACAGCGCTACTATCTGTGAGTCGATATTCCAGCACCAAACCTTCAATATACTTCGATTGTGATACCTTCCTCAGGGTGCAACTACTCTTCAGTCTGGCGTTTTTTGTCGTAATAGGATCGGAGACTATCCCTCTGGCATATCGCATCGGACCAGGGCTTCTAGGCTACGTCTTTCTGCACTGTAGGTCGTGCTCAGTATTCCGGAACGTGGGGATATCAAGATACATGCGCGGCGAGGAAGTAAATGGCAGAAGCGAGCCGCCAATGATTCTTTTTCGGTCTCCTACCTCGGATACCACCCGTACTTCTGACCGCAGCGAAGCGGGCGGTTCAAGCCTTGAAGAAATCCAAGAGACGACGGGCACGCAAGTGGTGGGTGGTGGTCCGATACTCGAATCTATGTCCTGCTCATCATACGAGTCGACAGCCGACCGCAGCCTGGCTCCGGTCAGAAGGCAGGCGACCGAACATTCAACTTGGCGGGCCGATAACCGAATCGCATCCTGCCCGTTCTCGGGCTTTGGTGTGATATAGAGGACTCTCAAATAGCTTCCATTTCCATGACGGGCCCCTAGACGTTGTAGATCGTAGGTCTCTGTGTGTCCTCCTTTCGCTAGTTTTCGTGCCCGACGTACTCATTACACGATGACACTGAGTAGTGAATAACATCTCAATTATAAAACCAAGTTGAATTTGTGACTCTGGGGAGATTCCCTATCCGTGGAATTTCTGAGGCGATAGCAAATTATTCACCAAATTCAGCGTCGCGAAGGTCATGGCTCAAGGCTTGGACTAAGTACTGTCCAAGCCCAGGCCCCGAGTCATGAATGCAAAATACTGATAGTCTGGTAACTGAGTAGGAGTCTATCATATTCCCACGACACTGAATTGACGGCAAAGGACGGCAATCTGAGACTTGCGACTCCATTCCGACGTTCAAGCTCTCAAGCAACCGGCCTCGACCACCTGTACAACTCTCAAATTATACTCATACGGCCTCCACACCCGATACTTAGTCTATCACGTGCATTTTGTCAATGGGTAGGCTCTATCATATGGTTTGACTAGTTCAATTGTTCAACTTGAAGTCGCTGGAGGTGCAGTGGCACTGGTCACTGGTGCTTTCGGGGTAACGGCACTGGAAAGAGAGAGGACCTGGAGGGGACGCGGTGGCACTCAGTTTTCTAGCAAAGACAAGGATCGCGATAACAGGGCGTCCCGAACCCAGCAGCGACACAGTACAGCAACTCTGTTGAAGTCTTTGGATACAGCGGCAGCATCGGGCTTTGTCATCTTCAGTACGCATATTCCGAGTCGGTCGATGGAGGCAACTAACTGTGGATTTCTAGTTCGTGCAGTCGTCGCTCCCATATACGAAACTATCCGCAGGCGTAATTGCAACTAACAAGGATATCAACTTATTTTTTGACGGGTGTCGTTTCAGGACCACCGCTGCGCAAAGTACGCCTACGCTCTGCCCTTTGTTCAACTCGATAACTTCGGGAAATAGACCGTCTGCGCTTGCGTCGGAGTGGCTCCAGTCCGCGCAGCACTCGAGATTTCACGGTGAAAGCGGTAATTAGTGCCCGTATAAAATGGGGGGCGAATCCTGGGTCGAACCTATCATTCTTTCCCTCAACATTTTCCGGAATCCTCCTTTCCTTCTATCTAAACCACCTCGTTAAACCTTTTATCAGGCATGGAAGACGAAATCGCTGCTCTTGTGGGTGTATCATGTGTCCTTCAAGAATGCTATGGTGTTGACTGTTTCTTGACTGCAGGTTATCGATAATGGCTCCGGAATGTGCAAGGCAGGATGTTCGTCATTTTCGACCTTGTCACTCTTCTATCTAGTGGACTCATTGTTTTCCTTTCACAGTCGCCGGAGACGATGCACCCCGAGCCGTGTTTCCGTACGTCTTTCTTTTCGCCTTGTTCCATGACTTGTTGACCAAGAGAGGCTCTCAGATGCATTGTCGGGCGCCCTCGTCATGCAAATATCATGGTCGGGATGGGCAACAAGGACTCGTACGTCGGGTAAGCAGAGAATCAACTGTCCCAGCCATCTTGCGCTCAACCTTCCCCAGCGACGAAGCTCAGTCTAAGCGGGGCGTCCTCAGTCTCAAGTATCCTATCGCACACGGTATCGTGACGAATTGGGACGATATGGAGAAGATCTGGCATCACACCTTCTACAACGAGCTTCGCGTCGCACCGGAGGAACATCCAGTTCTCCTCACCGAGGCGCCTCTCAATCCTAAAGCAAACCGGGAGAAGATGACGCAGATCATGTTCGAAACCTTCAACACACCCGCTTTCTTCGTGCAAATCCAGGCCGTTCTATCGCTGTATGCCTCCGGCCGAACAACCGGTATTGTGCTAGACTCTGGAGACGGCGTATCACACGTTGTCCCCATCTACGAAGGATTTGCACTCCCCCATGCGATCCTTCGCTTAGACCTTGCTGGACGCGACCTTACACAGGCACTGGTGAAGAACCTGACAGAGCGAGGTTATCAGTTCACGACTTCTGCCGAGCATGAGGTCGTGCGAGACATCAAGGAGAAGCTCTGCTATGTTGCACTGGACTTCGAACAGGAGATGATGACGGCTGCCCAGTCGTCCTCCCTTGAGAAGAATTACGAGCTGCCGGACGGTCGGGTCATTACGATTGGGAACGAACGGTTCGTATGCTTCATCCTTCGGACCTCGGTGTAGCTCATATGTCTTATGTCTACGGTAGATTCCGCGCCCCCGAAGCTCTGTTCAAACCTCATTTCCTAGGCCTCGAGGACGCTGGTGTTCATGATCTAGTGTATGGCCTTCCGTTATCAACATGGCTTTCTCCACGCTAAGATTTTTCGACCCTATAGACATAATTCAATCACCAAATGCGATCTGGACATTCGTCGAGATCTTTACTCCAACATCGTCCTCTCCGGCGGAAGCACAATGTATCCCGGGTTGTCGGATCGCATGCAGAAGGAGCTAGGTGTATTGGCGCCCAGCAGCGTTAAGGTAAGTTGTTGCAGCACAAGGTACTCATCCCGGCTGATTCAAATCCTCTAATCGTAGGTCAAGGTCGTTGCACCCCCAGAAAGGAAATACTCAGTATGGATCGGAGGTTCCATTCTGGCCTCTTTGTCGACGTTCCAGAACATGTGGATAAGCAAACAAGAATACGACGAATCCGGGCCTGCCATCGTTCATCGCAGTACGCTCTAAGCTCCTGGCACTTCCGCAATTTTGCTCATCGCTTGTCTTACAGAATGCTTCTGAGCCCCAAGTGATACGCAGGATAGAGATCATGGGAACCTTTCTGATCCATACGTTCCGCTCATGTATAATTGCATTGTTTGTACCGAACCTGTACAAACTGCGTTTTCTACAGACGGGACTCCGTCCGAGCATCTGAACAATGATACTGAGCCTTGATTCCAAGAGACTCGCGTTTAACTTCCAATATATTGAGGCCCGCTCTGGCTGGCGCGGTGGCGCTCGACACTGAGTCCATTTGCACCGGATTTGATCGTTCCCACGCGTCTTTCCTGTGCTCTCACCATCACCTACTCAGTGCTCAAGCCTGCAAGCTCGAAACCCCAGCATGCACCGTTCACCAGTACCCACTGCGTACCGATTTACCGGGCGTAAACCGAGGTGTCACGGATATGTCAAAGAAAGCAATATGTTCCACCAGAAAATGACTCCTTTTCGGTGGGTATTTTGGTAGTTAGTACCAGGATCTGACTGACCGTGAAAAGTATACCAGGGTTGTTCGGAATGAAAGGCAAAAACGAAGTCAGTATCGAGCGATAGCCAGCGTACTGCGCCAAGACTCACATTCAAATTGCCATCTTTGCGTTCATGATGCTTGCCCGCACCTGGTTGTTCATTCCAGTGCGTGGCGTGCTCGTAGGATTTCGCGCAGGAGTTCGCTATTAAGATAGATAGCACTTTGCTTTTGATGATTGGATTAAGTGTCCATCGTCCAAGTTTCCTAAGACTGGAATCGATGACTTCTCGGACTGAGGAAATCACAGCACTGTACCGTACGAACGGAGTAGTTGTGGTACAACCTATAGCGACGCTATCGGTAAGTCAATCCGATTGTGACTTGGAATACGTTCTCACTGATCTCGCTTTCTATTTGTCTACTCAGGCGACACTCTTCATATACGGTCAGTTTCCCAACACCAACGAATATCTACACCAACCCGATCAAGAACCTTTGAACAGGAATCTACTTCATCATCTTTGGAATGGCGATCAATGTGCTCTTTCGTCGCAATTCGCTCGCTTCGAAGCTTTATCGGTGGTGCACGATATCACTGTTTGCTCTCGCGACGATCTATGTGGGCACGAACGTTTGGGGTTACACGCGACAAGCTACGATCTACTTTGAAGCCACGAAAACCAGGAGTTACGATCCACTACTCAGATACCTCCATGGAGATGTCGGGAAGAGCGCTCTTTTGTGCGTATGATTCTCACTCAATCTACCATTTGTGTCACTTACCTATAATGATTTCGAATCAAGTGGAACCGTGAGCTTGAACGTTGCTTTCATGAAGTGAGTTTATCGAGAAGCCGAGTCTGTAGTACTACGAGCTGACACAAGACTCTGACTGTAGCATCATCGCCGATTGGATGCTTGTACGTTCGATTGCCAAATCGCTCACTCGTCAAATGCTAAAGGCTGCTCAACGTCCAGATCCACCGGTGTTATGTGATATGGGAGTCCAACAAAGTTGCACTCTATTCCTTTTCGTCAATCGCGATCATTCTGAATGGTTGGTTTATTTATGTTCAACGCCTTCAGTTACAAGCCTGTTCTTACCAGACATCCTCATTCCAAACAGGTTTGAATGCAGGGACTTACATCGTAGGAATCGTCGGAATTGTTTCTACCAGCTCCGTGGCCAAGTACCGATTGTTTCATTGGGCCAGCGAGATTAACAACGGGTGCAATGTGGCTATCGCTGTCTTTAGTCTCATCTTGACGTTTACCACTGGTACGTTCACTGATTCGGATCGTGAATTTTGGTATTGTTGAATCCGGACTACCGGATATATGGACCGTTGTATCGGGCCGCATATATGCTTCAATCGTTTCACTATGATCTATGATATTCCTAGTCACTCCTGTTATAGAAGATACAGCCACCTCTGTATAGTATATAAGTAGCTCTGTATCTACATGCAATACCAGTACTTTTACTACTCTCATTGCTGCCTCTAAGCCTATCTCCAGGTGAGCTAGTCTGTCCCATGCTGCCACTGCGTGGGCAGGACCTCTGCCTCAACAGGTTATGGGCCCCGGTGCCCTGTCGATGTGCCCTGCGATGGCAGCTCTCTAGGATGTGCACCTTTATTGTGTGCTGCCTATGATGATGCGCTATTGTGGTTGTTGCACTCGATAACCATTGTGACTGCTTAATCGCTGTCGTGATGGGCAGACCGTTAACACCGGTTCTGGACCTGTGAAGTTGACATCTTCATTGATGTTTGACGATGGTGGACTGTGTCCTCAACAACGATCGATGGCTATCGCTGTTGACCGTGCAGTGATTTCTTTTATCATTGCCTATGATGATGAACCTATGCTGATCGTTGTTTTATTACTCCAGATCGCTATGGCTCCTGTTATGTCTACCCTTATCTCCACCGTTGAGGTCTTCAGCGGTGTCAACTGGCGCAAGTGGTCCAAGGGTCTTGGTACCTATGCGATGATCAACGAGTTCTACGACCATTACACCAACGACGATCCTGAACCTACTGAACCTGATAAACCTAAAGAACCAGCAGAACCCAAGCCAACTACTCGCACTGTCACTGTTGCTGCTACAACTACAACTGAAGCGACTACACGCACGGAGACGGTCTCTCCTACCGACGCTCAGATGCAGCAGTATGCTAGGGACCTGGAGCAGTATGCTAACGCTTTGGAGAGGTATGAGAAGGAGGTTCTCAGGTATGAGAAGGATAATTGACGTTGGAAGAAGTATGAATTCAAAGCCATGGGTGCACTACGTGCCACCACCACCATTGCCGTGCAGAGTATTATCGAGGATGATGATACGGCTTGGGGTGCTTGGGAGAAGATCAAGGCTCGTTATGGTCAACAGACTTCTGTGTCTGTTTGGGCTGACTTCAAGTCGGTCATGGAGTTTCGTTTGTCCGGTGGTAACCCCGTTCCCGAGATTGCTAAACTCGAACTCCTATTCGGCCAGCTCACTGAAGCTCAGATCGATCTTCCTACCCTCGTTAGAGCCATGCTCCTCCTCTCGATCATTCCACAGTCATGGGCCAACGCTCGTGAATTTGCTACCAATGGTAACTCGCCAGCTGAACTTACTTTCGAAGTGGCTCGTGATGCCGTCATTAACCACTACGAATCCCGCAAACCCGCTCCTCTCGCGTCACGCATCTCTTCTGTCAAGAAGAAGGACAAGGACCCAAAGTTTAACCAACAGTCTAATCCTCCTTCGTCGACGTCTAACAATAACAACCAGTCTAAGAACAACAACGACCAGAAGAAGAAGAATAACCGACGTGGCAGGAAGAAGAAGGGTGATTCTCAGGACAACAAGAGTGACTCCTCTCACAAGGGTCATTCTCATATTGCGTCCCTCTCTCATTTGTCCATCTCCTCACCCCCCATCGTTCCTGATACTCCATCTGTCGTACATCCCGTGGACCGATCCCGGGATCCACTCCACATGCAGCGTTTCTCCGGTGCTACTCCTGGTGGTACTGTTTTTGAGAATGCTCAGGCTGCTCGCAGTCTTGCCGATCGTCTTGGCGTCCCCAAGTATGCTCACGTCCTTGAACCTATGGAACAGGGATATGCGGCTGTTTCCTCTTCCTCCCTCAAGCATCGTATTGATGGTCCCTTCTCCACTGCTCCACCTGCAAAGCGTGCTAAGAGCGTCGAGAAGGTTTACGACCTCTATGATTCTTTCTACGAGGACTCCGACTCTGAGCGTGAGGATCGTATCGCGTTGAATGCCGTAAACGATTCTTTGCGTACGGAGATTGCGAGTGGAAGTGCCATGGATGTTGACAGCGAGATTGCAGATGCCGCTGGTTTTTCTGACGATGTTGAGTACAATTCAGTCTCCATCGGATCTGAGGAATCTGACGATGACAGGCAAGTGCCTTATCTCAGTCTTTCTTCTAACACTGATACGAACCTACAGTGCGCCGCTTTATTAGCCGCTTCTAAACGTAGTTGTTCGGATATCGTGTCCCGTATGAAATTTGCGCAATATATTGGTGATCACTTTGCCACATGTGCCAATTGTAAGGGAAAGAAGGCGACTGGAAACTCGCAAGAGTGGATCGTCGATTCAGGTGCTTCATCGCACTTTACTTATGATCTCGAAGATTTTGCCGAGTACGAACCCATGAACAATGGACCGCAGCTAAACACTGCACAGAAGGACAACCCTATTCAAATTAAAGGGAAAGGGACTGTGTTCATCTCTCATTCTGTTGAAGGATCTGACGGTTGTATGGAGGAACACATTACGCGACTCTATCCTGTCTATTATGTTCCGCTTCTGTCAATTCGACTTCTCTCTCTTGGAGAATTCTTGCAAGGTGGTCTGCAAGTACGCGGATCGTCTAGCAAATTGGCTTTTTATCAAAAGGGTCGACGCCAATCATTGGTATCTTACCCGCTCATGCCTGGTCAAACCATTTATTGGGTTAGCTCGCAGAAAGCCTCTGCTCGTAGCTTAATGGCCAAGTCAACGATGGATAAAGTTGACTACAAGGTTCTACACAGACGTTTCGGACATTGTTCAGACAAGGCTCTGGATAAAGCTCGGAAGCATACAAAGAACTTCCCGGAATTCGACCGAAAACCGAAGAAAACCCGGTTATGCCGAGGATGTGCAGAAGGAAAGATGCACTCCAGATCGTTCCCTGACTCCACTACCCGTGCCTCGAAACCCTTCGAAAAAATCCACTCCGACCTCAAACAATTCCCCACTGAGTCGTACTACAAATACAAATGGTATATGTCGTTTGTCGATGACTGTACTTCACATGGCTGGACAATGCTCATGCGACGCAAATCTGACTCAGTCAAGATGCTCCGTGACTTTATTGCTATGGTGAAGGTACAATTCGGTGTTGATATTAAGGAATGGATGTCCGATGGAGGGGGAGAGTACAAATCGGATGCCTTCAATGATGTACTAAAGGAGCACGGTATCAAAATTCTGACCAGCATTCCATATACGCCGGAACAGAATGGTCGTGCAGAACGGTTCAATCGGACCATTGTCGAGAAAGCTCAAGCTCTTCGCTTTGATGCTTGTCTTCCACCTTCTTGGTGGGAATTCTGTGTGTTGCACGCTGTTGCACTTCATAATCGGACGCCGTCCCAGCGTTTACGTTGGTTGACCCCGCATGAGAAGTTGCATGGCAGTGCACCGGATGTTTCGGATCTTCGAGTATTCGGATGTGCAGCGTATGCGTTTATTCCGGAAAAGCGTCGAGTTAACAAGTTATCTCCGCGTTTGGAACTGATGACCTTCATTGGTTTTCAGGAAGGCATGAAAGGATATGTCTTTATGAAGATGTCCAATAATGCTATCTTCAAAAGCGCTACTGCTCTGTTCGATGAAAATTTGTTCCCAAAGTGTTCTGATAAGAAACCGCGTGGCTTTACCCCGGTGGGTGAAATCCCTGAAATACCGCCGGTATTGGGTGAAAATCCCAACTTCTCTTCGGATAGTGATGACAATCTATATCCTCCCAAGAACCTTCCAAAGCGATCGGAATCTCCTCATGACGATGATGGAGATGGTACTGTACCTCAGGGTGAACGTCAACACTCTGATCCTGATCCTCCGTTCCAGCCTCCCAGGCCACCTACTGGTGTAGGTGGTAAAGAGCAGTCTCCGCCGCCAAGGCGTTCAGGCAGGAAACGGACGGGTACTAAGCAACCTGATAACGTATTTGGTGAACAACGAGACCCAAATAATCCCTCGCGCATTGTGCGTGATATGGAGAGAAATTCGACATGGAGAGATGCCACGGGTGATAGAGAACCCATGGATCCACCTACTACTCGTAGGAGAGGCAGACCTAGAAAAGTTCCTGGGACTAATCGTGCCAGTCTGTCTACCATGTGTAACTCCAGGGGGAGTCAGCCCGATAGCTTAGTGCAACAATTATCCCAGGAAGGGGGAGTAGGTTTCGTGATTTATCTGTTAAATCGGGCAGTTCCCATTCACGATGACCTCACCGATATGTCTAACGTTCGAGAGTGGACTCTCCGTGACATACTGAAGCTGCCAGCTGAGCAGCAGAGAGAATGGAAGGCCGCTTGCCGCGATGAACTAGAGGCTCTTCGCAAGCGCAAGGTCTTCGAATTGGTTGACCTACCTAAAGGTCGCAAGGCTGTCAAAAACAGATGGGTGTTTGACGTTAAGTCAGACGGTCGAAAGAAAGCTCGACTTGTTGCCAAGGGTTTCTCTCAGGTCGAAGGTGTTGATTTTGATGAGATCTTCTCACCAGTTGTACGGTTTGAAACTGTACGGATGATGCTCGCACTTGCAGCTCTCAAAAACTGGCACATTCAGGCATTGGATGTGAAGAACGCCTTTCTTTATGGTGAACTTAAAGAAGAGATCTATATGGATCAACCTGAAGGTTTCAAGGTTAAGGGTCAGGAAGGCAAAGTCTATCGCCTTCGCCGTGCATTATATGGACTGAAGCAAGCTGCTCTTGAGTGGTGGTGTGCTCTCAGCTCGTCCATGGAAGTCATGGGCTTCAAACGCTTAACTTCCGATGCAGGTCTCTTCATCTGCAAAGATCATGAGACTGGTGAAGAATGTATTGCTTTGATCTATGTCGACGATGCATTATTCCTTGGACCCAACAAAGCCTTTGTCGAAAAGAAGAAAGCCGAGTTTATGGCTCGTTGGGAATGCCGTGATCCTGGAGAAGTTAAAGAGTTCTTGCGCATGCGTATTCGTCGCAGAGGCCGTAAAATCCTTCTTGACCAGACCGAATACTTGAAGAAGGTCTTGAAGCGATTTGGCATGCAGAATGCAAAAGCAGCAGATACTCCTCTTCCTGCCGGCTATATTCCACAACCCAACGAAGGTCCTGTTGATCCCGAACGTCGCGCTCGATATCAATCAGTGATTGGATCGCTTCTGTATATCATGCTTGGCACTCGTCCAGATATTGCCTACGCTGTTACAAAGCTTTCTCAATTCTCTGCTAATCCATCAGAGGATCACCTGAAGAAGGCGCTTTATATTTGCCGCTATCTTGCAGGAACTCCAGACTATGCATTGGTCTATGATGGAGCCTCTGACGGAGGTTTACTAGCATTCACTGATTCTGATTGGGCTGCTGATCCTATCAAACGTCGGTCAATCACGGGCTATTTCTTCAAATTGGCAGGTGGCATCTTCTGTTGGCAATCACGCGCCCAGAAGACTGTTGCGCTTTCATCCACTGAAGCTGAATACATGGCGCTATCCGACTGTAGTCGTCAGGCTGTGTGGATTCGACAGTTACTCTCTGAACTTGGGATAGATATGACTCCCGTTCCCATATGTGGAGATAATCAAGGCTCGATTTTTATCGCCTCTAACCCAGTTCAAGAACGTCGCACCAAACACATTGATATTCGATATCATTACATTCGCGAATGTGTTTCAGACCGCAAGGTCGATCTTTTCTTTATTGACGGTACCTACAATCCTGCGGACATGTTTACCAAGAATTTGGGTCATGTCAAGTTCTCCGCTTTTAGAGAACATCTTGGACTTGAATTTTATTCGTCCGAATAGACGCTTCGTGCTCTACTTGTGCCGCACTTAGCGAGGGGGAGTGTTGAATCCGGACTACCGGATATATGGACCGTTGTATCGGGCCGCATATATGCTTCAATCGTTTCACTATGATCTATGATATTCCTAGTCACTCCTGTTATAGAAGATACAGCCACCTCTGTATAGTATATAAGTAGCTCTGTATCTACATGCAATACCAGTACTTTTACTACTCTCGTTGCTGCCTCTAAGCCTATCTCCAGGTGAGCTAGTCTGTCCCATGCTGCCACTGCGTGGGCAGGACCTCTGCCTCAACAGGTATCTGGACAAGGACTAACTTGGGGTGAAACACCAGGCGGTAGGATCTGGTGGATTAGTCACGAAGCAAGGAAACTAATAGGGAAGCCCATACATCAAAGATACAAGTCCATTGTCGTCATAATGTAGGTGAAACATTCATTGGACCTTCTCCGGGGTTGACGCTGATATTCAGCTACAGTGTCGATTCAGGCTTACTCTATGCTACTGTACTCTTGTTGAATATCATTCTACAACTTACAGTCACCCACAACTATTCGGGAGTACTTCCGTTCGTGGTTGCACCCATCTCGGCCTTGATGTCGGTGAGTTTTTTACGTGTGCACTGTTTCGCGGCGAGCACACCGAGTCTGACCGCAGAGCTACATAGGGTCTTGCTCCCACTCTAATTATCGTGCGCGCAGCAGGTGGCAAGTCGGTGGACAACGTCAATCAGATGGTGTCTTCTTTGCATTTTGCTGACGGGGATGTTACCCAAGAACGGTCCCAAACGAGGCCTCGGAGCAGCTTTAGTTTGCGGTACAGCGGGCCACTGGGAGAAGCTTAGGCTTGAAGATAGGAACAGAAGTTGAAGTATGGGCCAGGAATCCGGATGTACACTACGTTGGGTGACAGAATGATGCATTTTCCTACTGGTTTCCTCTGAACTTGTCCCCCCCCCCCCCACCTTAGGTCAAAGCCCGGTAGCGCGTTATGATTGAATCATTACCCGTGCGGCTTTTCCTTACCGTCCCTTTGCCCTCGAAGATTGGGTTGCCGCCAATCCTCGCTTCTTTGTCTGAGGGTAACGTACAAGAGATTGCCATAGAGGGCAATACTGGGCATGATTGGGAGGAGATCAACTGCCAAAAAGGGCGAGCCGGATGATTGGTGCCGTCGTCATGGAAGCTTCTTGCCGCTTTGGGACGTGCCGCTAGTGGTGCTTTGTTTGCTCCAGGGTTCGCTTGCCTGAAATAGTGATTTTTCAGTTCCCACTCTCGACTTTTCGCTGGATTGCCCATCCTTAGCATTGATATTTAACTGACAGTACGCCGCCACTATGAAGTCCCCAGAATCCCCCAGAATCCGACCTCAGAATCAAGCGTTCGACTCAGTTTCGCCTCACTCTTATTCTTAACGCTTTATCCTCATGTCTTCTACCACGAGCACCCATAACATTGCCCAGGAGGCCTCCTCATCCTCTTCAGTCATTGCACAACCACAACCAGCTGCGACCCAGCCAGAGCAAGGCTCTTCTTCACCCACGAGAAATCCGACAGACGCATTCTTCGGATATACCTTTTCTACTTCTGTCACAGAGTCGAGACACGACAGAAGAATATCATCTTCGGATGTCGACTTGGAACTTGGCATGGCCTACGAAACATCGCCTGATATCGCACCACCACCCTATGTCGAGCCACCAGAATATACCAAGTCCGCAGAGCCAATCACGCTCGCGAAATATCTGTTCAAGTTTGGTTTCCGTACGTGTCTTCCTTTATTTCAATGATAAGCCTTTCACTAATTGGTTCTCTCTGTACAGTGTTCCCACTATTCTGGGTAATGGGTGCCTTCATCCTCATCACGCCTCTTCGTGCACCCGACGAAGATGTCAACGACCCTACTTCCCCGCATGCCTGGCTTCCAGAGAAGACCGAAGCTGAAAAGGCTGCAATCATTTCTCACCTTCGAAAAGCAGAGGTGAAATGGGCCTGGAGATGCCTTTTCGCGCTCCTGATTGTCACATTCTTCGGTGTTGCTGCTGGTGTCACCATTTGGGCCGTTCTGAGAAGATGAACGCGTCGATTTCGCCCCTACCCACCCAGCCTTCTCCACCTCTTTCTTGAGCTCGCTGACGCGCCGCTTCGCTTCTGATACCCTCACCCTTTCGATACCCTACCCGCTCCTTCGATACTTGGCATAGACAAGCCTGCATCCTTCATTCGATCTTCTCACTTCACTCATGCTTACGGCTCTCCTTCAACGTCTCTTACGATACAAACGGCTAGAAATGTATAATACCACGACCACCACTGTATGGATAGAATACTCAATTGTACTACTTGATGAACAACATCCAGCGAGATTGAGCTCGACGAACTTCTAGTCTACAGAGTCGCGCAAGTACTTCTGAGGCACTCCGAGGACTCGGTCTAGCGTTGAGCACAAATTCGTGGCTTTGATTCAAAGGGGGTACAAGGGAAAGTAGGTCGAGTTTGTGGGGTGAAATGGAGCAGCGCTTTGGCGTAGTCCTCATTGAATGAAAGGCTTGGCAATGCATGAGACGGGTCAGAACCGGTGCCAGTGGCCGTCGACAGTCGAGTCTCGACCATATCCATCATCCACAATGGGCGCTTGTTGGGCCCGCCCCTCTCAGCCCCTCTCTCCTCTACCACGATGCCGCCTACAACTCAACGCACTCAACAACAACGAGCGCTCCAACCCTTCTTGAATCATTGATGCCCCAAACTCGACGCCTGCCCATCTCAGGAAAACTACGAGGCCAGAAAAGAGTGCGTTAGACGACAAATTACCTGGCGCTCCCAGATCGACAAAACCCTTTGGTCTCCAACCAACTCGACTCCTCTGTCCCTGACAGACCGCTGGCTCACCAATACTTGCTCGAAGACATAGGCCAGCGAAACTCGTGCCTTGAAGAGCAGTGTCGAACGATGCCGCGAACTGGGACGAAGTGGTCAAAGGCGTAAAGAGGGCTGGTTGCAGGGTAGAGATTTGTAGCGAGAGGAGTGTATCGAATAAGAGAGCAGTTCAAGGAAAAATGCGTGAAAGCCGAAGTGCACGTTCAATTCCCTCTTAACGAGCCTCCAAGCACAACCACGAAACCAGATCGACGGTATCGAGAGAAATGGGACAGTAAAAGCGTCCAGCTTAGGTCTCGAACGAAATTATCAAAATGCCACCGCTCGCAGTTGTCTATTTGTAGGATAGGAATCTCATATTCATGAACAAGTACATGTCGCATATCTTTCTCTGTTTCTACTGCCATCTAATTGTTCCATTATATAGAATCCACGCTTTGTCTTTAAGGGCTTTCCCTATGTCGACTAAATCTTCGAATATCGGGTTCAAAGGCAATCGTCCAATCGTTCAATTTTGACTTTGGGTCTCGTCTCGATTTCGACCGTAAAACGGACTCATCTGGAAGCTCTGGTCTTAATGGTGTGTGTCGCGCGGCCGCCTTCCCTCATTTTCTGCTCTCCTCTGTGCTAACTCATCTCGCACTGCGCAGAAATCGCTTGTAGTACCTCACAAGGTTTACTAGAACCATTGACACTCTGCGCACACGATTGTTAGACACTCGTACAACACAGTCCGGCGGTTGAGCTTCAGAACAAGATGATTGAGTGCTGTTGAGGCGAGTGTTCTCTCTCGTACTTCCTTAGAGTCGCTTCCCTTATCGCAATCCCCTTCCTTCCTTCTTTTCCTTCCTCCTTTATCCTCATCCTCCAGAGCCTGAGATATAGGTGACTTTATCAACGGTGCCCTCCATCAGCTCGGGTCACTTTCGAGGCCCTTCAACAGTAACTCCCATCAAGACATTCTCTTATCACTCGGTTCCGAGCCAGGCTTTCTCCTCGCAGGCACCGAGTCCATCCACCACGCCGTTATCAGTCGCTTGAGACAACTTCTGCCGTTCGGACCTGTAATCAAATATGACACCTGTCCTTGTATTTCTGACGATTCGGTGACCTCTGGTGACCTCCACCTCATCGCTGGAGGTGGACTTCACGCGCCTGGCCCATCGGTAATCAGTTCTCGCTACAATTGGCGAAACCCCCTGAACTCACGTTCGTCCGCCGCCAACACCCGTGAATTCGGAGGTCCTGTTGCGTTCGATGAAGTAAATCGTGGGCATTAGCTGTCTATACGTGAATTCCGTCGGTGAATAGACCCAATGGATATTCTTGAAGATGCGACCTTGGGTCACGGGGACAGTGATCCATAGGGCTTCGTCCTGGATTTCGTGTCTGAGTGTTCGTTTCGTGCCCCATTTCCATCTCTCTGCTTCTGTTTGTGCCCCTTCCTGGTGACATCCGTCCATCTCAACCTTCGAGCTTCACGTACACCCGATCCCCCTTTTTTGCTCAATCCCGCGCATTCGTCCTTTCATCTCGCACAAACTGTAACTTTTACCGGCCCGAACCACGGGCCTAATCATTCCACACAACCTACACGGCCAGACCTTCGTTCATGTTATATCTCAAATCTGCACATATGCATAATACCAACTCTCATGTCAGATTTTCGCCGGAATCCATTTGAAATTTGCTACGATTTCGCATAGAATCTCAAAACTCGCAAAAATGTGACATAACGAAGTCGCTGTGATATAATACAGATGACAAAGGCTACGAAAATGGCAATGGACTGCGTCAATATGGGTTACGAAGACCGCTTGGTCGTTGGGGGTGATATTGCTGCTGCTGCATCCAAGGTTGTATCTCATCGCTGTGCGGACTATACAACACGCCTCCATCCGCACCTGAAAGCCGATGGTCAACTCTGTCATTGGGAACGAAAAACGGTGTACGTCGAGCACTTGGATGCCGGCGTTGTTGAATGAAGCCTGCCTGCTAACGCGTGCATATCAGCCGGATACATCGAGTTGAGGTGACAATAGCAAGACTGACCTGCATCTCCCAATGTCGTGGGGGTTGGATTGGCGGAGTTCGATGAAGCAGGTCGCGACGGTGCGGTGGAGGCAATTCCTGAGACCACGCCTGCGGATTCTGCGACTGATCTCCATGGGCCAAGAAAGGCCGGGGAGATGGGGAGGGGTGAGGCTGATAGGGCTGTCGGAACAGTGGTTCCGCGAATGGTTGAGGAAGGCTCGTTCTAGAATAAGGTGATTGGAGTTGAAGTGGCGGGTGAATAAGTGATGCAGAACGAGGGGACTGAATCGGCGGGTGTATTGGAGGGGTTGGAGGGAGGTAAGGATGTATGGTCCGATCTGAGGGCACGAATGATTCCGAAAGAAGTCTTTGTTGAGAGGTATGAGACGACTGGGGTGTCTGTATTGACGGAGAATGAGGAGGCAGGGTAGGGGGAGGTGGGGGTGGCATTTGAGGCTCATGGGCTCTTGACGGATGAGGCGACGACGGCCGAGAAGATGACGGTCTAATGTAGAGAATTACTTCACTGACGCCCGAGTCTCCGTGATCTGGAGGAGGCGATCATGAATGTTAATGACTCTCCACAGACGCCCGTCTTCAGATGCAACGTACCCCCAATACGATCCTCATCTCACGACGCACAGCTTCCTTCCTTCCTCCCATTGTCCATACTCATCCACTCTAGCTGATTCATCACGTTCAATCACCTTGAGAGTGCATCGATCGCTCTCACAGTCAGCCACGAACCAGCGAAGACACCTATGCAACATATTCACGTTATCAACAGCGGGGCACACCAAAACAATAGCTATGGGCGAGACCAGAACATCAACAACCACTTCTACACGACGAATGCCAATCGTAGGTTTCTTACTCACTCTTTTGACTCAAAACTTCCTCAAATGTGTCGATACAGCAGCATACGAACGCCTTGTGAGCGCAATCGCTGGCATTGGTGGATCTCACAGAGCCGAGCAACAATTCGAGCGAGGCTGTTGTCTTTCGGAAACCCGTGTAGAACCCATCAAAGCGATTCGCGATTGGAGGTCGAACAAACAGCAGAAACAGCCCATCTGTTGGCTTTCAGGTGCCGCCGGTGTCGGAAAATCTGCGATTGCCATGACCGTTGCCCGCGACTGTGAAAAGGAGGGCGTTCTGGGATCCTCATTCTTCTTCTTTCGCTCCGACCCCAAACGTAACAATCCCTCCACGTTCATACCCGCCATTGCGCATGATCTCGCCTCCACGGCCCCACTCATACAAAAACATATCGAACAGAGGATCTCGAAGGATCCCGGGATTCTGGAGGCCACATTGGAAGACAAATTTCATGGGCTGATTGTCGAACCCGTCCTGGCGTGGAGCAAGCAAAGAGACCTCCCGGGCTCCCCAGATCTTTCTAGTATTGTCGTCCTCGACGGGCTAGATGAATGTGGCGACGAGGAGGCCCAATCACGCATTCTCTCTATCATCCAATCCGCTTACCAACAAGCACCCGACTTCCCATTGCGATTTCTGATCTGCAGTCGTCCGGAATCTTGGATCCAGGAAGCCTTCGCTGATGATCCTCTCTTCGAACTTTCGAAAACAATCGTTTTGGACAATTCGCCGGCGGTCCGCAAAGACATCCGTCGTTATCTTATCCATCACTTTCGAGAGATTGCCACCAGTCGGAAGTATCGCCAAGTCCAATTCCCAAGTCCTTGGCCTTCGGAAGAAGACCTCGAAATTCTGGTTGAACGCAGCTGTGGCCAGTTCGTCTATGCATCGACTATTATCAAGTTCATTCAACTTGCATTTAAACACCCCACGGAACAGCTTCATATTATCATCGAAAATGCTCCGGCACGTCGTTCGGGGACATCTCCATATCCCCAGCTCGATGCGCTTTACGATCTCGTACTCAGAGCCAACCCAGACTTTGAGGAACTTCTCCCCATTCTTGCAGCTATCCTTGTACTTCCAGATGGCGTAAAATCACCGGCATGTATTGAGCTGGTGTTTGGACTGCCTGCAGGACAAGTGGCTTTGGCGTTGCGAGCCATGTACTCGGTCCTGAACATTGGGAAGTGGGGGAGCAAGATCAAGCTACACCACACCTCATTTCAGGACTATCTGACCGATCAGGCAAGGTCAGGTCATTTTCATATCGACATACCCACCTGGACGAATGACATTGCACAACGGTGGCTTCAAAACCTCTCGACCAATAAAGTACGGACTTACAGGTATGAAGTCTGAGCTTGTCCTTCAGTCACGAATCACAAACCTGCTCTCATATGCACGTGTAGCTTCGACCAACTCTATGGCAAAGAAACCAAACCCTTTTTCACAAGTTGGATCATATTCTGCAGCAGATTGAATTTCGAGCCATCTCGGGAATTACTAGGTGGTCTGTGGAATGTTGACCTTGCCTTCCCGAGATTCGTGAACAAGGAAGATAGATGGAAATACCTGATGGGGTCACTAGTATCATGGGTGAACACATATGTAAGTTCAACTATTAATGATTCTCTACTGTACATGATCCTGTCTTTACAACCTCTCTTGTCCAGCACAAGTACAGAATCAGTGAAACCGAGGATGATCCCAAGGACGATCTTGACTTTGTGGCCTGCCTCAAACACAAACTCCAAGTTGCTTCTGGGCCGTTTCATCTCGAATGGCCTCCCGGTGTGTCTCCATCGGAAAACACCGTGCTATGGGTTCTCCGGAAGGTCATCAACCTTGCGGTGCCTGATAGCCTAGGTATAAGTCACTCGGAGCCCAGCGCTGATCAACGGCCGCGCCTTACGAACTGTGACTGTGATCTCTCCGGAGGAAACAGGTCGCGCGATCCTTGTCACCGAACATATCAGGAAGCCTGTATGCAGGGTGCCAAGGTGCTGGTCTCCTATTTCGAGAAGCTTGCTCACGGCGATGCGGAAGGCGGCCAAACTGCCGCAGAGTTGGAGGCCATTCTCTGGTGCTTGACACGTAAACCCCTCCTACGCCATTGTTGTCTTGATACGGAGCTGTTGTCACTCTGTCGGGAGTTTCTGAAACTCGCAGAGAAGTGTCTATCTTTGGCGGTCAACCAACAGTGGAGAGAAAATGCACAGAAGTATCTATTTGGATGGTTAGAGGTGAGCATTGAACTTCTGGATCCAACCTCTTGCTCATCATTGATGATTGCACTGTACCGAAATTGACGAATCTCCTTCTCATTAGACCTTCCCGGACGAACTCGCCAAAGACAGGGAGGCGTTGAAGGCACAGGTCCTTACCTTGCCATGGGAACAGTGGGACCAGGCATGGTGCAAACGTTATAGACAACAGTAAGAAAATGCCACAAAGGCATAGTGTCTGGGAATTGAACGGGATGGTACATGGAAACCTCATAGACTGCCAGGATATGCCATCTTTACCTATCATCATTCACAACAAAGCTCAGGCGTTCAAGACGCAACTTTCTCAGCACTGCTGACGTAGGAGTAGGCCGACCCTAACCAATATACACTCATGGTGCCGTATTATTCACGATGCGCGACACCCTATTATCTCGTCCCGCTCTTTGTGTCTCTCTATCGATAACCACAGCCTCCCATTGCGCCTATGTTTCTATCATCATCTGTAGTCTCGAGTACAAAACCCTGTGATCTCCCTATTGTTCCCAGCAGCGCCTAGGAGTCGCCCTTGCCCAACGCCTTGAGGCCGGTCAACCGTCAAACCCACCTTGAAGGTCTCGACGGTTTGCAGGTACCACTCCTCCAGCGCACTCCGGCCATTACTAACCAGATTTTCTAGCATTTTCCCGGTGATTTCTCGTCAACAAAAACAAATTGAGCGCCTAGGATTGAAGACAGAAGTAGTTCGAAGTTCAAGTATGAATTTTGAATTTGAATGTACGTTATTTGGGCGACAAGGAAGATACATCTTCGTACGTATATATTCCTCTGAACTTGTCCCCCAGCATCAGGTCAAAGCCCGTTGGCCATAGTACATGATCAATGTATTACCTGTGCGACCTTTCGCTACCGTCCCTTTGTCCCTCGAAGATTGGGCTGCTGCCAATCCTCGCTTCTTTGTCTGGGGGTGACGTACAAGAGATTGCCATAGAGGGCAATACTGGGCATGATTGGGAGGAGATCAACTGCCAAAAAGGGGGAGCCGGATGATTGGTGCCGTTGTCATGGAAGCTACTTGCCGTTTCGGGACGCGCCGCTAGTGGTGCTTTATTTGCTCCAGGGTTCGCTTGCCTGAAATAGTGATTTTTCAGTTCCCACTCTCAACCTTTCGCTGGATTGCCCATCCTTCGCGTTGATATTTAACTGACGGTCTGCCGCTACTATGAACTCCCCAGAATCCCCCAGTATCCGACCTCAGAATCAAGCGTTCGACTCAATTTCGCCTCACTCTTATTCTTAACGCTTTATTCTCATGTCTTCTACCACGACCACCTACAACATTGCCCAGGAGGCCTCCTCATCCTCTTCAGTCATCGCACAACCACAACCAGCTGCGACCCAGCCAGAGCAAGGCTCTTCTTCACCCACGAGAAATCCGACAGATGCATTCTTCGGATACACCTTTTCTACTTCTGTCACGGAGTCGAGGCACGACAGAAGAATATCATCTTCGGATGTCGACTTGGAACTTGGCATGGCCTACGAAACTTCGCCTGATATCGCACCACCACCCTACGTCGAGCCGCCAGAATACACCAAGTCCGCAGAGCCAATCACACTCGCGAAATATCTGTTCAAGTTTGGTTTCCGTACGTGTCTTCCTTCATTGGCGATGATAAACCTTTCACTAATTGGTTTTATCTATACAGTGTTCCCACTATTCTGGGTAATGGGAGCCTTCATTCTCATCACACCTCTTCGTGCACCCGACGAAGACGTGACCGACCCTACTTCCCCGCATGCCTGGCTTCCAGAGAAGACCGAAGCTGAAAAGGCTGCAGTCATCTCTCACCTCCGAAAAGCAGAGGTGAAATGGGCCTGGAGATGCCTTTTCGCGCTCTTGGTCGTTACGTTCTTCGGTGTTGCTGCTGGTGTCACCATTTGGGCGGTTCTGAGAAGATGAACGCGTCGATTTCGCCCCTACCCACCCAGCCTTCCTCACCACTTCCCTGAGCCCGCTGTTGCGGCGCTTTGATACCCTTACCCTTTTGATACCACTATCCGCTCCTTCGATCCTTCGATATCTGGCATAGACCAGCCTGCATCCTTCATTCGATCCCGTCTCTTCACTTATGGCACGCCTACAACGTCTCTTACGATGAATACGACTAGACATGTACAATACTACGATCACTGTATGGATAGAACACTCAATTGTACTACTTTGGCGAACAACATTCAGCGAGAGTGAGCTTGAGAGACTTGTATATCAGCAGTCCGAGCAGCCTCCGGGTCTCCAAATGCAAATACTGCGCAGTCACGTAGGTATTTCTGAAACTCTGTCTGGCGCTGGGAACGAGCTCGTGTCGGAGAGGAATTCAATACAGACTGGGTCGGCGTATATAGAGTTTGCAGAGCACTCTGCCATGTTTCTGGTCAAATGAAAGTTGCACAAGACGCGGTGGTCGATCTGCATTATGATCCACAATGGGCGCTTGTTGACTGGCCTTCTTTCTCTCCTCTACCACGATGGCGCCCACGATTCACCGGTCACCCACCACCACTCAGCGAACTCAACAGTGGACACACCGATTCTCTTCTTGAACTCCTCATACGCTCAACGCCTGTTCGCTAGGGAAAATGACGAGGCTAGAATAAATGCATTAAACGACAGGTGGGGTCCTGGATCGACCAAAACCCTTTGGCCTCTAACCGACTCGACTCAAATCGCTGGCTCGCCAACTCTCGCTCGAGGATACTCAATTCGAAGACACTTGCGCCGGGCACAACAGCACGAACTAGGATAAAGTGGTCAAAGACGCAAAGAGAGCAGGGTAGAGAATCGAGGCGAGGAAAGACGGGCGTATTGAATATGGGAGAGGGCAGTTGGAAACCATGTGGAATTCAAAGTCAGCATCCAATCCTTCCCAATGAACCGACTATCACAACTACAAAATGGGCCGAGGTATCGAGAAAAACGAGACAGGAAATGCGCTTAGGCTAAGAGGCCTCGGACGAGAACATCGCAATACAGAGGGTCGTCCGTCTATAAGATGTTCCCATATCTAAAAGGTACGCGTTGCAATGGCATTCCGATGATGGAGAGACGAATAATTGACCCTCAACGTTCTGCAGTTTGCGAGAGAGTATTGGCCAGAATGCGTTTATTCTCTTTCCTTTCTCTCCGGATGTTCTGGAACGTGAAACTCGGTTGGTGGAGTCGTGAGGCACTGGATTGACGTCGAATTGAAAGTTATACTCACATGGGGTGGCAGGATAAAGCCAACGCTCCGGATGTTACACCGGGAGGCTTGGCATTGGTGCTTTCAGGGCAACGACGCTGGAAAGAGAGAGGACTCGATAATACTTGATTTTCTAATAAGGGCAAGGATCAGGATAACGGCGCTGCACGAAACAAGAAGCGATACTATACAGCAACTCTGTTGAAGACTTTGGATACAGTGGCAGCATCAGGCTTTGTCATTTTCAGTACGCATATTCCGACTCGCAGTCGACGGAGGCGACTAACTGTGGATTTTCAGTCTGGCATGGTTACTCCGATATGCAAAGCTATCCGCAGGCGCAAGTCGCAACCAACAAAGACATCACCTCATCTTCGACGGGAGTCGTTTCGGGACCACCGCTGCGCAAACTACGCCTACGCTCCGTCCGTTGTTTTTGACGATGACTACGGGAAAAGGACCGTCTGCGCTTGCGGTGGGATGGCTTTAGCCTGCGCAGCACTCGAGATATTAGAGCGTTTATTTCCCATATAAAATGGAGGAGATGCTGGGTCGAACCTATCATTCTTTCCCTCAACAACCTCCGGAACACTTCTTTTCTACCTGAACCAGCCTACACAAACCTCTATCAGACATGGAAGACGACATCGCTGCTCTTGTGGGTATTTTATGTGTCCTCCAAGAACTTTACAATGTCAACCTTTCTTGACTCCAGGTTATCGATAATGGCTCCGGAATGTGCAAGGCCGGATGTTCGTTAACTTTGTCCTCGTTGTTTTGCTACCTACAGGACTCATTATTGTCACTTTACAGTCGCCGGAGACGATGCACCCAGAGCCGTGTTTCCGTACGTCTTCCTCTTCACCATGTTCTGGAACTTGTTGACCGAGAAAGGCTCTCAGATGTATTGTTGGGCGCCCTCGTCAACAGAATATCATGGTCGGAATGGGCAACAAGGACTCATATGTCGGGTAAGGAAACGCTCAACTGTCCCCGTTATCTCGCGCTCAACTTTCTTTAGCGACGAAGCTCAGTCCAAACGGGGCGTTCTCAGTCTCAAGTATCCCATTGAACACGGTATCGTGACTAATTGGGACGACATGGAGAAGATCTGGCATCACACTTTCTACAACGAGCTCCGTGTCGCACCAGAGGAACATCCAGTTCTCCTCACCGAGGCGCCTCTCAATCCTAAGGCGAACCGGGAGAAGATGACGCAGATCATGTTCGAGACCTTCAACACACCCGCTTTCTTCGTACAAATCCAGGCCGTTCTATCGCTGTACGCCTCCGGCCGAACCACCGGTATTGTGCTAGACTCTGGGGACGGTGTATCGCACGTCGTCCCCATCTACGAGGGATTCGCGATGCCTCATGCAATCCTCCGTTTGGATCTTGCCGGACGTGATCTCACGCACGCTCTGGTGAGGAACCTGACGGAGCGAGGCTACCAGTTCAAGACCTCCGCCGAGCATGAAATCGTGCGAGACATCAAGGAGAAGCTCTGCTACGTTGCGTTGGACTTTGAACAGGAGATGACTACAGCTGCCCATTCGTCTGCTATCGAGAAGAACTACGAGTTGCCAGACGGTCAAGTTATCACGATTGGTAATGAACGGTTCGTATATCTCTCCCACTCGAATGTCAGCGTAGCTCATGAATTGGTGGCAGATTCCGTGCCCCCGAAGTTTTGTTCAAACCTCATCTCCTGAGCCTCGAGAGTGCCGGCGTTCATGAACTGGTGTATGACTTTCCGTTGTCGATATGGCTTTCTCCTCGCTCAAGTGTTGTGATCACGCAGATACAATTCGATCACCAAATGCGATCTGGACATTCGTCGAGATCTTTACTCCAACATCGTTCTCTCCGGCGGAAGCACAATGTATCCCGGGTTGTCGGATCGTATGCAGAAGGAATTGGGTATTCTGGCGCCCAGCAGCGTGAAGGTAAGTTGTTGCAGCACAAGGCACTTATCATAGCTGACTTGTATACTCTAATCGTAGGTCAAGGTCGTTGCTCCCCCGGAAAGGAAGTACTCGGTATGGATTGGAGGGTCCATTCTGGCCTCTCTGTCGACATTCCAGAACTTGTGGATCAGTAAGCAAGAGTACGACGAATCCGGGCCTGCCATCGTTCATCGCAGTATGTTTTCAGCTCCCAGCGCTTTCGAAATTTTGCTCATCGTTTCTTTCATAGAATGTTTCTGAGCTCGAAGTGATACGAGGGACAATAATTGTGGGAACTCTACATATGTTACAATCATCTACAATTGTAGTATAGTTTGCATTGAGCCTGTACAAGCTGCATTTCCCTATGATTGAGCTCGAAGCCTCCCGTCACAATGCCCGAACAAAGGCGCTAAGTCTTATTTCCCGGTGACCTGAACTTGTCCCCCATCCTTGGCCCGTCAGTGTATAATGATATAATGGTCGCGTACTATTGAAGCATAACTCTATCGGGCATTGAGGTGAGTATCGTATATCTGGGTTCAACTTAATACTCATCATTGTATTGCACCAAAACCGATGATTCTCCTAAACAGACCTTCCTGGACAGACGCACACTGGCGGAAGAAATGGGAGCACTGAAGGCACAAGTCCTTGCCTTGCAATTGAAAAGTGGGAGCGGACATATAACCATCGCAAATGATTGTGAGGGAGTGCTACAAAGGCTCGGTGCTCATGGAGGTGGAACATAGGAAGGTTGTCAGACCGCTGGGACGGGGGTGAGCGGGGTATCCAAGGGAAACATGTCGAGGTTGCAGGGCAAATTAGAGCAGCTTTGCCGTGACACTAGTCGAAAGTTTAACTTCAAAGAGAAGGTTGGACAAGACGCGGTGGATTCGACAATCGACAGTGAATATTCAAACACGGTATTTTCACGCTTCAGCGGTAGCTCATTCCAGGGCAGGTCCAATAGATATTAGATATCCTATTTCAGTACATCCAGAGACCCAGGAATCTGGCGGTACCATCAGTCACGGTACTTAAATGACACGAATTACAACGTACCTGGTTATCAGAGCAAATGCAGATGCAAAAGCAAGCCAAAGCCAGCAAGTCCTCTATCTCGACCCATTCTTCGCGATATATCTCGCGTTCACGGCGATGAAATGGTATCCGACCACGGTAACCATTGCAAGCATTCCGAGGTAATTGGCCAATAGGTATAGAGTCGCGTGTGTCATCGTTGCAAACCTTCAAGTAGAGGCAAAAGCAAAGTTAGCACGAGTATTGGAGAGAGCAAGTATACCGGACGCACGAATGTGGGGAGTATTGAGGTACACCGTGGTGGTGAAAGTTGAGAATGTCGTGGCGCACGGTGTCCAATCGCGTCAGCTTGTTTACGCTTGCTTAGGCCCCCGATGCGGGCAAGACCGGCGGCGGCAATTTGCAGGCTGCTCACTGCTCTTGACCGTCAACTCTCCCTCATTCCATCATTTTTATCGAAATTTAGCCCACAATGAGGCCCTCATCAACACGTTTCAGCGATATGCCTGGTCGTGAGTGTCTATCAGCCGTACTTTCATTGGTCTAGCTCAACCCAAATTACAATTTCGCAGCTCAACGCGCCTATGTGAGATACCCTCCACGACTTTTTCGCGGCCTCACCGTATATTGATGCTTTGGGATGAATAGAGCAAATGGTGGGGTGACAACCACGGTGCTGGCGTTAGGCAAAGAGGCATTATTCAATACTGTGCGTGTTCAATACTCGTCGGTCTCCGAATCAGGTTGGGCTAACGCCAACATGCTTCTGTTCTTCGGAAAAAGCTATCTCTCCCTTCCAGACCAAATCCATGCCCAACCTGGTTAGGAACTACGTTTTCAACTTTTACAGACGTGTCTCTGCTGAAGCAATCTACTTCCTTGTCCCTTTCGGCATTGGTAAAGCCTGTTTGTTTTTCTGTTGGCAATTGGCATGATATCTTACCACCGAACGACGCATGGCAGGCTACGGAATCTACACCTGGGGAAAGGCACGTTATGAATACGTCAACAGCAAAGCAGGACATGTCGCGGCTGCGGGACACCACTAAGCGCTGGGTAGATAATTGGGTGCGTTTTTGTCTTGAAGTTCAATAGCTGGGGTGGTTGTTTACCTTCTGACTCACAGTTACTTTTCTATTCTACAACGAATAATGAGAAAATAGATCGCCTTTCGACCAAATTGTACTCATTTGAAACCTAAGCTTTTAGGAGGAAGGACCGTATCAAACGCGAACGGTCGGGGCTTCCGCCAGAATCACCGACGCTTACAGCTCAAGGCGCGTGCATCGTGTTGGCCTGAATATAGCCTCGGGAGCATAGCTGTATCTGTCTTGACCGAAACATTAGAGCCTGGTTCGGATCGCAGGGTATAAGGCGACCAGAGAGATCGTCGGATTACATGCGGTTATGAAGTGCTCATGCGGTGTACCCCTCACTTCGACTGTCTCCGAGAGTTAAGGAGCTCCGTGCCCATCGCCTTAGATCCTTCCTGAACGAATGCATCCTGTTCACCGTCGCTCCGGTCACGATTTCTTTGCATTCAAGACGCCGGCTATTTAATTCGGTTTTACATCTTCACTCTGCATTTCCAGATTGAGAAACCCTGTTTTACCTCCTGACGAATATCTACATATGGAACATTGACAATAGCTCACGCAGAAAACGCGGTCTCAAGCTGTACGAACAAGCCCAACAACGTCCGCCTCGGAAGTGTCGGAAAGACCATATGCACCCTTTCCAAGAAAACATCGACAGATCCTTGGGAGTTTTGATAGATGCCCACGACTATCTCCTTGTCTGAATCCGGCAATCCGCATTCGTCCAGCTTGAGATAATAAGGAGGCGATTGTTCTGCCGGTACCGGGACTGGGACCGAACTTGTTTCACCTCGTTCACATTGGTCTATGAACCTTCCTAGCTCCTTATTGCATTGAAGCTGAGCCTTCAGCACGGCGTACAGCGTCGTTGAATCTCGACGGCCGTCGTGACGCTGGTACGTGGGCAGGGATTCGTGGATGTCGGGGAATAAGGAGCCGATTATTTCTCTCTCGTTCTCGACCATGGCTTCAAGGATGAGGGCGACGTTGTACGCAGGAGATTGTTCGTCGTCTTCTGGATACTCTGGGGGTACGGGTGAGCTTGATGCATCGTGAGTGAAGTACTGAGGAGGGCTAAGTGATAGCGATGATGTGTGTCGAGTCTGCGAAGAGGACGAAGGCACTAAGGGGCTTTGAGAGTGTCCAGGCATTCTTGGGTGTGGGTAGTGGGCGATGGTGCCGACGCTCGGGGGGCACTAAAGGGAGGTATTCCGAGTCGGGTGTTTTATATTCACTTGCGATGTCCTACGGTCTCATCGTGTTCCGCCTCTCGGGGACTCCTGATCCAGTTACCTCTGTGGGCTTTCTTTTTCGCGACGTACAATAAAAGCAGAGCCAATGACCCAGATATCCATCGCCCACTTTCAGTATGTCGCTCCAACTTCACCAATCTACTTCTGATGAAAGCCAGTCGCCACAACCCCCACATCATGCTCGCCTTCGGACACGATCCAGACCTACCCATGTATCTTCATGTCTCAGCCCTAATCCTGGGAGGAAGCGGAGCAGCAACCGTCGAGTAGGGGGCTCGCGGACTATCAAGAGGGGTGCTCTACCACCGAGTTCTGCTATCGCGACGACGAGCGGAGCAGTACAAAATTCCCCATCCGATGAGTGCCTAGGTGGTACCACCAACACTTCAACCGACGATATCGCGCTCTCCCTGCTATTAGAATCCTCGTCACTTACTCCCTCTCTGACGCGCCCAAAGGCAATTACATACCTCCAACCTGTCGATGCCGAGTGCTCGAAACTCCTGTCGCTTACGATGCAGCGAGAGACCTGTAGATTTCTTGATCCCTCAAAGGTCCTCGACGACAGTGAACTCCCCGACGCTTTCGAGGAGGTCGTAAAAACTCCTTACACGCTCCACGCCGCGCGGAAGGTGCAAGAAGGCTTCAATCGGGAGGTGGAGAGACATCTACAAGCACACTATTGGTCGAAAGGATCGTACGAACCTACGGATCTCGCTCCGTCAATAGAAGGTGATATTCTGGTGGGACGAGCGTGTCGTGAAAGCTTTTTCCGAGAGGGCCTCACCACAGCAGATGTGAAGGCATCCGTGGATATTTATCGGAATACCGTTGGGTCTGTTGACACCTTCATCGCTCGGATGCAAGAGGCGCTTCCTTGGCTTGGACGATTACAGATCATTCATCTCCGAATGGCACTGGAGGAGGACTTTGAGTCGGAAGCATGTCGATTGAACTGTTCCTGTGTGTCACCTTGATCGCTTTGCGGACCGAAACTGTGTTCTTTCGGGAGGTTGTATGTTCTCCGATGCTAGCTATGTTATATGTACAGTACAATCTACCTACAATATCGCCCTGTGGCTTTCGTGGGCTGTTCATATGTATATCAGAGTGGGAGATCGAAGTATTCTGAAACTCTTGAGCGAGCGCTCCGACGAGTTTGTACCACTTTTAGGTCCGTTCGGACGTTGGGCCTGGGTTAGGTTGGTACTGATTCACTGAAGGGGTCTCGTGCCCACCGACCGTAACCGCGTAACCGTGCGAAAGAGCGCCATACGGTCAAAGCTTTGATTCTATCCTACGAAGGGTGATGTGAGAACAGACGTTTTCGAGAATGCTCACGGAGTTCATTGGTATGTAGAGAAGAAGCACGGGATCCGTTGATGAGCAACTGTGGGTACAATGGTTGGCCGATTTGATGTTCTTCAGGTGGCTTGCAGGTGGAGAGCTCTAAAATTACTTCGAAGCAAGGCAAACACTTTGGGAGAAACATGAGAAACACGCTAAAAGCTGCGGCCGAACGACAGCGGAGGAGAAAGACTTACATCTGAAGGTGACTACCCTCCGATTTGGACGAGGACCTAAGTGAGATAGTCTGGCCGAGTCAGGAGAGACAGACACCTTCGAGTCGGAGCGGGTATCCAGTTACGCATTGCCCGCAAATTGGAGGTTATTTGTACTTGTGACTGGCCTGGGGCTACATAGTGTGTGCCATGAATTGGAGTACCATTCAACTGTAGATCGGAGGTGGGTAAAGCTGCATTCTCTGACGGAGCTCCCTGTAAGTAATGTGCACCTTCAATCGATCGAAGACCCACTGGGAATGGGAGATTCATTGGGATATGAGCAGGGAAAGACCAATGCATCGTCCCTGTCTGAACGCAACGATTCCCATATAAGAATTAACTTGAAACCTGGGGGCAAACTCCGAGGACTCCATCTTGATATCGTAGCTGAGAGAAGCCCCTGGCCTGGAGAAGAACAATTGAATGTCCTCCCACTCCAATCAAATCATGACTGGATGACTATACGAGATCCCCGTTTTATCGTGAATTCGAGGCAACCAACAGAGTTCCAACCCAGCGCCCAGTCACCGGATCGGATTTACACTCGTCACATTTTCCTAACGGGAATGGGATTCTTGCTAGCGTATCGACTATTCTGCGCTCGGAGCCGGCCTCGGGATTGGGGCATTGGCAACAAGCATTACACTGAAGCCAAGGAGCCTGAGTCCGAGCTAAGCGGCGAGGCGTAGTGCTGGACTCAACGGTGAGGGGAAGGCTGAATTAGAAACGGGTGGCAGGAGTTATGACTAGGTGGAGATCGTTTCCCAACTCAAGTAAGTCCTCTGTAGCCCATTTAGTTCAGAGTAAGCACGAATTCTCTCACTCACCGCGACCATGCAAGAGGCAAATAGCCCTTAATAAGTAGACGCTAGAGCTAGCTGCCTCAGCTTCAAGTTCTTGAGCATGAACGATGACCCCATGGGTCGATGATGGTATGATATGATAGCTTGATGGTGGTCGCTCTGATGCGTCCGCCGTGAGGAAATGGGCTGGTCACCACGTGGCGCACCTCACACCCCAGTTCCTCGAAATACACCTTGGTCTTAGTCGCAAGTCCATTTACGCCCATTAAGCCTCTCCACCTCACCGTTTGCGCACTTCTTTATTTATCTCTGCTGCACTGGGAGTAAGCTAGGTGCATCATTGACGATCCTCAGCACCTACTTCGGCCTACAATATAGTGCCCTGAAGATTCGTCAGGCTCCCCTGCAGAACTTCCGTACCTTCGCTCGCTGCGAGGCTCAAGTTCCTCCCTTTATTGAGATTGGAGACCATGGTATATTGATAGTTCGAAGTGATGGCAGATTCTGTTTCTCTGCTCCTCTCTGTTCCTTTTATCCGGGTTACGACGTCGCAACTGCCTACATATTTTTGGCTCTCCAATAAGATTGAACTTATGGATCTGGACTATGCATCGTGAGTGCTGTTGCTCTGAAATTGAATGAAGTGGTGTTTCAGGGGATATTCTTTCCACTAAAGTATTCGTCTGTCATCCAGATCCCGCGCAATATGTTGATATGATGCTTGGATATACTTCCACCCGTGGTGGCTTCACAGAGATCTATTTCTATAGCATTATATACCTCCCAGATCATTATCAAGCAACATTTGGGCCGCAAAGGCACGGAGAATGTGCTTCTATGGGACACAATTTACTCTCGGACGGGTGCACATAACGGACGGAATACCAGCCGCACGACTATAAAAACTGGAATGAGTCTCGGGCTATTTTCTCCCAAGCCACCATGCGATTCGGGCCCGCGTTTGCTGCTCTTCTTCTCTCTGTTCTCGCTGCTGCACAGGAGGTTCCGGAATGTGTGAGTTGTCCAAAGCCTTCCTACGGTTCTCTCATTCATCGCTTTCACCTTCTAGTGCCAAGCCGCGGCTAAACAATTCCCAGACCTCGTCAAGCTGTCGACCGATCCGAATTTCGAGCTTCCTCCGTACTACAGTCTCCAGGAAGCTGAAATCAAACCTTACTGTGACTTCACCGCAAAAAACGCCGACCATGTCTCTTCTATCGTGAAGATTGCTAGTGAACATCAGTGCCCGTTCGCTGTTCGGTCTGGTGGAGGGATGTTCTGGCCTGGCTCTTCCAACATTGGAGGAGGAGTGCTGATCAATCTTAGTGAGCTGCTTGAGGTCAAACTAAGCAGCGACAAGAAGGTTGCCAGTGTAGGCCCGGGAGTGTACTTCGCCGATTTGTATCCGCAACTTGCACCTTCTGGTGTCTTCCTCGCTGGTGGGCGCATGCCCAAGATTGGAACCGGTGGTTACATGGCCCACGGTGAGTACTCCAACCCATACAATTATTAACCCCCATTAACATTGCAACACAGGTGGAATCAGCTACTTATCCTACGAACTGGGCTTTGCCAGTGAGACCATCGTCAACTATGAGGTGGTTCTGGCCGATGGTTCGATGGTTCAGGCCAACCCGGCAACTAACCCCGACCTCTTCTGGGCACTGAAGTGGGGAAGCACCAACTTCGGAATTATCACTCGCTTTGATATCGCCACGTTCCCCCTTCCCTCCCAATTCTTCGCCGGAATCATTGGCTACACCAACCTCAGTGATAGCACCCAGAAGGACCTCACGGACAAATACGTGAAGTTTGTCGATGACCACTCCTTCACCAAGACCGATTTTGCTTTGATCTCTTGGTCGAAGAACACCGACCTCACCGGTTTCGTCGTAGGCAGCTTGGCGGGCAATGAGATCCCCGGATCGACCTTCGTCCCTGCCGATGTCGCCCAACCGGTCTCCGACACGAGTGGCGTCGTACCATTCGACCAATTTGTCAAGGACAGCATCGTCGTTGTGGGTACAGAAGCGAAGCGCATTGCTTGGTATCCCGTCACCGTCAAACCCAACACAGGGCTCCTCCTCGACATCCGCAAAAAGGTATACGATGTGTGCGGAACTCTCGAGGGCCACGTCAAAGGGTTCGAGTGCATCATCGTCATCCAGCCGTTCACGAAGGGATTCATCGAAGCCAGCAAGGACGCTGCTGTGTACGATGTGCTTCATGAGGCGAACGACAACCTGATCTGTGAGTTTCATGTCCCCCATATCTAACACGCCTCCTGACCTCGATGTTTCTCATAGTGGTGCTTGTTGAGCTTCAATGGGATAACGGTTCTGACGATGCAGAGCTCGACAAGGCAGTCGCCGACATCCAAAATTATAGCGAGAAGACGGCGAAGGAACGCAACCTCTTCAACTCCTTCGTTTACCCAAACTACGCCCTTGGAACCCAAGACTTCTATCGAAATTCCGTCAGCCAACCCAATCTTACAAAGATGCAGTCGATCAGGACGAAGTACGACCCTAAGAATGTGTTCGCGAAGTTGTGGAAGGGTGGTTATAAGCTTCCTCAGTAAGATGGTACCATACATTGCTTCTGATGTTAGATATCACATCCGTAATTGGTTCAAGTAGTTTAAAGCAAGATTATTATCAAGAACGTGCCTGCCCAGTCCCCAATGAAGATCCAGAGCACTTTCTCTTGCTTCATTGTGGCGTGTTACTGCGGTTCCGCGGGAGTCGAAACGCTTAGAACGACATGGATACCAATGTAAGACGCTACAGCAGATTCAACCGGATTAACTACTTTTTGTATCCGAACCAGGTTATAGGAGAGAAAAAGCGGAGAAAGGCACGAAGGTAGAAACGCTGGTGCAGATGTGATACAGGAATGAAGTTGGGCCCTGCCTAGGTAGCCCTCTCCGGACCTAGGTGTTCGATATACTTAGGTCCCTGATCAATTTTTCCGTCTGGCTCGAACGTGGTTTGATCGAGCACTTGAAGGGAACTGGGTGACTGTGAAGCACCCGACCTCCTGTGTCAGCAACCTCTGAAAGCTTATCGAAAAGTTCGCTCTTACCTGACGAACGTTCCGACGGGCGTGAAGTTTGGTTCATCCAAGGATCCGTCCACGTTGATCAGTTTCTCTACATTGAAAACCGTAAGGACTGAGGAAATAACGCTGGAAAAAGTTTGTGGGTATTTCAGATATCATACACCTTGGCCATGCCGGCGGGCCCTCGACTGACCTCCAAATAGATGAGTAGCCCATGTGTCTACCAGGGCAGATTCTTTGCGATCGTAAAAGAGACGTGAGACTTGAGTAGACCGACGAAATTCAAGATACCTCTTCCCAAAACCAAAAACAGCTTGCGCTGGATCCTGAACGTTTGGATCGAGTTGTCCGCCAAGAGTCAAGAATCTCTCTGGTTTGAAGGAGAAGGGATCCGGATACACCGCCTGAACAGCTATTACTACTGTACCCCAACGTTAGACTAGAGCGCACACATACCTCGTCGTGCATCATCGCCCTAGGGATAACGCAAATTAGTTCGGACGACTTTTACTAATGAGAGGAAAAGTATGCAATAAGCATACCATGCATTTGTGAGAACAACGGAGCCCGCGGGTATTCGATATCCTTTGTACACATCTTCTCGGTCCGAGCAGCGAGATATCCCTGAACAGGTTCATAGTCAATGAACGGCACAGCCAACTTGGTAAACACTCGGCCGCACCCATTGGTAGCACGTTCTGCCATCGGAACGTCTCCTTCACTATCGCCGCGACATACGGCAGTGAATCGTAGTCACTAAAGTCAGGAAGGTGGCCCTCTGGTATGATCCTGTCGATCTCCTCTTGTGCCTTTTCCTGTGCTTCGCGGTTGGCCAACATCGCAAGAAAGAAGGTTCTCAGTGTGGATACAGTCTATATGACTTGTCAGGTCCACTGAACGATTGCACAATATGCGACGCACTGTGTCGGCACCAGCTAGAGAAGAGGTGGTGAGTGTGAATAGTCGCAAGCCGATTACAAATTCCTCGACGCTACCTTGGTACATCGTCCCAGCAACATCACACACGAGCGACTCGCGATATGCAGGGTCTCGGGTTTCTTGAAAAATTTCGCCACAAAAGGAAGTAAAGGACGGTAGAATGGTGCCGTTTGACTAAAGAGAGTATAAGCCTGTATCGTGCGAAATAACACGCAGAGACTTGCAATACGGTCATTCGCCGCTTCAAAGGGTTTTTCGTACATCGCCTTTGTTATTTGGGACCAGACTGTAACCCTGGGAGGTCATCACTTATCGGGTGTATCAAAACTAACGCAGAGCGCGACACGATACCTCCGTTTCCACGCAGCTCCAGGGAACCACTCTGGAATGTATTTGAGTAACGGAATCGATTCCTTTTTGGAATAGCTTAGTTTTCTAGAGGCGAGAAAGCGGCGCTGCGCTGGACCGTAACGTACGACGAGATATGCACCTGGACGTTGGGCAGTTCCGAGTATACGTACTCCCTCTTCCGCTAGGGCGACGTAAGGATCATTTTCAGGAAGAACCTCGATTCCGTATGCGATGGACAGTATGATATTGGCGGCATGGCTAGACTCGGCTAGTGAGTAATCTCGAAGATTTACAACCACACAAAAGCTCACTGCCGGAGGTGAAGTGTATAGTTTTCGGGATCTTCACACAATTTCTGCAGGAGCTCCCGGGTAGCTGCAGCCTCTTGTGGCTGATACTTTTCGGATGCTGTTGGATTGAACATCTGGTCGAACAAGCGTCGACGGCTCCGCCTGCGAAAGAAAATTGAATCCCATTGACACCCAATACGTCAGGCACGGAGTCAAACACACCATTGTTCGCCTGAGGAAAGAGAATGCCACCTTTCATCAGTAAGAACCCCAAAACCCAGTCCGTGACGAACCGTATTTCATTTGTCCTGCGGGGCCAAAAGGTTAGAAGGACAAGGCAGGGGAAAGATGCACGTGTCCTCACCAAAGTTTCGATCTTGCCCCAGCAATTCGTTGAGCATAACAGAGTGTGGCCTGAATCGATATCGTGGGTTTTCACACTATGATTGTCGAGAACCCATCAAACTCACCGACTGGAGTATATTATGGATCTCTTCTCGATCAATTCTTCAGCGGCTTTGAGCGAATCCAGGACGATGATTGTCACGCCGGCGGCATCGAGACATAGGATGTCGGTGTCTTTTGCAGAGATACCGGTCAGCCTTGGAATCCACAATTTCTTTCAACTCACCGAGTTCTTTGCACCACCTATGGTACGTCTCCCATTCGTAACTTGTCGGTAGTTGAAGCAAATTTCCGATGAGGGGCAATCTTCTCGGACCAGGAGGTAGGCCAAGGCAGGAAGTCCTGGGAACCCATCGTAAGTAGAGAGCGAGGGCTACTCCGATGGCTGCCAAAACCACCACAAAATCCGCGACTTTGAGATCCATAGTGATAGTCTCGAAGGCTGATCCAAGAACTCAAAAACTCGAGGATTAGACAGATAAGACTTCTTGCGGAATCTCCCACTGGACTGCTTATATGAACTTCGACTGAATGATAATGCTGGGCACTACATGGGCTGCCATGGTTGTCAGTAGTCACGAGAACCTATCAATTATGATTGCTCACCTGTCTCCATCAAATGGACTATGCTTCCTATAATTGAGTCGCGCCGCATTTTGCCACCTTGTGTCATCGAGAAGAATCCAATAGTACCGCGTCGCATTTACCATGTTGGTCGACGCCGTGGGAGCCTGAGGATTCGGAGGAGTTTTGACCGGACTCTGTCATCTGGCGCAATTTTGAATTACGACCGTAGTACGGACTAGATAGAGTACGGGCGAGTTTACTTGACCGTATTTGATTCGGATACGAAAATAGCGATGGCTTACGCGCTCGCCTCCGGTGCTGATTCGTATAATTCATGGTGAGAGGGGTTTTTGCAGACAGATCGGGACAGTCATTCGATATATTTGATGGAGAAACGGTTCAAAATTAGGTCGACAAGAGATGGGTGCGTTAAATCCGTACTGATCGTTGGAACATCGTTGTAGAGTGTCACATACTCTCGACATCATCTGACATGCTCAAGTCTCTAATCAACCTTTCGACTTGCGGCGACCTCGGTTTAATCGAGCACCGGAAAGGCGCAGGGTGGCTTTTTCCGTGTCAGGACCCACGAAATTCACAAGTGACATGAAAATCGTACCAAACAAGTGCCGAGATGTACTCAAATGTCGGTTCGTCCACCGATCCGTCTGGCTTGTGTGCTTTTCCGATGTCAAAGACGGCAAGCACCGAGGAGATCACGCTTGAGAAAAAGATGTTGAGTGCATAGTGGGTGTCAACATAGCGAGGCTCACTAACCTCCACACAGAAGAGTAACCCATATGTCTACCGGGGCAGATTCTGTGGAAAAGACAGGGTCTGTTAAGTCCTCAAGCACTGGAAAGGTGTGGCCGTCTACCTTCTTCCAAAGCCGAAAACGGCCTTCGCGGGGTCTTGTACATCGGGATCGAGTTGACTGTTTGGCCCCAAAAATCGCTCGGGCTTGAAGGAGAAAGGATCTGGGTAGACGGTCTGGACAAACGTGAGTATCCATACGAAGGTCGAGGGGACTGAGAATTTTGTACCTCATCGTGCAGCATCGCCCTGCGTCCCCAACAAGTGCTCGTCAATGTGAAGAGTGACCAAGGGAAAAGGCGAAGTCACAAACCATATATTGGTCACTACGACAGAACCAGCAGGAAGCCGGTAACCGTTGTACACATCCTCTTCGTCGAGGCAGTGGAGAACTCCTTCGAGAAGTTGAGAACGAGGCGCTGAGCCAAATGGAAATTCATATTCACCCATTGGAAGCACATTTTGCCATCGGAAAGTCTCTTTCACTATTGCTGCGATATAGGGCAGAGAATCATGGTCCGAAAAATCGGGGAGATGTCCTTTTGGGACGACCCGGTCGATTTCTTGCTGAGCCCTCCGCTGTGCTTCAGGATTGGCAAGCATGGCGAGAAAGAAGGTAGTCAACGTTGACACAGTCTGCGTATTCGGTTGAGTATCTGCATCGAGAATCTAACAAAGAATATGGCACTGACTGTGTCCGCACCAGCTGCGACAAGACCTCAGTGTGAGTCGTGCGACTGTGAGTGCTCACTCACCAAAATACATTGTTGCGGCCACATCTCTTGCGAGCGCCTCGTCGTAAGCAGGATCTTGAGTGTCTTGAAATTCTTGAGAGCAAAAGGAGGCGAAGGAAGGGAAAATAGTTCCCTTTGCCTGAAAGACCTGTGTCAGCCCATGTCCGATGCCTCCAAAGCACACTTGCAATGCGATCTTTGGCCGCCTCAAACGGCTCATGGCTCATAGCTTTCGTGATGTGATACCAATGCTGAATCCTGAGTAATCCTGTAAGAAGTCGGGCACAAGAACTATCTCCAAGGGAGGAAATTTACTGTCGTTTCCAACCAGCCCCGGGGAGCCAACTCGGGACATACTTGAGCGCCGGGAGCGATTCCTGCACGAGCCATACGCGTAAGTCCCCCTTCTTCAAGATTAACAGATATCTGTTAGCGTACGACAAGATATGCACCAGGTCTTGCTGCGAGAATGATTGCATGTACCCCTTCTTCTGCCAGTGCGACATATGGGTCGTTCTCTGGCAACAGTCTGATCCCATACGCAATCGACAAGATGATGGTGGCTGCATGGCTGAATTGACAGTTCAGTCTCAGGACTCTGCAAAAAGCTGAGTGAGGTCTCACTATCGTATGTGACTAGCGAAGTTATCTGGATCATCGTATAGCTTCCTAAGCAGCTCTTGAGTGGCTTTGGCTTCTTGAGGCTGGTATCTTCTGGATGCGGTAGGATTGAAGGCTTGGTCGAATAGCCGGCGGCGAATCCGCCTGATGGGAATGAGAAACATACTCGGGCATCATGGGTCAGACGCACCATTGTTCTCCTAAAACCGATGAAGCCGTTATCGCCCCAGCAACCAGATGGCTATCAGCGACTGACCATATTTCATGAAAGCTTTTGCGTCCAATGGAGTCAACGCGGTACATCATGCGAATTCAATGGATACCCACCGAAATTACGCTCGTGACCCATGAGTTCGTTCAGGATAACCGAGTGAGGCCTGCATCGCATCAATAACGATCTACCCCACGACAAAAAGTGCACTCACCGACTGGAGTATATCGTACCGCGCTTCTCAATCAACTCCTCTGCAGCCTTCATGGAATCGAGGACGACAATGGAGGCGCCAGCGGCATTCAGGTGGATGATATCGGTATCTATTCTCGGAGAGTTCGACGTTCATACATCAGGGTTCACGCGGAAATAGATGGCACTCACCAAATTCCCTACACCACCTATGGTATGTCACCCACTCAAAGCTTGTTGGCAACTGCAACACGTTACCGAGAAGAGGAAGGCCTCTCGGTCCAGGAGGTAGACATGCGGGACGTGGGCTAGTGAGCTTCCTAAGGTAGAGGGCGAGTACCCTAATAAGGATAAGCACCGCTAGTATGTCTACAATCCTGAGGTCCATGATGGTTCGATGGGAGAAGATAAAAGGAAAAGATAACTTGTGAAAGCGACAAGCCTTGCACCAACTTGATGAAATCATCGATGTCTCGTGAGTTGGGACGCCCGCCCGCGGCCAAGAGACTCCCTATTTCTTAGCATCAGCTCTTGTGACTGAAGTTCAACGCATTCTGAAATAAGCAGGCAAGTACGGGAGCAGTCTGTGGAGAGTTGTATTACGGCCTGCAGTGCATCGTGACTGTGGTGATGGTGGTTATGTTCCAAGGTGTAGGCGCTCAATGAGCGCCAAAATGGCCTTGTCTTCCCACACCACCACCACCGGTAAGCTCGAGGTCTTGTTCGTGCTCAATTCGTCGTGCTGATATCTGGCATAGGTTTTCTACTTCCCTCGATTCACGCTGCACCGCCGTTTTTCACGTTAGCCAGCACTAGTTGATCGCTCGACAGCCAAGACTAATTCTCGATGCAGGAAGCAGCCGAATCCTGTCACCAATTCAACAGCGACGGACCAATGGATCAAGCTCATTTCCGAATATGCGCGCTTCAAGCGACTCTTTTATCTGAGAATAGATGACTGTGAAGCGACGGGGAATGAGTGGGATGAAATTCTTCGCAATGAGCGAATCAATAGTGCGTGGCAAACTCGGCCTTTCTTGTTAAAAGAAGACTGATGACAGGCTTCTCTTAGGGCGGCTACTGCCCACATATCTCGCCCATATCATCGAGACAATGGTCAGTAAGAGTCTTGCGGAGTACGAACCTCCCAAGCAGACACGATCAGTGATCTTGTACTGGCGTTCACCGGAAGAATGGGCAGAAGCTTTGCATGAATGGGTGGGCAACCAGTGATAAGAAGGTACTGGCAAGCACTGATAACCTCCTCCTCAGGCGACCTCTACAGGTCATCTGAATACCATCATGACCTTTTACGAGATCACAGAACCTGAGATCGAGTCACCCTTGTCGGGAATCCCAATACCTCTGCTCCGAAAATGCATAGCAATACTTGGCAAAACAAATCGTTCCCAGATCATCGCGATTCCTGGTGGGGAAGGCGCTCGATTCTTCACAAATTCGACTGGGCAATAATACTCACTGGACGCCACTCAAGGTATCCACTCCCAACTAAAGGTGTCACATCTCATCTGGAGACAGCGATTCGACGACAGGGATCATTCAGCTTTCCTGGCCACGCGTAAATCTTAGAATCTCAGGCTGTGCTGCACGAGCGATATCTTCCACTGTCCAGCTATTTACTTTTTCTGGAATATCATAGAATGTTGTTGAATTCATCTTGAAGGAGGCGTGCATTTATCGATTTTCTCGGGCCTTGAGCGCTTGAATGGCACCAGTGGCGATCGTGACCGGATGGGATGAGTCTTGCCTTTCGCTGCAGCCCTCGCCGGACGCGTTACCCCGTAATGGATACCTTGACGCGAGCGGTGCTCTCTGGCGGCTTCACCTATCTCGAGACCGCAATTTCAAACTTCAATACTTTCGTGGCCGCCCTCGATCCCCTTCCCATCCAATCCCTCATAAACACCCCCTACCTCTCGAAATGTTCGGCTTGGAGGTCTCACGTCCGAAATCCTCATGTTCGACGATGGTATTCCCTCCCGTTTTCTCGAAATGATATCTGGTCGTGGATCCTCTTCAGACTCCGGTTGAGGGGCTTGATGGGTCCACCGTCCATGCGTGCGACGAATCACTTCAAGCTTCAGTGACACCACGTGGAGTGAAAATCGCCATCAAGCCAATTTTCGGCTAGGGGTAGTCCCGTCCTTTACTTTTCTGGGTGTGCGTCTTCAAAACGCTTCTTTACGCTAATCATTCGAAAGAACATATGGAATCTATGTCTCAAGGCGAACACAGCTTGTTTCGCCCCACAACTTGAACAGCATTTCCTGCAGCCGGCGAGTGCTTTTCCCTCCTGATGCCTTGATGCTTGATGTAACAGGCGTCATGCACCGGATTAGCGGCTTGATCTCCTCTTGATGTGCTTTCTTCTGCACTACACATGTCGAACGGATCTCTCATATCTCTCCATTGACTAGACTCCTGAGTCGCACTTGTGGACGGCGTAGACATTCCAAATATTCGATTTGGGCCTGTAAAAGGAGAGGCGATCATGTGACGAGGTAATATTTAAACGGAGCCATCTTGCCATTAATACTTATTCTTGTCGATTCTTACCTCCTAGAAACATGCAGCAGCAAATGCACCACTCCGAGGCCCCTCCTACATCTGGGGACGTAGCAGACATCGAAGAGTTCGAACGAAGGAATAATATACTAGCGCATCATCGAGTCCCGTCGAGTATTGCGATGGGTACGTGCTTCTCAATCCTTCTCCCCGCGCTGAATGCGGCTGACTTTCCCCGTAATGTACATTAGCCGCCAGCCACCGGATATTTCTGAAATACGATAAGGACTATCACTTACAACTGCTCGACCCAGCCTGTCGAATGATCGAATCCAGGCATCCCGTTTCTCCATACCGAATTCCAGGGGCTTCCCTTGGCGATGCCGACTCGTTTGCCGAACTCGTCCTCCATGTCTTCGCTCGGTGCGTCACCGTGTCTCAACACGAAAACAAGGACAATCCCACTCCTCTCCCTCCTCCGGCATCTTGGCCTGCCATCTTCCCAGCGTATTCGACCCTTGAGGCCCACCAAGACCGCATTCTCCAGGAGTCCTCACGTCTCCTGTATGACTCGGAATACCTGAGAGAATCCAACAATCCCGGGCTCACTTCGTTATTTGTTCTGCCGTTCCTCGAACTACTCAAAGCACGACGCTCGGATCCGTTGGTGGTTTTGGCAGTGCATATGCAGACGTTGTACTTCGCCAGATATGTGCCTGCGCCACTGCTCTGGATTATGTGCGGGGGTAGCGGGATATGCAAGGAACATGTGGACGAGTTCCTTGGTTGCCAGGAGGTGAGGAAGTGGCTCGATCATCAACCCGAGACGGTGAGGGAGGAGTGTGCGAAGACTGTTACAGGGCTTGGGTTGGAGACACGGGACGTGTGGTTGAGGAGCGCGTTGAGGGAGAGTGAGTGTGCTATGTCATTCATGCAAATGAATTGCGAACTTTGAAGGGGAGTTCTCTCCACTGACTTTAGAAATAGAGAGGGATTTACCGTGGTGAATACAAAAAAAAAGTGGAATATGTACTTAGCATGTGGTTTCGGGGAAAAAGAGGAACAGTCTTTCACTTATCGTTTTGAAGCACGGCCACATTTTATACATCAACCTGGCGACTATCCTGTCGGACCTCAGCAGTTCATCAGAATCATTCAATAGCACCTCTTTTTGCTCATCTACTAGTGTTTGGTGCTGCAGGCTTCGTCTTCCTCCGCGTTTGAAGAACACATAATGTTGGTTTGAGCTAAACTCCTGAATAGTAGGAAGAGTCTCTTGAGGCTAGCATTATCGCGGCCTAAATGTTCTTCATGAGATTGAGGAGAGCATCTTAACCTTGCCCTCAGGAGGCTATACTCCGCGCAATTCTGATTGCCGCCCGAATGAGCCCACGACGGATGATAAAATGTGTTTTAGCTTTGAATCCTCAATCCTGTCTTTCTTTTGGAGTGTAGAGTGCTGGAAGATACACTGGAAGAGAAAAGAGATTCGGAATGTACTTAGCTTGAGTAGAAATCTTGGCAGACTCCCCGCGGCTCGCGAGATTATGATCTCCCACGGTCCTACGGACAGGCTAACCGGCCCGGGCGATGAAATAATGGTCACTGTCAAGAGTCTGGTGGAGTCTGGACACTTGATTCCTACCCTTTCCTACCACTATCCAGCCCAACGCCTATATCCGTGTTCCATTCGCCGCACTGGTATTTGGCATAAGGATCCTACTTTCAATGATTCATGTTGTGCCCCCATCGATCACGTTCTATTCAGTCGCCTCACGACCAAACCGAATTCGATGCAGCAGCTCGAATGAGTGACAGACCAATGGATCAGGTTGGTCTCCGAGTATACGCGCTTCAAGCAACTCTTTTATCTAAATGGGCGACTGTGAGGTGACGGGTAATGGATCGGAAATTTTTCGCAATGAGCGATTCAATAGTGCGTGGCGGACTCGGCCTTTCTTTTCACAGAAGGTACTGGCACTAATAACCTCTTTCGAATTCCTTAGGCAACGTCTGGAGGTCATCTGGATACAGTCATGACCTTTTGCTAGATCATAGAACCTGAGGTCGAGTCGCCGTTTTCGGGGCTCTCAATACCCCTCCTCCGAAAGTGGTTTGTTTGGAAAAACAAATCAGTCCCAGATCATTGCGATTTCCGGTGGGGAAGGCGCTCGATTCTTGGCAAATTCGACTGGACTATGATACCCACTAGCGTCTTTGTCTCCACTGTCCGTTACCCAAAGTCTCCACTCCCCGCTAAAGGTGTCACATTCCTTCCGGAAGCATCGAATCTGCGGCAGGGACAGGGCAGGGATAATGTACCCTCCCTATGGTCACAGATCGGTCATGCGGGAGACCTTTTAAATTAAGGGATACCGAAGAACACATTTAAATATGCAGGTTCATGTGCAATCCAGCGTTCATTTGTGCCCCGATGGAGAACACACTGTCCAGTCGCTACCCTGTCCCATCGCAGGATGAAGACCTCAAGAGCATAGATGCCAGCTCGCGCGTTACAGCCGACAGCTACGAGATCGATCCTATTGCTGAGCGACGCTTGCTCAGGAAGCTCGACTGGTACTTGTTGCCCTTGTTCACAATTCTTTGTGAGTACATACCTTTGAAATGCTATTATCGCCTGGGTTACGGACGAGGATGAAGATTGCACGTCGGGTATCGATAAGTAAGTGTTTCATGATTCTGTCATTCTCCGTGTTCTCATCCTCAATCCATACACTGGAAGAACATCCATAGGTTCGTCGCACTCGAGATTGGATCGGTCGCCTATGCCTGCTAAAGTCAACCTGCAGGTAATGCGAAGATTGCAGGACTCGAGAAAGACCTCAACATGGCCGGCTTCGACTTCAACATCGCTCTGACCGTGTTTTACATATTCGTATGTCCTCAGCTCCTCGGGTTTCTATTCAGTTTGCTTATCTCCTGGTAGTACCTTATCTCCGAAGTCCCTTCTAATCTTGCCCTCAAGCACTTCGGTTCTACGTGGTATTCGACAATGGTGATTGCATACGGCGCTGTTTCGGTTGGGACCGCATTCGTGAGGTCTTTTGCTGGTCTAGTGGCAGCTAGAGCGGCTCTTGGAATAGCTGAAGGATGCACGCTGGTGGGCACACCGAAATCCTCACCTGTCAATTTAGCTCTGAAACCAGACCGTCGATAGTCCGGACTCGTTTACCTTCTCTCAAGAGTGCGCCCCTTGTTCCTGTTTCGAATAATGCTATGCCTCGATTGACCTCAAGGTAGTTTTATCGCCGCTCAGAACTCGTCCTGCGCGTGAACATCTTCTTTGGGTTAGCACCAGGTCTGGCTGGAGCTTGTGAGTATTCGCTTCCAAAGTGGTTTCTGAATATTTCATGTATCCTCACTTTCTCCGTGCCGACAGTCGGCGGCCTCTTGGCCTCGGGACTTCTTCATCTCGGTACAATAGGGACTATCACCTCATGGCGGAAAATATTCTTTGTCGGTGAGAAGGTTTTCATTTGCCCTTTGAATAGAAATATAACCTTTTGTAGAGGGTACGTGATGGTGTACCTCTTTGTGAAGGACGTGCTCTCACTATGCAAAGGCATCGTAACGATTGGAATCGGCCTTTTGTCCTTGATAATCCTCCCCACTGACCCTCGGAGTACTCGACTACTGTCGGAAGACGAACGCAGGCTTGCGTTGGCGCGGCTAGACGCAGATCGTAGCTCAGCGACTCAAGGCCGAAAGGAGAAGACAACTTGGGCTCTCATTCTGAGGGCTTGTAGTCTCAACGTGAGTGTGATATTACCTGTAACTCTACGGGGTAATACTCAATGCTTTTGTGTACTCAGACGATTCTTTGCTCGGTTTGCTTCGGTCGTAAGTCTGGCACTCTTCGCGTTCGTCTCAACGAGCTTGACGATACCTGGCGTCTGTCACTTCAAGTCCTCAACATTACATTCCAAGGCTTGAGTTTGTTCATGCCCACCGTCGTTGCTGGCCGTAAGTGTCCTGTCCTACCCCAAATCCCAGCGACCTCTGACCATGGCTCTCCGTGCTCTTCAGTAGGAAACTTCAGTGAGTGTTTTGGTCCCATTCGGCTTTTCTCGAGATTGATACTCACCCCTTTTACCCAGCCGTGGTCGAGTCCCAGCTCCGAACGGTCCCGCCATACCTGGTCGGCTCCGCTTGGGCGGTCTTTTGTGGCTACATGAGTTTCCGCCTCAACCACAGGACAATGTTCATCCTCGCCTCAGTGATGCTCATGATCATAGGTTACGGTCTCGCCATCGGGACAAAAGATCCCCATGCTCGGTAAATAGCATATTCATCAGGCTGTCTCTGAGCCCGTTACGGGTACCCGATCTGAAGATGATCATACCGATAGATACGCGGCGTGTTTCCTCTCGATTACTGGAGCAAGTAATGGTGGACCTATGATCATGGGATGGGCGACTGGAAATGCTGCTCCTGACACTGTGAGAGCAGTCACTACTGCTCTTATACCTGGTAAGACGCGCTTTCTATGTATTCGTACGGTCCCAATCATGATTTAACAACCTTCTTTCAGGAATCGGCGCCTATGGAGCGGTCGCAGCGTATGTCATTCATTGCCCATCGTTCGTATGGTGCCACTAATATCTCTCTGTGATCAGCGTTTGGACGTACCTACCTACGGACGCTCCAGACTTCCGCAAAGGCAACTCGCTGAACCTCGCTACAAGCGTTCTGACGTGCCTCGTCGTAATATTCATTTTCACTCGTATACGCCGAGAGAACACAAAGAGAGAACGCGGAGAGCGAAATTACCGGCTCGAGGGAAAGGACACAAAGGAGCTAGAGGAACTCGGGCATTTGCATCCCAGTTTTAGGTACCAGGTTTGAAGGGGATAAAGGTGCTGTCAATTGTCAAATGATCATACACTGTTACATGATTCCACTCTGAATGACGGGAGGTGCAGAACTCCTGGAGAGTTGGATCCAGTAGATTAAGGACTCGACGACGTTGGCACCACAGTCGTGCGCAGTGTTCACGCCGCCGCCTTCTAGCTCGACTGTGCGAGCCTCTACAGGGTCGCTGACGGTTGCTACTTTCCAATCTAAAGCGAAAGAGAGTTATGAGCATCGTTTGAACGACAGCAGATGTTAACCGAGTTGACGAACCGTTAGAGAAGCGACCAAAGGTCCAATGTGTATAGTTCGTTACAATGAAGAACTTTCCATGTTCGTGACATACGTCGTGGAGCTGTGTTGCGATTGAGCAATTTGCCAGACGGCGCATATGGATGGAACTAGTACTCACAACTGCCCATAGCTTGTCTGAGTTGTCGCGTGGATTGATGGGTAGAGTGTCGAGAATGTTATCCGGAAACTTGTGACGATGTAAATTAGACGAGGATCAGAAGGAAAAATGTCGTGTTTGCTCACGTCTCTCCCTAGGGTGAACTTCTTGAGGGCCTGGCCGTTAACTTCCCAAGGAGGTACCACGATGACTAGAACCGGGATGGCCTCAAACAAATTTGGACACTAAACGACGAATATAGAATTAGCGAAGGGCGTAACGGATACCAGTGAAAGGGTAATTACCATTGCAAGAATATCCCACCGAGCATTATGAGCGGTGCACAAATGAGTCGCTCGACGGAACTGCATTTGCTGGAAGAGAGGTGCATCCGGAGGCATTCGATCAATGACTCTAACGCACTCGCAGACCGTCCTGATCACGTCCTGGTGGATGACTTCCAGAAGCTGATCGATTCCGTTGATGAGGGAGAACCGTTCGGCATCGTCTTCATCCAGCTCTGCAAAACCAACAGAGGGCAGTCCCAAACGTAAAGCTTCCTTTGTACCGATGTGAAACGCAGGGAGCGAGTCGATATCTAGCAGGAAGTCGCAGGATCAGGACATTTAAACGGTAAGAAGGACGAGACAAGCAGCTCACAGCTTCTAACACTTCGTGCAAAGTCCCATTTGCCATAGTTCCGAACTTCCTCTAGCACACGGGTTCCCTCCGACCTCTGTAGTTCGGGATGATCGGGCCACGGTGTCAAAAACTTGGGAACAGTGCTGATTGGAACTTGACCAAAACGCAAGCATGCTGGTAGAGCGGAGTTCCGAACGTAGTTCCACAGCATGACCGCTGGAAGACATTGCGTCTCGTTCTTCATTTGCATGGTGGCATCGTCGAAAGAGTCGCGTATGCTTGGCGGTATCGAAGATAGAGGGAAGCGTTGGGGAGCCGGAAAGGAATCCTCATAACTGGAAGGCTGAGAAAAGACGTCGTCCGAGTCCATGGTTACGTTCTGTGTTGGTTGAGATCAAGGCATCGAATAGAGCGTCTGGATTTGCTTATATATGGCGAGATTCGTCAGCCCTTTGTCCTCCCAGATTCCTATTGTTTCATTCCGAAAGAAGAAATAAAGGGTTGGATCGTGGCCACTCTTGGTCTTGGACCAGCCGTGGTTGCCAGTGGCACCCCAATTCGCTCGGACAAAAGACCTGAGCGGGTGCAGATAGGGTTGAGCTGAGGCCTCCTTATTGTCGCTTTCCAATCGACGAGCATCTCTGCAGAGGTCCGGATGGATGATGGTGGAGAAGGAAGAAAAAAAATATATACCACCCACCAGTGACCACATTACCATTTACTGTACGTTACTTCGGCAAAGCGGTCCGGCTAATGACTCCTTCCAATAAAAGCATCTATTTCTCACGCTACTCCTTTAATCGGCGTCTGCTTCTTCCTCTTTCTCAACGTCAGCCTGCGTGCGTACCAGCGACTCAATTCTCGAAGTACGAAAGTCATGGTGCTCACTTGGACTTGCGAGACACTCTGCAGATCCCATGCTGCTCTGAATACTCTTTTATCTTCTCCTGCACGATACATTTGATTCCCCCTCCCAATCGAGACCACATTCTCGCAATTGGACTCGCCTATCTTCCCCCCAGAACGGCATCGAGCAGAATGGGCTCGCGCCACAGCATCAGCTGGAAGAGCCTGTGGATCATCGACTGCCTGTGGATGTCAGATGGTATCGCTCCTTTAAAATCCATGTGGACAACGTCTTAATCAACATCTAGTAGAAACCGATATCGTCCAATACGGTATGGCTTCCCCGCAACATCACGCAGAACGACACGCTAGGCCTCAATTGACGCGGAGCGAAGTCCCCAGCTGGCATTACCCGACGGATCTTACACGACCCCGCACCCCAATCAATTGGCACGCGATGAGTATATCGGTGACCGCGCGAATAATTTAGTCAAGATCAAAGGAGAATGAGTCAGGGAACAGACTTGTAAAAGTCAAGCATCGCTCATCTCCACCAGCACGCTCTCAGGCCAGAACGCTGGGTCAAAGTTCTCGTTTGAACTCGCAAAATTCACAGGCTGTCACGTTCATCGATCCATCTGCTACCGTGCTATATCACCCCAGAATGTGTTCACCACACAGCAGCCAACTGGACATGGCAGTCCTAATAACCCTTTCAGGCACAAACATTACTTGCCCTTGTCAACCTGTTGAATCTCCGCGGTCGGTCACGGAGTGTGGGCCTCGTCCGAAAAATCGTTCAGTAAATCATTGTTTATTCTAGTTGTACTCTAGTTGTAAGTAGTACTGTAAAGAACAACAATCAATCTCGAGGACAATGGAAAAAGTTGAAACGTGACGGCAGTGCAAGCCCACAAGTTCTGGCGGGACTGCATCGGATAACGCCGAACGTTGTTGAACTCGTACCACCACCTTCACTTCTCTACGATGTCTGATTCTACCCGACCTCGGACGCCCGAAGCGGGTATGATTCGAGGAAACTCTCCTCCACCGTCCCCACCGTCTCCAGATTTCAATGAGACAGGTCAGTTCCGACCGCTATCTTGCAGCTGTTCTCAAGCGATTCACGGTCTTACACGTCAACAGAAGCCAGGCTGTCTCGAAAGCGCGAACGTGAGGTCTCTGTCGAGCCTATAGGGAGCTCAGTGTCGACCAGCGTACGTGTCTACATCAGTATTGCTGTGTTTTACACTCGTCGAACGATTCTTTTTTTCTCTGTACTCAGCACGACACCGAAACAGGAATCAGCCAAGAACAAAAAGAGACCAGGACACCCGCGAAAAAGAACCGAATTCACCTAGGTCCTACAGCAGAGGAAGACGATCACGGCTCACGATCGAGGTCAAATTCACCACCCACAATGTTGAGCACATCCCCGCCTCAAGAGATGAAGATGAAAGTGCGGCAAATAAGCCAAGGTGTGGAGGATTTGAGTTGGAGGAATCGTGCGCAGGCAAAGAATGAAGAAAAACCAGATTCGCAGGAGACGAGCATGAATACTGAACCTGATGCCCAAGGCCGGGAGGACAACGTCGAAGTACAGCAAACCTCCGATAAGGAACGCTCTCCAAATGGCGCCACGCCTCCTACGGATGACGCGAGAGCGGTTCCGACCTCTCGTCGAGACTCGCAATCCGATAGTGGAGAAAAGGATAAAGGCCTTAAACGGAAATACCTGGAACGTGGGACGAGTGCAGGTCCACAAGAAGGAGAGGTGGCAGGGCAACCTGCAGAGCCGATCAAGAGGCAGAGGGATGATGCTGGCAAGGATGACAACCCTCGAGAGTCCAAGAGACTCACGCCGCCTCCAGAAGGCGAGAGCGTGGTTGCGTCTCCATCCTCTGCACCGTCCTCACAATTTGTGGGCTTCTTTCTTGTTCAATGAGCACGCTGTGTTCCTGATCATCTTTCTCTCTCTCCAGGGCGGATTCATGGCTTACGCCGCGACAAGCTCGCCATTTGCTTCAGTCAAAGGCCAAAACATTTTCGCGTCGTCCAAATCATCTTCTCCCAAACCGGCCTCGCCTTTCTCTGCAGGAAGCTCATCAGTCAAGTCTCTTTCTGCCTTGTCTACCCCTCCAGGCGAACCATCTACGTCGACTACTCCCGCAAAACGATCAGGCTTCGAAGCATTCGCTTCCTCAGCTTCACCTTTCACGACCGCAACCAGATCCAAGTCACCCGTTCTCGGAACGACGGGTAAATTTGGGCGAAGCAAATCGCCCACAACTCGCGTCAACCCCAGCTCAAGTTCAAGCGCGTTTACGGCGTACGCCAGCGGGAATCATGGGTTCGCCTTGCCTCCCCAAAAACGGGCGCGAGCTGGCTCGCCCAATTCCTCGAGCTCGTTGGAAAGACCCTCGGCCGCTCCAGCGTTTGGTGGTAACAGTGCCCATGATAGTGGTGCGGAAGAGGAGCGCGAAGACAGGAGATCTACCTTTGGAGAAAGGCTTCGGGCCGGAAAGGACGACGAAGAGGGTTCAGGAGAGGAAGACAATTCAAAGATGAACCTTACGGAACAAGAAGGTGGGTGCCAACTGAGCCTGCTTCAACTCGAGTGCTAACTATTCAGCGCAATAGTTTCTACCGGCGAGGAGGAGGAAGAGACTATACATCAAGTTCGAGGGAAGCTCTTCGCTTTGGCGGATGGTTCTTGGAAGGAAAGAGGGACGGGTTTACTCAAACTCAACGTTCGTGCTTCAGATGGTGGTGGGGCACGTCTTGGTATGTCGTATCTGCTGTGCATCCTCTTTCGTATCTAACAACCTTCCTAAGTCATGCGTAAGGAAGCTGTTTACAGTATCCTCCTGAACGTTACTCTCTTCCCGGGTATGCGCTGCACACTCGCACAAGACCCGCGTTATATTAGATTCAGTGCCATCGAGGCTGGCACGACGACGCATTACAATCTTAGAGTAAGACTTTGCGCGTCGCTTATCCGTTTCGTTGAAGCTAATCAGTTACCTGAACAGTTGGCTAACGCCAAAATCTCGAAAGAACTTTTGGAGGAAATACACGGAAACCTTCCTTCTGCATGAATGGGACCTCCCAAAACGATGACCACGCTATTGTGCACTTCCACTTCTCAACACACGGGTCAACCCCCCCAGATCTACGGACTGCGGTTGCATTGACGATATGTGCTTTTTTTTGGCTTATATCCATACCCTCATGAACCTCCTCGACCTTTGCTAGGTCGATCTTTTCAACGACAACACTTGCATATTCTTTTTTTTACTTACCCTACCTGCTACTGTTCGTTATCGCAACCTACTTAACTCTAATAATGTGTGTTGTCGGACGTTGGACAGCAGCGTGTAAAATAACCAGAAATTGACAAACAAGTACCAGAACTACATAAAATAATGCGGGTGTATGTATGGTGACACGTTGACGAAGTTCACACAGGACGCGGCTAGGGTACATAGCTTCGCAATTCCGAGTATGCCACGACTCAGTCTCTAAGAATCCCCTTTTCCTTCCTCTCTCTCTTGCCATTCTTTACACGCTCAGTACTCCGCAAGATTATCACAGACGCATGCCAAAAAACGAGCTGTGAAGACTACTTTTCATTTTCTCTTTGGTCGACTTCTACATGGACAATTTCTCGCTGCTCTATGGCGCGCTCGCTGCAATAGCTGGGGCGTTCATCGCGGTGAGTAGCACTCTTATTGGATTCTCTTTCGTGATGAATGGCTTTCATCCTTGTTCTTCGAGCCACGAGCTTTTTGCGTCGAGGTTGGGACGAAAATTTCCTGGGTCTGGCTTGTTAGCCTTGTTCTGAACCTTCTTTGGTTTCTTCACTCTCGCAAAGACCAAATTTACTAACGATTCATCAGTTATACGCCGCCGTTGTCATATGGTCACCTTCACCCATCATCACTCGAGATTCCGAAAAGAAATACCTATCCCATGCATCACCCAAATCACCACGGCCCCTGGCACGGTTAGAAGACCCAAGCACCGTCGAATTGACCGTCGTCATTCCTGCGTACAACGAAACCGAACGGCTACCGATAATGTTGGCTTCTACCATTGACCATCTCACGGCGTTGAAGAAGAAAAGAACATATGAAATCCTCATTGTCGACGATGGATCCTCCGACGATACGTCCAAAGCGTCTCTCAAACTCGCTGGAAAATACCCCAAATGTGATATCCGAGTGGTCACGCTGGAGAAGAACCTCGGGAAGGGCGGGGCTGTCAGGCATGGGATGTTATTTGGTAGCGGAGAGAGGCTATTGATGGTGGATGCGGACGGTGCGAGTCGGTTCGACGATCTCGAAGCGTTGTGGAAAGAGATGGATAAGATCGCGCCCAAGGGTGCTCCTGGTGTTGTTGTTGGAAGCAGAGCGCATCTTGTAAAGACTGAAGCTGTGGTCAAGGTATGAGAGGTCATTCTCCTTTCGATTCTTCGACGAGAAACTAAGAACTGTTTCTTACCTTTAGCGCTCTATGTTACGCAACATACTGATGTATGGCTTGCACACTATTCTCCGGATCGTTGGGGTCGGTCATATCAGGGATACACAGTGCGGATTCAAACTGTTCTCTCGGTCGGCTGCACAACAGATCTTCCCGGCACAACATCTCCCGACTTGGATATTCGATGTAGAACTGTTACTTCTGGCGAAACAGTTACGAATTCCGGTCGCGGAAGTGCCTATTGAATGGCACGAAGTCGCTGGGAGCAAGTTGAATGTCGTCACTGCGTCGCTTCAGATGCTAAGGGATTTGCTCATCGTTAGGGCAAACCATTTGCTGGGACGGTGGAAGGCCACTCCGACGAAGAAGAAGACAGAATAGACTGCTTGTATCTACCGAGGTGTGTAAGTATTGGTATTTATCGAATCGAGGTGGTTGTCCGCTTGATCAATGTACGGGTGAATGGCGATGAGAACGTCAAACAAGAGCTGGGGATCCTGTGCCGGCAGCAAAGTGGCGTAGACGGGTTTGTACGTGTCTCCAACATCCTTTTCCTCGTATCTTCCTTCTGATTGAAGAGCTTACAGCCTAGAGCTTTTCGGAGAAATGGTTTATCGTGACCATACCTCATGTCTGCATCTCAATGGACTGGTAATTCACGCATGCAGATTGAGGCATATCAAGGCGCTCTAGGAATGTGATAACGTTCTCCATATGCTTTGAAGGATGATGCCATACAAGTCTTGCCGCAGGGCTATTGAACATTGGTATTCCGAAGACACGGTCTCCTGAAGGCTGAAACGGTCAAGTGATACGTCGGAGGCGGCTGAGTTCTAGCAGGCTGACCGTGCGGTCTCTGTTCCTACTGGGGGTCTCAACATTCTTCACCTCAGTGTAGGTGAAACGCCGGGATTTACTTGCCATTGTTCTCTTGACTTCCGGGCTCCCTTTCATCATTTTCTATTTTAACGTTCCGTTATACCAAGCCGCCCTGCTTACAAGATTTTAGGTCCACAAGTACGCCCCGCAAACTTGCCTTTATTGCCACCGTGGAACCGAGAATACCTTGACCAGGAAATTGTCTCAATTCGGAGCGACTTTATCTTTCAAGGGCAAATATCTCAACTAGCGATCGAGCCTGAGCCTCAACATCACCAATACAGTCCTGTGTTCTTCCATGAGTACTCAGGTATCGAAAGAGTCTCTGACCGCCAAGTCTGGAATCGCCATTCACAGTGACGATGTTATTGAGATCCATGGTAGAGATAGCTGGAACAGGAGTAGGGTAACGCGTAGACAGCTCCTCTGAGTTTCATTGCATGCCTACTGCCGTTCTCAATACAGACTAATACGTACACCTTCAAGCAGGAAGATCACAGGATCCGGGATTTTACAAAGGCAACTTCATGGATTAAGGTCCTCCATGAGTTGCACATAGTCTCCGGCACCCACAAAACAACCCAGAGGGACCCCATCACACATCTGTCAACCTAGAACATTCCTTCCATCTCTGAAAAGCCGCGAGTCAATGTAAGTCAATGCGAGGCCGTCACTCCGGAGGGAATAAGGAACATCTTGTGTGTCATGAGTACCATGAGAGAGTTCTCATACCCTCAGAATAACCTCCCCGGGCTAAGAAAAAAGTATAAGAGAACTAGTTGCCTCCAGTGTGCTCGTGGCTATCGCTATCACTATCGGTCTCGACTTCAGTCTTGACTTCGGTATCAGCATCGGTATCAGTATCAGTATCGGGCTCCAAGGCGTCAGCATCAGCATATACGAGCTCCCAGTCCTCTCTTTTCTGAACCTGGAGATATTCCAACTTGATGAGGTTGGACCAAATTTTGACATGACAGTCGTGCATATGTTGTTGAACAACACTGGTAGCTGCAGCAGAACTGTACGCCTGGACCTTCTCTATGGCACCTTCATCTTTCAAAAGACTGAGAAGGCAAGTATTGAGCGAGTTGCACCAGATCTCTAAGGCTAGCATACTCACAGACAATGCCCTGTTTCGCTGAAGATACATCCTCAGCTGACGCCTTTGCGAGAGCTAACATGCCATCAACTTTCTCTCTTCGTAGGCTATGGGTTCTCGGCATCTCTTTCGCAAGCGTCTTCGCGATGCCCACTGAGAGGAACGTTACACAGGAAAAGCGCGCCTTGGACCAAGGTCTGTCTTGGTGCCCCTTGACCTGCGTCCAAATATTCAAAATCTCTACCAGGCACTTATGACAACCTTGTGTTCTACTTTCAATGTGCGTTCCGCGTATCCTCAGCGCGAAGACATCCATTGACGGCTGATTGTGCGATAGATGCGTCTTCGACCTATGTACCCAGCTGTCCGCGTCCAAACGGGAATACCTTAGTTCTCCAGGTGCAGTAATCTTCGACCTTAGTTCAAAGGGGATCTTATCTGAGCCCCGGGCGACCTCGCAGATCAACAATCTTTTGACAGACACCCAAGGATTCATCGCTCGCGACGACAAGCGACGAGAGATCGTAGTTGCCCTACGAGGAAGGTAGGAAATCACTCAACGCGTACCCACCCGTCGCCAGGGCTTACATCAGCAAAACCTCCAGGTCGGTTCCCAAGGTTGTGAGGGGTGACCACCCGCGACCATGATTTCAGATATTGTACGGTACCTTTACATGATGTTGAATAAGTTGTACACTCCACGGGAAAGATGGAAGAGGTTGTAACCTGAATAAAATCATTAATAAGGTTGTACAAGCACGCTAAGGTTGTAGTGAGTTGTACGCTCACCGGAAAGATGGATTGTAAGATGTACAACTACGTAAATGATGTACGGCAAGATCTACATAACTTCGATCAGGTTGGTAGGGCAAGTGCACTCTCGGTCGTCGGCCAAAGTAGTTGTACAATGTCAATTATCATTTTTACATAAGGTACAGACGTGAACATGGGGATCTACTACAAGATATATATACTACAGGTGGGCGTAGCCCTCGGCACATAAAACGTCCGTCGCGCTATCTACAAGCTCATCCTCCAGTTCCAGTATGCAACCTCGTTGCCTCGAATCGTGACCGAGTCCACCCTCGTTGTTCCCAAGGGTAAACGAGGTTGTCTCGAGAGTTGCCAACGCTGTCCTCGCCGGCGAATCAACTAGTAGCTGTATACGAGAAAGAGACTGGCTATAAGCACGTTTATAGTAGAACGGCACAAAGACAAAAGTACCTGGTCGGTGTGATAACGTCAAGTTGTGAACGAAACCACCGGGTTTGTTTTGGAGGAGACAAATACATTCGGTTTTGTCAAAGTAGGCGACTTGGGGGACGTAGTCGGCGATACCTTCACTTTAGTACTTGGGGAGGTGGGATTCGAAGAGTTTGCGTTGTGTCCAGTGGTGGAGACGTTCGTTAGCAAAGTTAATGCAGAACTGGTCGAGGAAGTTGGGGCGGGAAGTCATGTTCTGAGGACCGGGGAGACCGAAGAGAGCGATGGAGGTTAATCGTTTTGGTGACGGTCGGCGGTGAACTCGAGGTTGCCGAGATGGAGGATCACTGCCAGATGGAAAACCTGATTGTCTTCAAGGCGGCCTTGAGCTGCTCGAACCGCAGGGAATCGTCATCCCTGGCAGTACCGCCACGAGGTGCAGTAACACCAGGCCACTGCCCAAGATATTGATACTGAGTCTTGTCATTGAGGTGAAGGCGGGCTCGCTCCTCCTGCGAGGCACCAGCGACGAGGTAGTAGAATATATGGAAGTTCTGTTCACCACTCGGGGCACCAGCCACACGAATCTTCTCGAGATAGTATTTGAGTATTTTCGCAGGGGTAAGTCGTCCACGATCCAAGAACTGAAGCTCATTGTACTTTCCGAAACGAGAGGTGTTGCGGTTGAAGAGGGTACGAGCGTTCCCGAAGGATTCGAGAACGAAGTCGGCTGCTGGGACCTGGCTGGCAAGCTTAGAGCCCTTCTTGCCGGGGTTGGAAACAGAGAGTTCGAGGATCGCTTTGATAGCGAGACAACGGGATTCAGATTTCCCAGAACCGGTTTTGCCGCTGTGAACAGAATGGAATTAGTATGGCCAAGAAACACTGAAGAGAAGAACGAAAGGTACGGAAAGTGAACAAGGCATAGCCATCCGGGATTACAATCAATAACACGGTGATGGCCATTGTAGATCATACACGGCCATGAAAGGAAGGGAAAAAAGCGACGATTAGCTCACCTGAAAACGATAGCCTAAAGGTGTCGGTGTACTCGAGCCGTCCCTGTCTTTATCATGGTCCTCCTTCTCATCGTTCTCTGCGCTTCTCTCGTCGTCCTCGTTCTCATTCTTCTGACGTTGGACTGCCACTTTGCATTCCAATCGAGCTTGTACAATGTTTTTTAGACCATGACCTCAACCTTGCCGCTGTTGCTGACGACGATGAACCCGATTTTGATGGGAGGGAACCGTTAACGAGAAAGAGACTCGTGGCCAATGGTGGTGGTTCAGAGACAAGAGACGCCAGAATTGCTGCGGGCGACCGGGCGCAGGTTGTATCCAAGGCCGAACATAGATTCTGGCGCAAGCGCCTAGGGTTGAGCTTAGCGCCTTGGCCTAAGGCGCTTGCGCCAGAATCTTTGTTTGGTCTTGGATACAACCCGCACTCGCGCGTGCCGCACAGCCTCATGCCTGGCTTGACTCTGTACCACCACCATCATTGCAGTTGAGTCCGTCAACAAGGTAAGTTTTTGTGATGATCATCTCTCTCACTGGAACACTCCTTCAACAGTATGCAGCAAGCAAATACTACATCAACAAATGCCAGTGAATTTAGCACCACACGTCAAGTTGACCCATATGGATCCCAGATGGATTCAACTACGGCGAGTTTCCTTGGCCAGAACATCAGTCAGGTATGTGTTAACCTTACTGAATTCTCATTTCACTTGCTGATCTGTCCGATCTTTAGAATTTCTCTCTATCAGTTAGTAATCAGCTGAATTGTCAGCACTATGCGTCTAACATGTTTTCATCAATGAACATATCAGCATGGAACCAGTTAACAATCACATCCGCCGCAAGGATTCCTAGAACGTGAGTGCTACCTTCTCTCTCTCTCTTGTGGACTCCTTACTGATGGTGTATGTTCAGACTCGCGAACCTCTTTCCTTTTCTAATGTGAGTCTCCATCTTTGCTTCGTGGACACATGAACTAACTCATATTCAATAGGCTCATGTTGGCTTGTAACTGCTCTGTGGTAAGTACCCTCACCATTGTGAGGTTACTCTCGCACTAACCATGATTTTACCAGAATTGTGCTCGCTTGCTGCCTCCTCTGTCCCCAATGTCATGCTTGTTGCTGTTCTTGTCTTGTTCTTGTAAACTTAGAAGGCTGTACTCTCGTGATTGCTACGTGCTCGCCATACATCGTGTACCTGTAGTAGAATGAATATCATATGCTGTTTCCCCCCTCTATTCAATGTGTGCGATGTGCGACGTGCCCCCCCTACCTAAGCATTGCTTCCTGTACCTGCCCTCCCGTTGTGTTTGCGGCTGTACAACCCCCGCACTCATGGTTTAGGGTGTACACCCTCCCCAAGATGTGAGAATATTCCATGATGGATAGGATGCACATCTTTGGCTCCATCTTGGAGCGGTAGTACATCTTTGCCTCCAACTTGCGCCGCGAGTTGTACATCTGCTCCAAGATGGAGCCAAAGATGTACAACATCGTTCAAGATGGGTAGGTTTTCCATTCTTTCATACAACCTGTAGCTAATTTACATCTTCGACTACACTATGGACGACATTGTACGCAGAAAGGCGATTGCTCCCTACCTAGGGTACCGTTTTCGGGAAATTCCAACATGCGAGGGGTGATCCCGAGTTGTGAGGGGGTGTTACCCACTGGGGACCCGCGTTAGAGGTTTTGCCGATGTACCCACAATCTCTCTCTGAACGGTAGCACGTCTCCCGTGGACTTCCTGACGGACGCCAGCCTCCTTCTCGTTCCGTTCAACTCTCCCGGCGTTAATGCTGCCTGTACGTCGGCTGCACTATTTGAAGTTTGGTGCGCAGTGGTGGGCTGATGCATCACGTAGCTGGATCCTTGGCACATTTCGGATTTCTGAACGCGTAAGTTTGCGAAATCCTCCTGGTGGATAGGCTTCACCCGCTCAAACGCTCTCGACTTATAGATGGAACTCCATCGCTCAGCAGGTCATCTCAACTGTCCGATCCGAGTTGGCGGCCCACCCAGACTACAATTTGGTAACATCCGGGCACTCGTTGGGTGGGGCATTATCCAGTCTTGCTGCGATTTCCTTGCAGCAAAACTTTCCCCAAAAGTGAGCCCGTGCATGTACCGTTTCACAACAGATAATGACCTGTTTTTGTAGGGCCAATAGTATTCGAATGTTCACATATGGTCAAAAATCCTTTTTTTGCTTCAATGTGGAAGTGCTAACTAGCGAGTCGCGATTACAGGCCAGCCACGCACCTTCAACCCTACTGCTGCAAACTTTGTTAACCAGGCATTTGGCTCGAGGGCTTTCAGAGGTGAGCGAGTCCTCCCGACCTTCCGGCTGTTTCTAATAAGTATAATAATCTCCAGCGGTCCACACCTTCGACGGGTGAGAATAATTCATATCGCTCAGACTTTCCTTTACTCAGCCGAAACCTTCAGTGTCCCGACGATTATCCCTCAGTTCATAGGCTATCGGCATCACGGTGAGTCCCAACGAAACCTGGGGAGCCCATAGCTGAAGTTGTATTATCTCGCCCTAAGGTATCGAATACTGGAACTTCGCAGACCCTGCATCTCCTGCAACGACTCGACGATGCGCTGCCGCCAACGGCGAGGATCCAACCTGCTCGAGCTCTATTCCGTCGACAGGCATTAACATCCCACATTTGACTGTAAGCTCCCATACTTGAACCTACCGAAAGGCGTTGTTGAATGACGGCATTGCCTCCCTCCAGTATTTCAACATTCTCGCCCTTACGCCATTTTGCTCGTGATGGAACCTGCCGTTGTCAGTGGTCTCTCTGATTACGAGCTGGTTCTATACCCTCCGGCAAGTTGTACTGTACATCGTACTGGACCGATAGGGATATGTAATCTATTGAAACCGATTCATCTGGAACGAGTAGAGGTCTAATTAATCTGCCGATATGGTGAATCGTGAAGGATCTTGCGTCAAGGAGGACTTTTGGGACCAGGTAGATCGGAAAAGGAGGAGTTGGCAAGATGTGGAGTCGTTTGCAGGACGTTGAACTTGCCACAATTCAACTTGGTGGCACGGCAGAGGTGGCACAGGTGGCACATCGGCATTATCGGCCGATAGAAGGAGAAGATCCATCGGCAATACCGGCCAAATAATCTGGGAGGAGTTCAACGCGAATTAAACTTGTTTTCCGCGACGATCATCTCCTCAACCTGCAAGCTTAAGGCTATTGAACATCACCAGCAACTCTTCGCGTGGAGCAGCCTCCAAAAGCCGTCAGGTATCAAGGAGCCCCAAATGAGTCGGCTGTACATAGATTTGCCGTTCACAGTGGTTATAAATGTTCAGCTCGAGGCAGCACGGTACAAGAGTAAGGTAACGTAGCCATCTCGTCTGATTCTGAGTTCCATTCAAGTTCCATTCCATGACATTGACTGCTGCCGTTCTGAAAACACGCTAATACGTACATTAGCAGGCAGAAAGGTCATAGGATCAAAGGATTGGAGTCATTTTACAAGGGCATCTTTCACGGATCAGAATTCTTCACGAGATGCAGACATTCTCCGCTCTTTGCCAACGCATGAAACCATCTGGAAGGACGTCATTCTATAGCTGTTATATTGAATCGTACATCCCTGAAGACCCGCGGGTGAATGCGAGTGAGTGCGAGGCCGTCATCACGGAGGGTGTAGGAAACATCCTGCGTGCCAAGAGTGAGAGAGTTCTCATACCCTCAAAAATAGTCTTCTATCCCGGGCCAAGACAAAAACATATAAAAGGTGTCGTCTCGCTGGATATGTGTCTTCAGCTGACGCCTTTGCGAGAGCTAACATGCCGTCAACTTTCTCTCTTCGTAGGCTATGGGTTCTCGGTATCTCTTTCGCAAGCGTCCTGGGAATGCCCATGGGGGATGTGGTTCATGAGAAGCGCGCTCTAGACCAAAGTCTGTCCATGCACTCTGTCGCTTTGCATCTAAATACTCAAATCTCTACTAGGCACTTATGACAACCTGGTATTCTACTTCCAATGTGCGTCGCGTGCGTTTCCGCCGCAGGAGTGTCCATTGAGCATTGGCTATAGATGCTTCTTCTGCCTACGCATCGAGTTGTGCCAGTCCCAACGGAAACACCTTGGTTCTTCAGGTGCAGTGGTCTTTTACCTTTCAAAGAGGATATGGATCAACCCTGCGGCACCACAGATCAATGATCCCGCGACGGATACCCAAGGATTCATTGCGCGCGACGACAACCGACAGGAGATTGTGGTTTCCCTTCGAGGAAGGTGGGAAGTTGGCGCGTATCTGCCTGTGTAAGCCGGCTCACAATCTCCCTGAACGGCAGCACCTCTCTTGTGGATTTCCTCATCACGGACATCAACATTGTTCTCACTCCCTTCGAGTCTCCTGGCGTCGCTGCCCCCGGTAAGTCGGCTGTTCAACATACGTGACGGTAGGCTGATAGCCGCGTACATAGATGGATCCTTGGCACACAAAGGATTCTTGAACGCGTGAGTTCACCCGACCGCCTAAAAGACAGGGCATTACTCACTTTGACGTTTTCAATTTTGATTTGAAGGTGGAACTCCATCGCGGAGCAGGTCATATCAACGGTCCGGTCCGAGTTGGCAGCCCATCCAGACTACAGTCTGGTAACGTCTGGACATTCGTTGGGTGGCGCTTTATCCAGTCTTGCTGCAATCTCTTTACAGCAGAATTTCCCTCAGAGGTGAGTTCGGAACCACCGTTTAGCTAATGATAACTCGCGAAGACGATGACGACCGTTTTTAGCACTACTCGAATGTTCACATACGGTGAGGATGGCTAGGTTTCCGATGTGACAGTGCTAACTCGACTGCCACCTGATAACAGGCCAGCCACGTACCTTGAACCCTGTAGCTGCGGAGTTTGTCAATGATGTGTTTGGTTCGAGGGCATTTAGAGGTGAGCTCCGTTCAACCTTCCGTCTGATTCTTCATTCTGAAGAAACGCCTCCAGCGGTCCACACCTCCGATGGGTGAGATTAACACTCGTTCTTCGGTCCTTCCGATATTCAGCCACAACCACCAGTGTCCCGACGATCCTCCCTCAGTCTGTGGGTTATCGTCACCACGGTAAGCCCTAGTTAAATTCGGAGAGATCACATCCCTGAACTCGCACTACTCCGATATCCCGGTCAGGTATTGAATATTGGAACTTTGAAGATCCCGCGTCGCCTGAAACAACTCGTCAGTGCGACGCTAGCGGAGAGGATCCAACTTGCTCAGATTCGATCCCGACGACGGGTATCAATATCCCGCATGTAACTGTGAGTTGACCGAAGACTTTTATCCTGCCGGGAAGCGACGTAACCTCTCCTCCAGTATTTCAACATCCTGGCCTCTACCCCCTTCTGTTCATGACCGAGCTCAAACGTCTCAACGATCGCGAGTTGATCCTATACCCTCCAATGAACTGTACTGTACATTGGAACTTGAGCCGAGTCGATAGGAAACGATGTATTGATGATGCTAAACTCGGAGCGGATAGTCAATCGCAGCTGAGTGCTACAGCGCTGAGCTGCGGTTGGTCTTGGGAGTGCAGCGTTTCCCCTTCACACACTCGATCGAACGCACTGATAAAGGAATCAGGTTTCTGAGAACTTGAGTCTTTAGAGGAGTCTTGAGAGTTTTCAACAACCGATGCCAAGTCTTAGTCAGCACGACATAGTATCGCCGTAAGAATGCCAGCATCACGGCATGAGTTCAAATTAACATTACGCAATCATTCACCTTTCAACGACTCCCATGAACTATCGAAAAGCCATCAGATATCCAGGAGTCTTGAACCCAGAGCCAACGAAACTCAGAATGACTGACAGCTTGCCATAGTCATTTGGGCCATCTTGAAATATCTGGTAAAGCGGGTTTAACAGGTCCCATAATTGCTGTTCTGACTTATGATAGTCATCAGACCACGGAGTTTGAATCTTCCGTCCTCGACTTGCGAACATTCTTCAGTATCTGTCAACTTCAGCCCACCCTGACGAACGCAGAGTCTGGACATTACGCCCTTCGAATTCGATTACTTCATCCGAAGAAAGGGAAGCAAGTGAATACGAGAAAACACGAAACGTGTTGCATGTTCTTGGACAAATGTCGGCAGTGTGAAAGTTTTCATAATAACCTTATGAAGATGAGGCCACTTGAATCTATTTCCGGGGCAGAAAAAAAAGTTTAAAAGGCGTCGTGTTTCACTGGAAATACACGGCTTCAGCTGACACCTTTCCGAGAGCCAACATGCCATCGATTTTCTCTCTTCGTAGGCTATGGGTTCTCGGCATCTCTCTCACAGGCGTCCTGGCAATGCCAATGGGGGACGTTGCTCACCAGAAGCGCGCTATAGACCAAGGTTCGTCCTTGTACTCCTTCGTTCTGCATCCAGTCACAATAATTCTCTACTAGCAACTTTTGACGACCTTGCATTTTACTTTAAATGTGCGTCCCGTATATGCGTATCAGTTTGGGTCGATCATGCCTGACTTTCGTCCTTTAGATGCTTCTTCCGCATACTATGAATCGAGTTGTGCAAGTCCAAACGGCAATACTTTGGTTCTCCAGGTGCATCGGCCCTCAATCTTTGAAAGAGATGTCGCTCATTGAACTTGATTCTGCAGATCAATCAGCCTGTGACAAACACCCAAGGATACATCGCCCGTGATGACAATCGACGGGAGATTGTAGTTGCTTTACGAGGAAGGTGAGTTGTCGGAAGTTGGTGCACACTACCCACTGGTGTAGGCTTAATTATGATCCCTCTGCACGGCAGCACCAATATCCCAGACTTCCTCACAGACGCTAGCATCGTCCTCGTTCCGTTCGTCTCTCCTGGCATCGTTCGCCCCCCCTGTAAGCCGGCTGCACCACATACATTTCGTGGTTCGCGACGGTGTGCTCACAAGTCACATAGTGGAATTGGTACATGTAGGATTTTTGACCGCGTGAGTTCTCAAAATCTCTTGATAGATAACACCCGCTCAAAGGCCCTCCGTGTAAAGGTGGAACTCCATCGCCAAGCAGGTCATCTCAGCTATCCAGACCGAATTGGCAGCCTACCCGGACTACAATTTGGTAACATCCGGGCATTCGCTAGGTGGTGCCCTATCTAGTCTTGCTGCAATCACCTTACATCAAAACTTCCCCGAAAAGCGAGTCTCTGGATTCAATTGACATTCTACAAAGATAATGACTGTTTCTAGGGCCAATGGGATTCGAATGTTCACATACGGTGAAAATGGCCCTTGTTTCAACGTAAAAAAGTGCTAACTAACGGTAACAGGCCAGCCACGCACTTTTAACGGTGCTGCCGCAAAGTTTGTTAACGATAAATTCGGTTTCAGAGCATTCAGAGGTGAGCGTGCACCAGCCTTCGGTCTATCTCTTGGTGCTTATTACCTTCAGCGGTCCACACCGACGACGGGTGAGACCAAGACATTTCGTTCAGTCTCCTGATGCTAACGTCATAAAACTATCAGTGTTCCATCAATCCCTCCCAAGTCTATCACTGGCGTAGGATATCGGCATCACGGTCAGCCACAGTGAAACCTGAGAAGATTGCATCGTTGAACTGTCATTATTTCATCCTACCCTAAGGTGTCGAATACTGGAACTTCGACATGACCCTGCGTCACCTGAGACAACCCGACAATGCGACCCTAGTGGGGAGGATTCAACATGTTCAAATTCTGTACGCCCGCCCGTGAGGGGAATTAACGCTGCTCACAGCACTGTGAGTTCATAAACTGTTCTGCCTGAGAACGTTCCTGAACGGTTTTTCTTCCCTTCAGTACTTCAACATCAATTCCTCTTCAGTGTTCTGCTCATGATCTAGCCCAAGCCGGCCGCCCGTAAGAGTCCTGACGAGTGTAAGTTGATTCCAGACCTCTCCCCGACACGACGAACTGGATCGATATACGGACGAGTAGCGATGTTTTACTTCTCTCGCGCTCCTCTCAAGCATTGGGATTGGTACTTCATCGACGAGCTGGCGTAGTAAACATCGAAAAATGGCAGAATTTATTTTCAACGGCTGCGAATGATATACAGATAGACCTAGCAATATGACGGTGGCGATCGTCGAGCTAATAATGCTCCGTTGTCCGATGCACATAAGAATTCCTTTACAGCCCTTTCCGAAAAGGTTGGCACGCATTTCGCAGGTTGTAGATATAGAAAAATAAAATTGGTGAACGTAGACGGTGGTTCCGCCCATTCGGTCGATGTTTCGGAGTGATTGTCAGTGGCTCGAGACGTGTTTGATGCGGCTTTGGAGATGTTTGATGTGGATCTGAAGGTGTTTGAAGCGGGTTCACTGCTGCTCGTATCTCTTCCCCTCGCTCAACCTTCTTGATTTATTTTTCTATAAGCTTGTGCCATACTTTTCGCAAAGGGCTGTAATCCTTTGACGTCGATCGAGATGTGTTCCGATGCAACGGTGCTTGAATCTCAGTGATCACCCATGGAACTCCTGATTAAACCATCCGTTTATTTTCATCGAAAGATGACGCCGCACACCGTAGCCACGAAGAATAGACGATCACCCGCGAGCCCAGACCAACAGAGATAGCCGACCTTGTTAGATCTTGTCTGAGGACGGCGGTTTAATGGTCAACCAACGTCGGCTTGAGTCCTCTCAGAGTTCTTCTCGGTAGTAGAACCGGGGTTAGAAGTGAGTAAACTTGGAGATCTTTAATCGATCTCGGACGAGGGATGCAGTCTATGACGGTAAACATATTGGTTTCGTCCAGGTTCTCAAAGTCGGTCCGACTCACCGACCCTGGGCTAATGCACTACTTTATGACTGAACCAACGGACGTCTAAACCATTTCGTACTTAGTCATACAAAGGCCAACCTACCTACCCATTATTAATCGACAGCATAACTACTCTACGTATTCCAACTAAAACCGTTCCGAAACAGTACAATGCAAAAACGATAGCCAAGACGAAAGGAAGGACAGAAGAAAAGATGGACCATGCGAGCGCGGGTAAATTGGGAAACATACGTGCGTGCGATAGTGCTAATATACAGATGAGTTTGATGAGGGGGTTTCAAAGCAACGAGGACTAGGAGCATAAAATGAGGAAATAAAAGATATACTAAGATGCAAGGTGACTTTTCTGAAGCGATGAAGAAGTCGTAGATCATAGATTAATGTCATGAGCCAGAGTTGACACTGGTCCGATGAGTATGTCGTTTGCGACGTAAATCGGCCTGTTTGAGAATGTTTTTGATTGAAGATTCCGAGACCGGTTTGGTGAGGACACTGCACAAGAAATGACAACAGTCAGCGAAACGAAGCATGGCTCAGATCCAAATGAACTTACACGTCCACCCCTGCCTTCAGATACTCTTCTTGATCTGGAAATGACGGATAAGTACGTCAGCGAAGCCACTAAATAGAAAGTCCAAACTCACCTGGTAACAATGCATTACCCGTCAGACCGATAACATAATCCCTCCGACCCAACCTCCTCAAAATCTCCACTGTTCTCAACCCAGACAACGTAGGCATCTGGTTATCTAGGAACACTACCGCAAACTTCGACAACGGATTCTGCGTGTTTACGGATGCATTTCCAGAATGAACGCTGGCAACCTCGCCCGGATCCGGAGGTTCCTCATCCGTCGACATGCGCGGCCCCATGTACCCATCGCCCAGGTCCTCGAACGTCACGGTCTTTGTGATGGAAGGCGAAAATTGACTCTCCAGTATCGACTTCAATGCGACCTCCCCATTCTCGGCTGTACAGACATCACAACCGAGCCGTGATAACATCCTCGCCATCATCATCCTTGTAACTTTATCATCGTCGACGACGAGAACGGGGAGACCACGGTCAAACTCGACTTGGGATGGAATCACTGATGAACTCGTCCGATCGAAAGACCTGTCAAAGGCGGCCATGGATGAATTAGATGGTGGTCTGGGGCCAGCCAGAGTAGAAGACGCGGAGGGCACAGTATCAGTACGAGGCGTCGAGCGGCTCGGTAGCGAAATGAAATTCGGCCGTCCATTGGCACCGGTTGTTTGGGAAGTTGACGGCGGGGACGGAGGAGGGGGAGGAGTAGAAGGTATGGGCGAGTCGGAAGATTGTCGTTGTATCATCTCATAGTCGTTATTCCGTAAAGGGGAGCTCTTCGGGGCATCTAAATCTGGCGTCTGAGGAACGGGGGACTCAGAGAAAGAGAGTAAATCCATGAGCCTGGAGGATCCAGCTGATTTTTCTGTGGCAGGCGTCGGTAGAGGACTCGCTGAGGGAGAGCCTGGACCTTTCAACAATGACGAGAAACCTGACGATAGCGACTCTTGGCGGTGGACGACGAGCTCAATGTTACCACCTGTGTTAGACATATTCGATGAGACGCCGCTGTAGCACGCACGACGAAAACATACCTTGTTCCATCAGCATGCTATGAGTCAAGGCACTCGGCTTCGGCATTGAAGAGATTTCAGAAGCACTCAAGGCAGCAGCATCGACCGCCAACGGCAACGTATTATGATGGCTCAACGCTGCCGGAGACTCGTTCAACCTCGCCGCCGACCGAATCTTCGCTAAATCTTCGCCAACAGACCCATCATCCGAGTCGACGTTGGACCCCGAAGGAATCAATGCCTGTCTCCCAACACCCAACGGAAGCTCCACCCAGAACGTCGACCCCTTCCCAACTTCCGAACTAACACCGAGACGTCCACCACTAAGCTTCACAATATTTTTGACCAACGCCAACCCAAGACCGGTACCTTTGCCACCTTGCTGTCTTCCTTTCTCGGTTTGGTTGAACGCCGCTAGACGGAGTCGGAAATTCCTAGTTAGTCGCACAGCCAGTGTCCAAATGAAGCATCATTAAACCCACAGAAAAGTTTTCCCCGTGTCAATTCCGACTGCTCTATCCCACATCCCGTGTCAGATACCTCAATCCTGATAAGGATAGTAGGCGGTGGTGTCCCATCGTTCCCATATTTTGAATGGATAATGTTGTGCTGAACGAGTTTCGACGCCGACAGCTGCGCCGCCATCGTATCCTGGCGGTCATCATGGTTCGGTATGCCGTCGGGTCCAATAGAAGGTAATATAAGCCGTGTCGTTACTGAAACCGTCCCTCCCTCAGGTGTGAATTTACACGCATTGCTGTTGAAGGGGCAGTGAGAAGATTAGTCCAGAAGTAGCGTACGACCGCAGGGTGATAACCATCCCACTTACCTAGCCAAGTTCGTGACGATCTGCCTGAACCTCGCCTCGTCGCCTATAACCACGCCGTCAACATCAGGATGCTCCTTCAAGTGTCTCTGAATCGCATCCTCCTGCTCGTCCATCGCTTGGTAAGCCGCCCGCCGCGCGACCTGAGCGTGAGTTTTTCCCCATCAATTGATTTGTTCAGTGTCAAAGCGTATTTCGGCGGATACGTACCAGGTCTATGTTCGGATCCAATGTTGTGATAAGGTTCAACTTTTTCGCCTCGCTAGTCAGCCGGAGCGGGATAAACATAGATCTCATGGCCTGATGGAAAACGTATGGCTAAAAGAGTGAGACAGCGGTCTGTCAGCCTCCGAGCAAATCGAGGACACGTTGAAACATACTCTGTTGACCAGTTCAAATTGTCCACTGTCTATCTTGTTACTGTGTGCGTGTCAGTATCAGTCACCGATCGAAGGCTAGAAGGTGAACGGAGGCGGGTCGCTTACAAGTCCAGCACGTCATTCAACACTAAAACCGCGGTCCCAGTATATAGTCAGCTCTGGTCCAGTGCGTGGTCGAAAACCGCTTTGATACTCACCTTGTGACATCATCCTCAAGCTGCCCATGAGTGCGTCGAATTCAATGTCCACGTCCTTCGACACGGTCCCCGAGGCCTCCATGTTCTGAACGGCGAGCACTATAGCGTACAAACACCGGTCAGATAAGGTCGGAAGTAGAAATAGTTTGAGACTGACAGGCAGCATTGAGCGGCACTCGGACCTCATGAAAGACGTATCTTGGATAAATGCGTAAGTAAACCATATACGGAAAAGGCTGAACCAAGACTCACGAAGTCAGACGGTACTTGGACTCTGCTGTCTTGCGCTCGTTGATCTGCGCCCGCTGGGTGGCTTTGAACTGCACCTTGACCTGTAGTCGGAGGGAGAACATCCGTCGCTCGCTCTGGAGATCCACACCATCAGCCGTTTTTCGGTGGAAAGCAAGCATCCAGAAGTACCTTTTCGATGATATTGTGAACGTAGAGTAGGACTGGAGGGAGTTGTTTAGCGGTGGTAATGAGTCATGAGTCGAGGAATCGATCTTACTTGCATGAAACACCAGAAAGTTGGCCATAGCTGGAAACACGAAGATCGATCTGTGGGTGGACCAGCGGATGCGTTTGATGACAGCTTACATCGGATCCACGTATGACGATCGGGTATCATCAAGGCAGAAGACCTGGAGGTTGATAATGTGTCAAGGGTACGCTAGAAACAAGGCAATAAGGTGACTCACATCACGAAAAAGGTGATCACGCCCAAGAGTGTAGTGAACCGGTTCATTTTGAGTGCAAACAGGCCAACAGTTGGGTATGCGATGGTGTAGTAGAACAGTCCAATGAAGTCCCGGTTTGTTGGACATTCTGGGAATATACGGTGGGCTTTATTGTACGTGCCGCAGGTGTACCTGGTGGAAGAGGTTATTGTACGCCTATCGTCGAGATTGGAAGAGCCTACATCACGAGCACAATTTGGAAAGCCCTATAAAGAACGGTAAGGACGGCGTTGGTGGTGGATGTTGGGAGTATGCCACGTACCACAACCACACAGCAGCGCTCACGAAGATCTGATAAAACCATGACCCTTTCCTCGGAAGGTCGTACATGACCATCAGTCTAAACATGGACGTCAACAAGGCATGTTTACACGAAGCAGGAAGACTGACGGTATTGGAAAGCATAACGCAGGTCCGACCTTCAGCAGCGTAAGATGGTTGTGACTTGACTCCGCTAGGTGAAGGAGCACGCACCCCGTAGTAGGCAACTTTATCTATCGGCGTCAACGGCCTGGGAACAAACCATAGACCCAACCCCCAGTTCACTGCAAACCATACTGCAGCAACGAGCGCAAGCATTTTCTTGGACTGCCAATCCTCCTGTATCACATTTTTAGAGTTGAGCGTCGCAAGTGAGATAGTATCGACACACGTTGCGAAATTGTTCCTCCGAAGAACCTTCAAAAGGCCTTGAAAAGAAAAACTCAACCACGGTCGGCCACATGCGATAGCGCAGCTTCACGAGCAGACTTGAGCGGCCCCAAAAGCCATGTCCAGTATGGCCAGTCACAGCACTCTCCTTGTCGTGAGCAGGATATGACAGCGTTGGAGGTGTCGCCCCTGATTTTATTTCCGCTGGGTCTGGGTCAGAACTCGCAGCAGTACTCTTTCCTATCCGTCCGCTCGTCGCCCACGACTGCTCTACGACGACCTTTTCTGTTCTCCCTGCGTCACTGTGATCCTTCCACTCATCCTCCAGATCCTCTCGGCTCGGGTGTTCTGGTTCTTCGGGGGCGGTGTTTGATGCTGATAGAGGTACCGGGGCATGAATCCGTCTCGAAAAGTTGAACCACATCGACTTGACCCTGCTTGGGAAGGATCGCGAGCGATAACTTGAGGTCTGAGATACTGCTGGAGGCGGCAAAGACGAAGGCATGAGGGTGGTTCTACGTGTGTCGACGTTGCTGGAATATTTGAAATCCTGGTTTAATTCGTTCCATTTGAGAGTAGAAGAATCAGACGAGGATCCTACCAACAGAGGACGCATTTGAAGACCCTAGAGGGTCGTCTTTGGTCGACAGCTGGCTATAGCTGGGAGTGACGGTGAAGCAGTGAGAAAGAAGGAACCAAGAAAGAACAGTTCCCGACGTCACGCAGAAAAGTCATTGAGAAATCCGCGGCTCGTCATTGCCGAAAGGGGTGCCTGACCTTTGTCCTACGTAACCACAAGCTTTCTCACGCGCGCGGAAAAATGGAAAATAATTCATTGTCCTCAAATGGCATGGAACCGTTCAAAATACGTACTTTGGAATATTTCAGACTGTTTCTGCGTAGCAGCTTCAAGCTTCAAGCTTCAAGACAGGGGGCAAAGAGCCACTAGAGGGCATTCCTTGAGACAATCTGATACGATACATGACAGGGAGGCAGATCCCCAGCAGTGACATCAGAGAGGAACAGCCAAGCGGCGTCACATCTGTGCAGAAACTGAGTCTGGACTCTGCGTACATGTTGTAACGTCTATGTTGTTATGCAGCATAAGCGGCCGACTCACGATTAGATCCCAATGAGAGAGGCTGGGGTACAGCAGCGCATACCCGACTCGCCTCCGTTAAAAATACATTCCCGGAGGCTTCACTCCCGACTGAGTGCCTGACACCGGATGAACACTGCAGAGGAGTGAAGAAGAGACCGGACGATTGCTGGAGGCAAATCGGCGGATGTTCCTAAAAACGCAACCATTACGATCACCCCGAGGTTTCCAAACAGAGGTCCTAGAGGCTAGAGCATTTGCTTGGTCTGGGGAATCCCATATTAACCTCGAAGCGTATAAATTGAGCGTACACTTGGGACGGTGACCTACAATACTTACGCGGGGCGCTCCACTGGCTTGACACCGTCAAGCACCAATGAGTCATGGTGCATGAATGGTGAACGATCAAAGAATGCCGCTGCAATGTCGGTCAATCTTGAGCTTGGTTCGGGGGGGGGGGGCTTCGAACGATCACCTGGAGCGCAGGGGAGGACGATACCAGGCTCTGTCTGTGGCTAAATTCAGGAGGAAAAGCGGCAGTACGGGCGACCCCTTTGGGATGATTTTTGTGGGGGGAGGTATTTCTAGAGTTCCTGAATCGCTCGATCATGAAGCTTGACTCTAGGGAAGGTTGAAGGTTGAAGCCTGTTGAAGCCTCTATGTAGGAGGGGAGTCCTCAGGCACCAGCGTACTCTACATTAGACGCCCCTATTAGCGCCCTGTGGCAGTGCGAGCTGGAAGACCGTAGTGGACTTTTGGTGGTGACTAGTCACTGAAACGGAGGAGCTGGAAGTTGATGATTTCAAACATAAAGCAAAGTGCCCATGATACAGAGCTTCGTGATGTATATGATATTCTGGTAGCTTTTATTGAGGTGCTCCAGGGACATCTTCGACATCAGATGGCTCTCAGGTTCTGGAGATTGGAATTGTTGAGGAGAGGCATAGATGAGCATGAGATGGTACAGCATTAAATTGTAGACGTTCCGAGGTCGATCCGGACTGGTGAAAATGATGGTTTCAAGTCAGTGACCTGCAGCAATGTCGATGTCGGAAAGAACGTCCTCAATCGTGAACAGAACCATGAAACGCACCTTGACAGAGCCCCAGAAGCACTCTTGCGCCAATTCCCAGTGCAGAGTTTTGATTCGATAGTGTGAAAGAACATCAGTACCGTTCGTGTGCAGTGTGCACGATTTGCAACCCCTGCGAGAGTAGAGGCAGCAAGAATTCGGTTTCAACGTGTCATATGGCGACTAGTGAAGAAGGACTGAAGAATCCCATTCCTGCAGGCGCAAGTAGAGGAAAAATTGATCATAATTGTAGTCAAAGTCGAGGAATGAATAATGGTAGTGTAGCTTGGACCGCTGTGACATTGAATGGCAAGGAAAGGCCTTGTAAATTGAATGGCACATTATGGCAGGCCAAGTTCAGACTCCGACCGCGCCTCACATAACTTGCTCTCAACCCCCATTTCGACTCGAATAATTCTCGTTTTTCTCCCTATAATATTCATTTTCGCTCTTCATACGCTCCTATAGCTCTCCTTCTCTATTTAACTTCCTTCTTATAATTTTTTCCTCGCTGTCCTGTATATTTCCATTTCCAGAAGCTGTGGCAAAGCATGGCTACCACTGTGACTACCGACACTTCGACCCCTTCTTCCTCCTCCCAAGAGGAAGAAAAATATCCTGTCTTTCTCAGGAGTGGCCAACAGGTCCGAGTAAATGGTAAAAATTCACCTTTATATATCCCGGAATTTATTTCTAAAATCTTTCCCTGTCTTTCAAAAGATCACGTCTACTGTTCTCCCACCTGGACCGTGCGAGATGGGACCCCATATTCCGTGGCTCGCATAATGGAATTCCTCAGACCCGAGGGTAAAAAAGGTGTGGAAGGGGAATCTTTCCATTACACACGAGTCCGCCTAGCCTGGTACTACCGTCCCAGCGACGTTAGTGACCGCCCTGTAAACGACTCCCGCCTATTATTGGCTGCCATATATTCGGAAGTGTGCGACATCAATCAGATTCGCGCCAAATGCCACGTTGCGCACCGTGACAAAATTTCTGACCTTGCAGGGTGGAAAAAGCGGCCGGATCGGTTCTACTTCAATCGCCTGTTCGATCCGTATATCAAGAAGGAGTTTGATGTTATACCATCGACGGATGTGAGGAATGGTGAGTCCTTTGGAGTCTTGTTTGAGTCATTTGAATAACGTAAGCGCGTTCTTGGGGTCAAAAGTTCCAGATGAGGTTCGAAACACGCTCATCAGCCGCTACGAGTATGTCGTAGCGGAGAAGGAGTTCATCCCAGACCTTACGGATGGGATTCGTTTGTGTGTTTCCTGCACAGAATGGTGTCCGAGGTTCGTGTTTTTAGTGTTTCACTTATTTGTTGCCTTCTCATAATCCTACTTTAGCCCGGATTCGGTACAGTGCGACCGGTGCAAGAACTACTTCCACATGGGATGTGTTCAGCCACCACTCCTTGCCAAACCCTCGAGAGGTTATGGCTGGACATGCGGTCCGTGTTCTAAGAGGCACGAGGAGGAGGTAGATGGACGGGGTGTCCGTCACGGAACCCCCGGTGCTAGACCAGGAAACAAATCGAACGCACCAGCCGTTCGTGGTCGAGGGCGCCCGAGGAAAGATCGAACTCAGGCTGAGAAAGAGGAGAACATGACGGTTAAGCATTTCAAGATGTGGCCTTTTAGGTATTTCGGGTGAGTGGTTGATTCCTTTGGCTCTATCTTGCGTTTTCCTTTTGGTGTACGTGACTAACATTCGATACGACATAGAATGTATACCGTGGCGGAGGATACTTTAGGTGGGCAGTTCTCATGTTCTTTGATAGGAGTTGATTTTGAGTTCGACGATCCCAGATCCCGAGGATCTCATCTTCTGTAGGGCTGCGACCCGCGTTGGACCCAAGTACCAGCCTTTATACCCAGAGTTCGGCAGCCAGCACATCGGCCCGGATGAGGAACGGGGAGAAGACAAGACCGTGGAGGTTTTGAGTGCATTGCACGACTTCACAAGTGCAGAATGTAAGCCATGCCATATCTTCTTGCACGAACAAACTCACTGACAACAATGCTTTAGTTGACGAAGGTACGTTTTCCGCAGTGCTTTAACAGCTTCGGACTTCGGCTTACGGGGCCGTCAGTCGCGAAATGCTTGGCGAGCATCGTAAACGAGCGGGTAGGCAAAGGAAGGCCAGATCCCAGTGGAGTTGACTTCTTAACTGAAGCCATCCGGCAATTGACCGATGCATCTATCAACGGACGCCCTTTGACTTCCGTCACAATAAGGACCATTGAGGCACCGCGTCATGAAAAGGTATTACATAGAACGAATCTACCTCCTATGCTGTATCTGATCGACCTGGCTATTAGTGGAAAACACACCCGACGAAACATTACACGGATCACGACTGGACCGAAAACGAGAAGGAGACTTTCGAGGAGTCTATCAATGCTTACGGTGCTGAGTTGCGCTCTGTCCGTGATGACCTAGTGGTCAAGTCAATGCCCGAGGTTGTACGGTACTACGGTCATTGGAAGAGGTACGATTACCCTCACCCTCTTACCCTACGCAGCGATAGTAACTGCATCTTCTATCTAGTCAAAAGCTTGGCGAACAGAACAAAAAGCTTCGTGAGGACGGTCCACCCCCCGAACCCACCTTCGCTCGTTACAAGTCACTCGAGTCAACCACCGAGGGTCAGACAGTTGGTCCGTCGGAGGATGCTGACGACGCTTCTGTCGTGGCGGCCCCTTCCAAACCTCCCAGTTGCGGAGCTTGCAGGACGAAAGAGTCTAAGAAGTGGTGGAAAGCACCCAAAGGACTTCAATCCAGCTTCCTTTGCGATAACTGTGGTTTGAATTGGCGCAAGTACGCCGACCTCAACGTCAGACCAGTGAGGGAAGAGTCTCTTCCTGCGCAAAAAGCGAAGACGTTGGAGAAGAGAGAGGGATCGCCGCTGAGTGCCCCGTCGACAAAACGGGTCAAGGTTAGTCTGATCAGCGATAGCTACCGCATATACTTATCCCAATCATTGCGGTGTAGACCTCCAGCTCTGGTTCTGTGCAATCCACCCCCCCTCCGCCATCGAACGTACCGCAGATACGTTGCAGTGCTTGCATGAAGAACGGTCCTGTCGGACGAGTACTCAAGTGCACCAAGTGCGGTTTCCAGTGCCATGCTGGTAGGTACCCTTCTGAACTTTTAAGTCAACCACAACCTCACAGTGTCTTATCTCTCAAGCATCATGTGGGGCGACAGTAGACCCGTCGGAGGTCGACAGGTGGGAGTGCGACTTGTGTCGGAACGACGAAGCATTGGAGGCTTCAGTGGTAAGCATCAGCTCTCTACATGAAGGTATAAAGCCCTGATCCATGTATGAAGTATCATGACTGCCTTCTTTGTCCACGAGAGCGACCTATCGACGGGAAGACCTTCGGGCCATCGCCCGATACTTTCCTCAGAGCGTGTAAACCGACTGAGGGACAAGGTTGGGCACACGTTCTGTGTTCTGTTTTCATGCCTGGTCTGGAGTTCACGGATTCGGGTCATCTGAAGGCAGTAGAAGGCCTGAGCACCCTTCCTCCCCACCGTTGGACATCGGTAAGTACCGTCGGATAATTCCTTGTCTATCCCGACTTATACGTTGTCCTCATCTGCAGAGATGCTCGATCTGTCGCGAAAAGGAAGGCGCTGTCGTCAGATGTTGGCATTGTAGCAAGGATTTCCACGTCTCTTGTGCTTGGAGCGCGGGCTACAAATTCGGTTTCGAGAATCAACCAGTCAGTCAAACCTTTCCGCTTTCTTCACGTGACAATTTCTTAACGATCATGTAGGTTAAAAGCAGTCGCAGGGAAACTACAACTACTGCTACGTTCCAAGGTGAATCAGGCCTAATGGCCGCGGTGGTCATCTGTAAGGACCATGACTTCGCCAAACGTCGTATATACGATATATGCGAAACAGACGAAGGAGGCGAGGTACGTCTTCCCATGCAAGTCTTCTTGGACGCGAACCTTACCTTGCTGCTAGTCCGCACTCCAAGTCTACTGCCGAGCCTATAAACAAGCGCCCATTGCCGAAACCTACGGGCTTCTTCGCAAAGCACGACGACTCGACCAAATTCTCAGCATTCAGCTAGAGACACCGCTCCCCGACCCGACATTGGACAACATCTCATGTTCTCAGTGTCAGACCCAGTATACCCCCGCCTTTTACCCAACTGATACCGGCGCATGGCTCTGTCATGCTTGCAACTTCAAGTCTCTTCCACCTCCCCCTGCAGCCACAGCTGACGTTGATATGGGTCCGCTCGCTGCGACCACTCCGATTTCGTCGCCTTCACCAGAACCCATGGACGGCATTCTGCCCACACCCAATGGTGTTCATACCGTCCCCCCAGCGCACTAGAGCTGCACTCTAACGTATCTCTCCTCCGATCATGATCTCCGTTCCGCTACGAATACGACCTAGAGATTGTCCGAACAGCGAAAAAATGGTTGCGGTTGTGCAAGATTCCTAGAATACAATGACAGCATACATATCAAAGCAAAGAGATGGCAGTATAGGGAAAAAAGGCATAAATAATGAATAGTAAAGTGTAGCTCCAGATTAGTTATTTCATGCTTTCGTTCGCTTGTAAAATAGGACGTATGCTTTCTGGCTCTGTTAATGGGAATCGTGTTAATATACTGGGTTTTCGTTGCGTGAACGGCGGGGAAAAACACGTACGACTACTTGCTTGGTGTCCACAGGTTTGATCACACTGTCATCACAGTACATCCATCCTCCTCTCGACCCGACGAAAGCAGTATCTGTATTGGGTAGAGTGTTAGAGCACAGCACTGCAAGGAAGCGAGTGAGGAAGACGTACAATGTCCGCTGCTGAGGTTTCCGACATGATTTGTAACGCCATACAAATCATACTTGTACGGGGGGAGCTGAGTGCGTGGGTCATCAGGTGAATACTGCATCTGCCCGCGATCTACCCCCACCGGTAAGGGAGGAGGCATGTAGGTGGTGAGGTCTAACGATTTCACAGGGAAGTCCACGAAGGTGTCTATCTTATCCGAAAACCGGCCGTTCGCCTCGAAACGTTTGATATGAATGACGAGAATGGGAGGTAGGCGCGCGAGCGAAAGCTGTTTAGACGCGCTTTGTTTCGTTTTGCAACGAGGACAGTCCCTAGCAAATCGGATCAGCGAAAAAAGGTATGTGGCCTCGTTCCTTTCATCATACACACCAAGCGTCGCCTTTCTCCATCAACTCTGTATTGAAGAAAGCATCCAGACATCGCTGCAGTGGAACCTTGCCGCTCCTCCCATGTGGTATCGGAACCGAAAGGATTGAGAACGTGTTGTACGTAGTCGAAGTCTATCAGAAGTCAAAGGTGAGCAAGATTCAAGAATATTACGACGAGACCCTGAGCACCTTTAGACATGTCAAACACTTCATTTGATTCCTAAATTGACCCTGGAAGTAATCCACGATGATGCTATCGTTCCTCTCCTTCCACGCCCTCCACTCTTGCTCGCTCGCAATCTGCGGAGGTAGCCGTTCAAGTTCTTCCTCCTGCTCTGGTGTCCGATTCCACTGAGGTCGGTGTATTATCCTGTTCAGATCTTCATGTATTCCGTCCAATAAGAACGAGAGGAACTCCTGCGAATCATGCTGATCGGAGCCAATGTATTGAGAATTAAGTGTACAGATAGTTTTCTTCAATACGAATCAGTCAATACCAGTACCGGAAGTAGAAACACCATGAACATACCCTGAAGTCGGTGGGTGTCAGATAGGGGAGCTCGTTACCCCACATAGCATGCACCAATTGCGCAAACGAAGATGTCAGTCGACCCTTGCTCCCCAAAGGATTAACATGGTTAACAGCAGTCTTCCATCTACCCTCTGAAAAGGAAAAAGAGCGCTGGATCAGTTAGGGCACAATAGAGGCGGAGCCGACAGCCTCACCAGTAAAGAATCTCGCAAACGGCGGAGAAGCACTCAAACACTGAATGGGAGCATTCATGTAACAAGTATTCCCCATATTCTTCAAACCCGACATTCCGATGGGCACATCTGGCCAGTACCTCACAGGCCAATCGGAATCTATCCTTGGTGGTGTCGGCGCCATCAGCTTCTTTCCGGGAGACGAGGGTCGTGGGGAAGAGTAGCCCTGGCTTATCCGCGAACGGTTCTCCTGCCGGTCGAGGACAGGCGACGCGACGGCTGGTGGTGGTCGAATGGTGTGTTGGGACGGCAGTTCTGGGTACTCTATGGGTGCTCTATGTAAGCCAGAGACAGCCTCCTGTGACTGGTCGATGTAGTCGCTTCGTCGTCTAGAGAGGGGTGGGTTCACGGATGCCTGGGGTGGAGAGGTGATGTCGTATTGAGTTGGAGTGAAAGAAGAGACAGAGGATGACGCGGAGTGTCCAGCAGTCGACCGGTGGGCAAAGGATGGGTATGTAATGGAGGCGCCGTTCATCAGAGGTGAGCTGGGTTGGGATGTTACCTAAAGAGTGTGTTAGAATGTGTTCCGCCTACGCGGCATACCAAAGTTACGAGACTACTCACATTTTCGTTGATTGTCTGTTGAGAGAAAGCCATTGTAGAAGACATCGGGGCTCTCGATAGTGCCGGGCGTCGCGTGAGAGAACTATCGGACGGCGAAAACCGACCAGGGACACCGGGAATTCCAGAGTCAGCGGGCGTTCTAGGAATGACGGTGATTGGTAGGATATTAGAAAGTGAAGAGATAACAAGACGCACCTGGAATGCATGGGCCGCTGATCGAGAGAGTAATTGCTTCTATGGTCAACTCTTCCTAACCCTGGGCCGTGCGGACTTGATTCTGCTCTACTTCGTCCAGACCCCGACGTTGCTGTACCAGAACTACTGGCGACAGAGGGCTGCCAGAACTCGAAAGGCTGGCCAGATGGCGATCCTGACGAATGGCCGTTCGACACCGACATATTACGCGATCTTGAGGAAGCCAGTGGACCACCATTTGCAAACGGGTTCTTCGAGGGACTGCGGGAGATAGACGGTGATATTATCGAAGGCGACGATGGCGGAATAGGTATCTGTTGTGCTGCTGCACCGACATTGACTCCAGAACTTGTGCTAGCGCTAGCACTTGCACTTGCACTCGCTGACCCAGACGACATAAACGATATCCCGAGCTCCGAGCTTCCTTCGACTTCATGTTCTCCCATATCTGCCTTCCAGGCCTCCAAACCCCCTTCCAGCACCATTGGTGGTCGCTTGAGGAACTTTTTGAACGCGTTCGTGTAAATTGCGGAAACGAGCACGTTCAACAACGCCTGGTGATCTCCAACATCTGTCGAATCCTGGTCATAAACAACCACCAAGTCCCACATCTCGCGATTCTTGAATGTCGCCGCCTCCGAGCTCGACATTGCATATTCCAACGTATCACCAGTGACACCTTCTTTCAACAGAGAAGGTTCTACACAAACAACCGCTGCGGCGCCACTCGCTCTGATGTGACCCTTGTCGAATTCCGCCCGTTCCCTGACATCCAATAGAAGGACTTTGTGGTCTTTCATGTACTCCTTGAGCTCCTTGGACGTTGCCGTGTTCTTCTTCGGGATATCGGATTTGGCCGACAAAATTCCGTTCGAATAAGAAGGACTTGAGGAGATAGGGTGATGGTGCCCATTACCAATTGTGGCAGCAGTCGATGCGGACGTGGAAGTGGACAAGTTGGAAGGTTTAATTGGAATGGTAGGTTTGGGTTGCGCAGCGGAGGGAGAGGCGGGTCTACTGGTAAAGTTATTGGCGGTTGGCGTTATCGGAGTGCTTGATGGTCTCTCCATTGGGACTATGAAGTTGCGTAACGCCGCATGAGGTGTTGGAGATATAGGTGACGATTCGCCTCCGAGTTTGGAAGACTTTGAAGAGGCTGAATGGTTCGATCCTGTGCTTCGCCCCGTAGGCACCGAAGGCAGCGTAAAAGTGGCGTTTTCTTCTATCTCGTCAATGGAAGGGAATTGGGTGTTGAACTCTGATAGGGTATTGGATAGCTTGGGTGATGATGAAGGAGATGAAGTAGGAGATGGAGGACCAAATGTTGAGGGTGGAACGAAGGAATGAGGTGAACCTGAAGATGTCGATGCCGACGGACCATGCAATGCGGATGTAAGGGATGATATTGACGGTGCAGACATCAATGGAGTCGGTGTCAAAGGAACAGATGGTTGTGATGGTTTAGAGGAAATAACTGGTGACGGCGGTATCGGTACAGATGATGTCTGTGGACTGGGTGGGTTATGGTGGCCTTGAGTGGACAGCCGCTTGTTGGTTGATATCGAGAGGCCACTAATCCGTAGCGATTCCATTCGTTCTGCGATACTTGGCAGTCCACCTCCACCTGAGCTGCCATCGGAACCGTTGTTCTGCTCAACACCATTGACCCTGTGATGATGAATATGAGCATGAATGATTAGCTCTAGGGCTGTGAAACGCACGGCTTGTTCTCTCTTTCTTCCTTCTCAATTGCCCTCAATTTCTCCTCGACAGCGGAAGTGCGTTTCTTGAGCTCGTCCCCGTATCCCTGGAGGACAATTTAGTGATAACGAGAGAAGCTCAAATAGGCCACGTACTGCCATAAATTCCATTATTATCTTCTGCACATCCTTCTGTCTCCTCGAATCTGACTGTTCGAGTATGTGATTGACGAGACATGCAGCTTTCGTATAAGCACTCAGTGCATCTTTCAAGTCCCCACTCCGGTCGCAGTCCCTGCCCAATTGAAATTGTGTCTTGACTTGATTGAGCAGAGCAACCGCAGAAGCCCCCTTTGAGCTCGTTCGAACAAGTTCTTTCGCATTTTCCTTTATTTCACGGACTGTATCTCGGTCCTCTCGATGTTTCGATGGGCCGCCGTTCGGCAACGCTACACGAAGAAATAGATGAAAAAATAGGTCTTTTCTTCCACGAAATTGTCCACTTACAAGGTAGAGAGAAGTTGGGTCCATTTGGAGAGGCTGGTAGGATGCCTGGCATCAATACGAAATTTCGAAAAGGAGGAGATTTAGCAGGAGCTCATAGAAAGGTGGTCGGAGGCGACAATAAAGCAGTTATGTAACGCCTCTTGTCTTTGTACCAACTTGTTTGCGCGCTTTGCTCACTGTCCAGGACGACGTCAAAGAACCAAATTTCGAAACGAAAGTTGATGCGTAGGGATGGATGTCGAGGATAGAGGTTGTATCTCAGTCTGTCACTTTCCTCCACTTGGCTCCGCCCGCAGCAAGCTCAGGAGCGGTGACGAGAATTACAAGCCGACCAAAGTCAATTCAGGCCATTTCTAGTCCCACGGCGCTTCACGGTTACCTGATAAATCTGAAGCTGGCCTCATGTTATCAGAATAAAGATGGAAAGTCGGGATCAAGCTTCAGACCCGACTGTGGGGGCAGAAGATTATCGGTGATAGGCGCGATGAGCTTTTAAAATCATTAGAGAATTATGAGAATCGATTGGGTGCGCAGTCTCGAAAAGTCCATGCTGTTATCATGAGGCAGCTGCGAGGCTTCATTTAAGCTGAACCGTGTCTAACACTCTGGCTTCCCCCACCGCTCCCTCCGTCACCTCGTATCCCCTCCCATACCATCTCCCTATGCCTCGAAGACATGTCTACTTACTTTTCTAATGCCCGACACACGACGATAGGAGCCAATGCGGACTTCCAGACCGTGGCGGGAAGTGCTACGATCACAAACCATTACCACAACTCGGAGAGAGAAGATTTGATTACTGTGGTGAGTGCCAGTCCGTGTCATTATCAGTTGCAATTCTTGACGTCGTCTCCAGCACGGAAGGACCATTAGAAGAGTAATCGACGGCGATATCATCTTTCGACGCCATCTATCGTACAAGATCTTGTGTATCAACATCAAGCCGAAGGGGGCGTCAACATCACGAAAGCCACAGGTAGTCAAAGTCAAGAGAACTTCGCAAACAGCCGAGATATTTGGATATCCGGGAAATTTCACTGCTACTACTTTTGAGCTAGTCGATGAAAGTGATCGAGACAACTTCGAGAAGGTAAATACCAGTATTCGGATAGGTCAGATTGTTCTGATGACTAACTTCAGATAACGAAGAAAGTCCTCGAGACAGCAATGTGCCGGCGGTGAGTTGGCGCGCCATTCATAAGTTTTAGGTCGCTATAATGGAATGTTGCAGATCGGTGCTACTCGTCCAGATTTTTGCGGTGGCTAAGTCGAATGTGTTGACGTTGATAGCTCACGACGGTAGGTTCTTTTTCTGGGAATTTGATTGCGGGCAGTACTGAAAGGCTGTAGAACTCACGGATGGACACGAATTCATCGGTCGATATCGTCGGGAAAAGAACTGGATTGTATTTTATTTCCTTCATTATACACTAGTACGTTCAATTTTTGAGCTTCCTGTCACAGCCGACGAGCGTCTTCAGAATGTTGCAGCCCGATTTTTGCGCGCCAACGAGGGTCTGGCACTTCCTGTGAGCAACTGATGTTAGTATTAGCTAGCTACTCATAATGGAAAGCAGGTTACCCATCGTTTGAGTAATTGGTCTTACAATCTCAAAACTTGGTCCTGGCAGTATGACCTGATTTCAGTCTTCCTCTCACCACGGAGCGCAACAGACCTTGAGCTGGGCTTGAGCTCTAATTGCTTAGCCCCAGTTTGCCAAGACACCAACGAAACCATTGCTTGCATCAAGGAAAACTTTGACGACTTTTTGTACCTCACTCTGCCATTTAAAAAGGCGTGGGGCAGCCTGTCATACTACGTTCGATATGGCCTTCTGACGCTGGGGGCCGTCGTCGACTCCAACGAACCTGACATCCTTGCTCATTTCTCTTCCACTCCTACCCCCGAGTGGTACTGCAAGAGCATCAACACCAAGGTCAAAGTCACTTATTCCAGCGCATGTATGTCCCTAAACAACTCCACCCTTGTAAAACTGACCGCTTTGATCCCAGGGCGAGTTGACATTTCATTCCCGGCCAAACTTGGTGATGTCCAAGTGAATCTTGACTTTTGCTTGCACTTCCCGGAGGAGGGCCGAAGTCGACTTTGTTGCGCCTATCTCTGCCAGTCCCTAGGCTCCTGCTACAATCACTCTGACGATGTAAGAGATGTCGGTCAGTAGCAAAATGCCCCTCTATATAATCCTGCTTTCCCTGTCTGATGTACTCTTCCCCATAGCTTATATTGACAGTGTTGGGTTCTGCCTCGAGGGTAACTTCGACCAGGTCCCCTCGACCTTCCTGACGCCAGCCTACCTCTTCGTCCCGCCATTACGAGCCGAACTCGTCAACGGCATGTATTGCGTTAATTATCCACTCCCTCGAAGCTTATTCTACTGGTCCCATGACCCGCTCGGGAGACAAGCCATTGCCGAGGAGGATTGGGAAAAATTCAAGATCCCTGAGTTGAGTGTGGGGAAGTACGTTGGCTCATTGAGGAGTGAGCCGAATTACAGAACCGCACGGGAATATCTTCGCTCAAGGAATTATGACCCGGATGGCAGACAATACGCTCTTGATCATGGATATCCCAAGCTGATAACTGGCGAGTAGCCCCTCACTCCCTCCCTGCGACGCTACACTGACCCGTTTGTTCTCAGGTGATCCCCACGAGACTGCCATGATGGCCAAGGGTATCTACCCAAATACGTTAATGATAAAAGGGATACAGAAAGTTCTTGACTTTCTTATATCGACTGCGCCGCCTTCTTTCTTAGCAGAGGAATCTTCAGCCAAATCTCGCCAATTCATGTCAGATACAAGTACCGATACATCTCACGTTGAACTTGAATACTCAGACTCAGACTCAGAGCCCGAAATTCTTTCACCGACTCGACCAAAGGATAACTCACGTACAGCTCGAACTCACTGGGCCAAACCTGGTTTCCTGAAAAAGTGTTGTATGTATATCTTCACGTCCGCGTCTATTAAGTACAAATCCTGATACAAGACATCCTCAGATAACTTTATGGCACAAGCGGATGCCTTGGATTATTCCGTGGTTGCATGCTAAGTACTATGAACATTGAATCCTGTACTTTCGACCGTTTAGGCTTTTCCCTGCTCTTAGATACATGTATATCTATTCGGTATATGGTGTGGGCTCACGGTCCATCGGAGGTGCGTGATGAAGACATACTTTTGTGAAAGTAAACGAGGCCATTCGAGCCCAAACCAGTCGCCTCGAACGACTCGGATAGCTAGACACATCAGGATCCATACGTATTTGACGACAGTTCGGCCTACACATCGTATCGGCTCCCTGCACAGCATGAAGTGAAATTAAAGGTTCGGACGCGAAATTCGTGAGGGCGACACTGGCCAAAGTCCTCGAAGCTGTCGAGTGAAATCAGAGCGGCGAGAAATATGACGGTTTCTTGATGAGTTGAAACAAAGAACCCGAGACGCAAGAGGCGAATTGAGGGACAAAGGAGGGCACGAGATGAGACGGTGGAGGCGCAGGAGTTTCAGAACGAACTTGTCAGCCTGTCGCAAACAAAATACTTGAAAGACGAGGGGATAGCCCATGATGAGTACTGAGAACGGAGGAGTATAATTCGTCGATTCGAGTCTGTACATCCCCATAGATGCTGTGGCATGGCACCGTGAAAAGCTGCCAAGTTTCGGTAGACATTTGTTGAGAGAAGAAGTCAATAGCCTACGACCTGAAGAACTCCGTGTGGGGGTGCTGGGTGTTTCGATCAGCCAGTAGCATCCGATGTTCTATGTCCCGCGGGGTGTCTGGTGAGATCCAATGTTGAATGGTCCCACTTGGACTGCGATAGCTTTTCCGAGGTCGCCAATCTCGAATTCAACGAAATTGCCAGTGGTACGGAGAACGCAAGTAGCTGAGATAGTCACGTCCAGAGCCGATAAACATCGAATGAGCGGCCTTCAATAGTATTCCAAAGGGGACTAGAGAACACTCCGAGCTTAGCAGAGCTTTGGTTACTTCCCGTTCAGCAGGACAGTCCCAGGACTGACTGTCCAGACTCCGCAAGGGGACCTTAGCGCGATGACCGTCAAGATATCGCAGAGTCTGAGGTGCAAAAACGAATAACAACCTGTAGAGAATGTTCGCGACTCCTCGTGGTCATGGGCAACCTCAATTCACGCGTCGCCGTCGCGCGCGGCAATGAAAAGCTCAGGAGTTGTGGCTGTGTCGCCGACATTCTCGCTTGACCTCCACCTCGCCTCCTTTGCCGAGAAAAAACGTCGGAAGAGTTGGATATGCGGGCTGAGTGCGACAAAAGGTGGGTCACGTACTCTATCAAGGATGAACTTAGCTGACGAGCTCGGCTTGCATGGCTTTTTCTTTCAACCGCTGAGGACAGATGACCTTGACGAGCGGTTCAAAGTTACAGTACCCACCGGCTCCAATAGGGATCGAGAAGACATCCGTTTGGTCTCCGTATTGGACAGCACAGTAGCCAATTGAAGTGAAAGCAGCGCAGCGATGACCCGCAAGACGTCAAAATGTTCAACAGGCCAATCCTATCTCCAGCCCAGAGTCAAGAGTTCAAAGGTTCCGCGGCCGCAGTGGAGAACGCGCAGATACCCACGGATTCATCGACTCCGAGAGCAACGAACGAATGGAGAGGGTTTGCCGCTTCTCGCTAGCATGTCATTGACAGTGGTCCCGAGACCTCGTCCTGTGACTTGCGACGTCTTGCCTATATATACTTTAGGGACTCTGGGGTAAGAAGAGCCAATCTCTATCATTACCACATCCCATTCATCATCATGCCAGTGCCTACACTACCACCATTCCCCGAAGACGTCCCTACCCATGCTCTTTTGATCATCGACTATGAACAACTCAAGGCCGGAAACCAAGACGAGATCGACCGTCTCTGGGGTGCTGCAACTGGCCTTGGGTTCTGGTAGTAAGTTCGAGTCTCGTACTCGTCGTGCTCACACCAGATGCTGATATGTTGTTATACAAGCTTGAAGAACCATGGTGTTCAAGAGGTAGTCGACAGGATGTTCGACATGGGAGAGGCAACCATGAAACTCCCATACGAAGAGAAGATGAAATTCGAACAAGGTGACGAAGGAAGATCCTTCGGGTGAAGACATTCCCCTTGACGCACAACAATTGTACTAATTTGGTCTTGGGGACACAGATACAAAGCAGCCGGTGCCAACGCCGTCGATGCTGCCGGAAACCTCGACACCGTCGAGTTCATCAACATCGCCAAAGACGATGCTTACGCCTGGCCCAAGGTCGCCCACCGCACTTACCCTTCCACCGTCAGCGAAAAGATGGACGAGACCGTTGTCCCGTTCGTAAAGAAGTCGACGGATATTAACACCACTCTCCTCAACATCTTCAACACCAAGCTCGGCCTCCCCGAGGGCGAGTTGGCCAAGAGGCACCAGGATTTGGAGTATAGCGGAAGCGAAGCACGAACAATTAAGAACCCGGCGAAGATGCCCAAGGAACGAACGGCTCTTGGAGCTCACACCGACTTCGGTAGTTTGAGTTTCTTGCACAACAGGCTTGGCGGCCTGCAAGTCCTGCCTCCTGGAGTGGACGAATGGCAATACGTTAAGGTGCGTACTAAGTATCGCTCGCTGCACGAATGGGGGAATACGAAACTCATGAAATCATTCTCCTGACAGCCTATTCCGGGACACGCTATTTGCAATGTAGGAGATGCCTTGGCGGTACTCAGCGGTGGTATCTTGCATTCCAACATCCATCGTGTCGTGTGCGTATGCTATCTCTTATCGTTTCTTTACAGTCAGCTAATCTACCTTTCTCCTCCGGCTTAGCCCTCCCCCTGGCGCTCAAGCAGGGCAGGAGCGGTGGTCCCAGGTGTTCTTCACTCGACCCGGAGATTCGACCATTTTGGAGCCTCTCGCGGCCTTGAGCCCCTCGATCGCGGAAGCCGTCAAGAAGAACACGGAGAAGAAGTTGGATACCGGTGGCGTTACCGCTAGCGAATGGTTCGCAAGGCGCATCAAGAACCAGAGGATCAAGAACAGGACGGTGAGCGGTTCCGTGACCTAACTGGGGTCTTCTATCGTGAGCTGAATATATGCGCTGTTTTGTAGGGACCGGAGACCTGGGAAGCCAGTCGTGGTACCGAGCAAGGTAGGGCTTAGGCCTTACCCCACTATCCACATATGTCATGTCATTGAGGGTCTACGATGGAGAATAAGGGAACGTAGGGTTTTTCATTTCGTTTTCGTTCACTTGTAGAAATAACTGTAACTGTAATCTTTGTAAGATTGTTGCTTTTTCACGTACTACAGGCTGCTGTTCCGTTCCAGTTCGACAAAGTGAAGAAAGGTATCGAAGAGTGCCTGTAACCCAAAATCGTACGTACAGGCGGGCTGGTATAAACATCAGAGATACTTCGAAAACAGCATATGTGAAGTCTATCTTGGGTCCCACTCTAATTCATACCGCAACGGAACCTTGAGTTGCGGTGTGGTATCAGGTAGATCCTTGATCTTCTCCCCCAACTTTCTTGAGAAAAAGTTGCGCACAGTCCGATACGACAGTCGGTAGAAGCCGTAACCAGACTCCAACTCGTCCTTTGCTTCTTGAGATCCCAAGAACTCGTCAGCTCACTCGTCCGCAAGTAATCCGTGAGATTGCTAGTTCAGCGCGCCTGCAATGTTCACGACATCCTGTTCGCAACACCCAAACAAGTCAGTCATGAGGACCTCTTGGACTATGACGTCGCGTGTCAGATGGAAGAGCTGTTCTGAGACCATGGATAGAATTTGCTCTTCCCCCGCGAGGAAGGTGTAGGAAATTTGACGAAGTCCAGTCCAGGACGCCACTGGCCTGTCGAAAAACCGGGAAAGCGCGCTGTCAAACCGGGCTTTGAACTTCTCATAGGACTCTTGAGAATTGAACGCAGATTCGTCCACAGCCCAGTATGCAGAGTCGTAGTTGTCGATGAGAACCACGATCGTGTGCTTTCCGTCCATTATGGCATCCTAGTTTCATGGAAAAGAAACTGTTGAAACGGTAGAATGTGAGGTTTGAAGGAAAAGGAGGATTTACCAAAATGTTATCGAACGTCTTTGCTGCAACCGTAGCCTTCAACTCCTCCCATCTCTTGTCAATAGAGTCTAAAAAGTGGTACTTATCCACGAATCTCCGCAGTCCTTCGTTGATCACGTCGTTCATGACAAAGTTTTCCGCCTCCACGTCGAGACCACCAAAGTCTAGCTCAAGCACCCAGCACGTATTCTACCGCCACTCACCATTGATAGCTTCTGTATACCGGAAATTATCTTCAAATTCATCTCTTTGAAGATTGTTGAAGTGGTATTTGAACATCGAGACCATCGTCGACTTTCCGTAGCCAGATGGAGCCCTCAAAAGAGAGGACGTGTATCCTCGCGTAAGCTCGAACTGGGGCGTTCGGTCGAGGTAAAACATGTAATTCACGACTTCTTTGAAGTCCGTAGAGGTCGAAGATAGCTGTATACATACACGTCGAAGAGAAAAAGTGAGATAGGGGTCTTTGACAAGTGAGAAAACGGAGACAGACTTCATTTGGACGTTCTTGGACTGTCTGCTTCAAGCATGATGGGTAGACTACCGAGAGAACGGGACGCGGCGATGAAGATGGCAGTGGTGGAAGTGATGGATTATAGTCAATGGTTTTTGAGATGTCGTCGGACTCGGCGTCATTATCAACGACCGATTCTATGCTAAAATCAGTCGGATGATTCATATACTCGCCCTCTCGGATTGTCAATTCTGCTGCGCCAGGAGAGGACGAAACGTGAGGGTGCAAAGAAGCGGAAGGATTTCGTTGAACCGGGGACATGATGGTGGTACAATGGCAAGAACTTTGTTACGCCCGGCACGGTCTCTTGTTGAAATTTCTGAAAACGCGCCCGCGGTTACCAGGCCCCTAAATACACTGACGTCTCCGACCTCATTATTGCTCATACAACTCTTTTATCATCCACCAAGACTGTGACCATCATGCCCTTCTCGTCTAGCCTCTTCAATGGCTCATAGATCGACTCCTCCACCGTCCCATCTAAGATGTGTAGTACGGCCGTCCGCAACCTCTCCGTGCTGTACGAAAACAAATCGCCGTTAGGCCTATTCCACCTGGACTTGACCATGTCAACGAAAGCTCGGTGCGCATCGAAATGGGATTGTACACCAATCTTGAGGTACGTAAAGTTTGGGCAGGAGCGGGGATTGTGTAGAGAACTCATTCGCTCCAAACATAGGGACTTCGAGACGTCGGAGGAAGGATTCGGTAACCGTTTTCCGGAGCGTCTTTGGCCGATCCAGTTCTATCTGGCGCCGCTTCGAGACTTCATGGCTGGACGCAAACAACTCGCAAAGGGTGAATGACCGAAGGAAGGGGGTGTTTCTGAGTACCAAAACCACTTCCGTTTCCTTCAAAGGAATCCCTTCGAGAGCTAAGGTCGTCAGGGTACATCCCAAACGGTCCAAAAACTGGAGGAAGACATCGCGTGGCCATGATCCAATCGAGAACGTCAGCTCCTCTCTGTCCATCAGTGGCAAGGGCTCCAGGAATGAGATGGTGAGGTTGTTAAGGGAAGGGAACTTCAAGTCGCGGATGGAATCGTGCAATAAAGCGTAAAACCCATCTGCGCAGTAAAGCTGAATGGAAAGTGTCTCGAGGTTGGATTCCACAAGTTCTGGTCGTTCCTCGCTGGATACATAGCGCTCTAAATTAAGCAATCCTGCGTTTGCTTGGCCGTAATAGACGAGCGTTTTGAGGTCGTGGCCAAGTCGTAATGCTTCGAACACTGATTCGGGAGAACGTGTATTGTCGAAGGCCAACTTGAGATGATAAACTCCGTCCCATGGCACGTTATCCTCGAAGTTCAGTGCTTCTAACCCTTCCCCATATATAACGTTTCTGAGGCGATACAAGTGACAGAAGTAATCAAAAATCACTCCGGCTTGCGTTGGCGATAAGGCAATAGTTTCGAGTATGGGAACTTGAACAGCAACAATCGCCTCCGTGGCCATCACAGGGCTCACCCACGTGAAGTCCACCTCACGCCATCGAGCTGCGTGTTCCACTAGCACGCCGAACGAATCGTAGCTCGCATCGAGTTTGTCGTCATCCCATCCTCCACTCAGCCGAAGTGATAGGGGGTGTTGCCTGGAACGTTCAAGGATGAGATTTACGGAGTATTGAGTTCGCACTTCCAAATCGAGGGAAATGTTGGCCCATAGCTCGGGCGAATTCAGCACAAGTTCCCTCCACCTCCCACACACACCACTGAGATGGAAGGGGACGGCCGACCCACGGAATTCGTCATCATTGGGGTCTGTGACACACGCGAATCCAAAGATACGCCGAAGAATTTCTGTAGGGAGTTTCCGGATGGGGGAGAGAAGAGAGCTGTAACGAGCTATATTGCGTCGAAGAACCGCCTGTCGCTCACGCAAGCGTTCAATGCAGTCTTCGAACTGGATCACGTCGTACTCCGCGTTCCGAATGTAATGGGATAGCTCTTGTGGTAGAATTGGAAGGGTTATGCACGTCCTGAGCGCTCTCCATAAGTCGTCTGGTGTCATTGGTTCTTTCAATGCGCGTCGTTCGATGCCACGGAAATTTGGTCCATTGTTCAGGGTACACTGAGGGAAAAGAGATGGAATTATGAACTCCGAGGAACTGATCAGGATCAAACAGTGGGGACGATACCTGAGTTGTCGGCTCCAGCCTATTGGGAGAGCTGGAGAAAAACGCAGGCGCTTAGTCCGGGCGTCAATGCTTCTCTTTGGGACCTCCATGACCAAACATTCATCGGAGATTCTCCACTCCCCTTTTCCCTCTTTCCTCCAAGAAGGGACTGCTTTTATAGCCAAAAAAATGACTTGAAGGATCTGAGAAGGACTGGACCAGTGCCAGTGGCAAGGCAGTTCACTTTAGTATCCGCAGGTGAGGGAATATCTGGGGCCTGCTTTCCTTGTATTCGGTTGCTGAGTTATCTATTATTCATAGCCTGTTCACGAATCTCAAGCGTAAAGACATGTACTCGAGCCTCTCAGCTTGCCTGAAAGCTCACAATCGAACCAACATTGGTACGCAACCTTCCAAGTGCTTCTAATCTGTGCTGACCACCATTCGACGCCCATAAGGACATGAACGCGATCAAAGACGACGAAAAGCTATTACTCAAGGATCAAGATCTTACCTTCCACGGCGCATCTACGACTGCCATCTATCCTGCCTCTACTCTCCGTTTCGTCCATCTTCCTCGTTGTTCACGTTGGATCGCAATGTAAGACGAAAAATAAAGCTGCTGCAGTCTTGGGCTTGAGGCCGTCGTTGGGGACAGGTTGATGAGGAAAATAGATGTATTGAAGAGCTGGAGACCATGAGGAGGTAGAAGGGCATGGAGTAACCAAAGACCGGGCTCACCACGTCGTGAAATGAATATGTTCGACACTGGAGCTTCAGGCAGTAATTCTTCTCTGCCTTTTTGTCTGTCAAGATCCACTAGGACGCACTTGCAATACCACACGATTCAGTCCGGACTACCGATACCCGCTGTCGAGAAAGGACTACGATATTCGCTCTTGTATAAACCCGATCGTCACAGTGATAGCAGGTAATTATCGCGTGCCAATAGCAAACAGTTATGAAACTTGATACAAAGTGGTCTGGTGTGATACTACGGATACCTGCTACGATAGCTGGGCTCCGAGGAGAGTTTCGTTGGGGTACCCCGAGCGAAGATCGCATCGTCGGGTTGTCGCCCTGAACCCATCACAGTGACCAACCCAGCTGGCAACCATCCTCCGACGCTCCCGGCCCATGTCCACCGGCTGTTGGAACCGTGGATTCCCAGCCGTTTGAGTCCCCCCAACCAATATCCGGCGCCAGTCCTGTGGCAATCAACGACACTTCCATCAGGCGTTTCTCTTGTTTCCCTCAACGAGAATTCATAGGGAATATGCCAGAACATCTGACAATGGGGATATGCTGGTGGAGCGAAGCCTTTAGCTTGTCGGGAGAACCTTAAGAAACGTAGGGTCAAACGATAGTGACTTAAAGGTGCCGAGATGAACGACAGCCTATGGAGATCACAAGGTTTTGATCGCGATGGCAGCGTTTCGTATTCAACGCTATGGATCGTGACAGGAAAATAGGTGCAATGGGAGGCCTGATTATCGATAGAGGCACAAGAAGAGTGGGGTAGAAGGTTAGACTATCGCGCGATCTTATATAGAACCGCGGTGGGTGTTGATTGGAGTTAGCCTGCTCGTATCGTGTACACCGGCGATGCTGGTGGAGATACGCAAGATGTGTTGTGGCCCAGCAGTGTACCAGCCTTCCTACGTTCCATGCGTTCCGAGCCGACTGCTGTTGTACGCCTTCTCCCACTGTTCCCATGGCAAGTCAAGGACCTTTGTCTTCAGGGCTTCCGCTTTCTCAGTGAGAGTGTCTGGGAAGGTCTATTCAGGATGGGAATCGTCAAGTTTAGTGATACAATGATCAGTAGGGAGCTGGACCTGGGCTCACCTCGATCCATTCGAACAAATCTTTCCGCACTTTCTCTCCACCCAAAGGCCCGAATTCCAAGGATGAACATACTTTCGCATGTTCAAAAAAAGTCAGGCAGATCGAAAGCAACTCTGTATCAGGACGACAATGTTTCAAGAGTAACGAAGGATCTGCCAGGTTCAGGAAGATATACATCAACTCGGAAATGGTGTTTTCGTCCTCCGCACCACTACGAGCATGCTTCTCGAAAAGGGAAGTCAGCGCCTTGACAAGTTGCATACAAGCCTCCTGGTATGCTCGGTGCCAGGGATCGTGGGACTCATTGCCTCCAGAGAGATCACAGTCGCAATCTGTGAGACGCGGGAGTTGACTAACGCTGGGTCCTTGGCTATTCAGTTTGACAGACCACCCAGAACCTGTTGCATGTCGGATAACTCTCAGCACAACCCTTCTTGGCAAAGATACAGGGGAAGGCCATTCGAGGTGAAAGCACGTAGGAGCGTGTTCAAATTTGCGCGTGAGACGGTCCACAAGGTCGAGATCGGCCTCACTTCCGTGCTTGTTTTGGAAACAAGGGGTGATTAACATGGAATCGTGCACAGCTAAATCGTTGGTCAAACTTACATATGTCCTCACCCACGGTATTAGTTCCTGATACAGACCTCCCCAAGAATTACGGTCCAATACCGCCAAATATGAGGATGCCAGATCAACATTTGACAGGGTATCCAGTAATTCCCGAGATGGCTTGGGAGTCAACTCGCGGCAGACCGCAATCCATTTTGTGAAGAAGGGGCTGGTATGTTTGCCATGAAGTTGGTCGAAGCTACTCATATATGCGAGGTTAGATTCAGATAATGAAATCCGGGGACGTTTGACCTCGTACCTAACAGTCCGCATCTTCCTGGTCGAGAGATTCTGAAGCCAAAGTCGTGCTATGGCATCCGTCCAGGTGGGTATGTCAATATGAAAATCATGCGACCTCGTCCGCTCAACTAGGTAATCCCGGAACGACGTGTGGTATAACACAATGTCATCCCCCCACTCCCTAATATTCAGCACCGAGTGCATGGCTCGCAACGTCAAGGCTACTTGTCCCGCAGGCAGCCCGAACACCATCTCGATACATGCTGGAGTTTTTACCTGTTGATGTTCTGGAAGTACAAGGATAGCTGCCACGATGGGGAGAAGTTTCTCGTGGTCTGGATTCATACTGAGGATTAGATCGTAAAGGACATCGAGCTGGTGGTATGGAGATGACCCCAGCCGGCGTGCTGGGACATTTTCGAGGATGATACGAAGCTGTTCCGTAGGGCATTGGAATGCAAGCTGAATGAACTTGATGACAGTTGATGCATAGACAAACTGTCCGCAGGCACGCTCAACCAAAGTTTCGAGGTCTTCCTTCGAAGGCCAGGGATTGGGGAACCGGAGTTGGCGATACTTCCGACTGGCGGCAATCTCTCGAAAGTGATGGACAAAGTAACGCCGGATGTCCTCGCGGGCTGCGAGCGAATTGTCCAACACAATGGTTTTCGAAAGTTGAAAGAGAGGTTCATCCGCGAAGGCTTCCTGAATCCAAGATTCTGGTCGACTGCAGATTAAGAATCTCAACGGGAATCCTGGTGCTTGTTGATAGGCAGATTGGATCATGGAGAGAATGCGTACTTGGGCATCCTCGTCGCCACACTCATCCAGCCCGTCGATAATGACGATGTTGGGAGCGGCCGGACCACCGCACAAGGATTGTTGCGCGCTCCAAGTCAGGATGGGTTCGACAACCAACTCGCGAAACTGGGCTTCCAACGTGTCTTCCAGAATTGTGGGATTTCTCGAGATAACCTGCTCAATATGATCTCGTAACAGTGGCGTTGTGGAAGTAAGACCGTGCGCAATGGTGGGTATGAGCGCGGCCGGGTTGTTACGCCTCGGATCGGATCGAAAGAAAAAGAATGAGGAAGCCAGAACGCCCTCGTTTTCGCAAGCCGGGGCAACGGTCATGGCAATTGCAGACTTTCCGACGCCGGCAGCACCTGAAAGCCAACAGATGGGGTGTTGTTGTTTGCTCGATCTCCAATCATGGATCATTCCGAGAGCTTGTACGCGGGTTTCCGGAAGACAACGGCCTCGCTCGAACTGCTGCTCGGCTTTGTGGGATGCGCCGACGCCGGCGACTGCGCTCACGAGGCGTTCATATGCTGCTGTATTGACACACTTGAGGATGGTTTGAATCATGAGAGACAACGGCTTGAGACTCACGGCTGGCATTTGTCGAGTAGAAATGGTTGTTGATATTCTGATCTCGCCCGTTGTTGATATTCTGGTACCCCCTACTATTGACATTGAGCATGGATATCGTCCTCGCCAGCTTGTAACGGATTGTGAGTCTGGGACGGGGAATGATGCACTCTCGAGATGATTGAACGTATTGAATCAGCTCAGTTGAATGAGTATGGACGATGGGTTGAAGAACAGAGAACGGCGAGAAGCTGTAAACGTCGCGTGATGATGTTCGTAATGACTCTGAGAAAACTGTTTGTTCAGCAACAGCAACATGGTCCAGACTCCAGACTCCGTGCATCAGTTCTTCAGTACTGATCTGCGATCAGCAACTTAGGTCGCACGGTGAGCGGCTAACTACGTAGCGGAGATTATTCGATATCCACTGGCGTGATATAGCTGGAATTTCGATGATGAAACGGCGCCGATGTCTCCCTGGGAGGAATCGGCATCGACCTTGCTGCTTCACGAGAGTCGAGACGTTGTAGTTTACTGGTTTGTCCGTTTCGTGAGATCTGGGCTGTGAATTAGCACCGAAGGGAGCAATAAGACAAAATAAACAAAGAAACTCACTATTCTTCCCTGCCATCAATATTGTTGCGCTATGTATAACACCTATGGACAACTCTGTGAGAGGTGGCTAAGTTCTGGTATTTTCGTTTGGGGCCTGAGTTGGGCACGTTTACTGTCCCGTTTTTCTCGGTAACATCGGCCTGATCTTCGTCGTTGTAGTTGTCGGCTGGTTTGAGTTGAAGGGGGACAGGACTTTCGCGTTATAATTCCATTTCGGTGGCATTGTTTTGACTCCCCATGATCATCTCCAATCTCAAATTTTCTATTCTTCTACCCTGCTCCCTTTGTATCTTTAGCCGCTCCATCCCAGTTCGCGAGGTCATTTGACCTTGTTCTTCGCAGCGCAATTTTTGGGTCGTGTATCCCTGAGCGAGTATCGGAAAACAAGGCAGGTTCGGAGCCAGCAGTCCCAGGAATCGGGTCGATTGGAGGCCAGAGAGTTTGGCCGGCCTACACATGAGTTGGGGAATGGTTTAGGGCCTCGCATTATCATTTCATTCGTTATTTCCAGCCAGCCTTGTTGTCTCGGTCGAGGATTCAGGCGGGTGTTGGACAAGACGAGTCGACAACTGCATGGAAAGCGCGATAAGAGAGCTCTTGGCACTGTATTACGTAATAGACCCATATTTAGAAAAATCGGGGTTCATATTGTTGAGTGTCGAGAAAGAGAGCTGGAGCAAGCTCAATGGCTCGTGGCGTATGTCTGTTGTTAGTGAGGGAAAAATAAACGCCTACCAACGTCCGTTGGGTATGATCTTGACTGAGGCTCACTCGCACTGCTGCGCATTCGGTATTCAGGCTGATGATATGTGCTTGTAGCAACTCTCTCAGTTCAATATGCCAGACATTCATAATGTAACTACATCGCGCACTAACAGTGCTGACACCCTACTAGTAACGAAGCAAAACTTGATCGCAAGCAGACTCCCCGATGGTACCGCGGGCAGTACGAGCCCTTTCTATAACGGTTGGTAAGTGAGGAATACTCAGTTTCACATAGTAGCACTTTACCGCCATTGTCTGGGAACGACTCTTATCTTTTCGTATCGTTGAGGAAGGGCGAGCGAGACGTGTCTAGACTCTGTGGTCATTGTCGTTGTACGCCTGCGCCCACTGTTCCCAAGGTAAGACAAGGACTTGTGCCTTCAACACCATCATCTCTTTCGCGAAATTTTCTGGCAAGGTCTATAGAAACGTATCCGGGTCAATTTCGGTGCACTCTAGTGAGAGATTGAACCCAAACAACTATGCTCACCTCGATCCATTCAAGCAGATTCTCCCGTGCTTTTTCTCCAGACGACAGCTCGACCTCCAAGAATGAGCAGTCTTTCGCGAGTCCAAGGAAGGTCTGGCAGAGCGAAAGTATCTCTGTATCAACACAACAATGTCGCAGGAGCCACGAACTTGCCAAGGTTTGAAAAATATTCGTCGACTCATGAATGGTGCCTTCATCCTTGTCCCCACTACGCACAAGCTTTTCCAAATGGGCGACGGACTCCTTGACAACCCGCATACAGAATTCCTGGTGCGCCAGGTGGAAGGGATCACTCGACTTGTTGCCTTCAGAGAGATCACAGTTACACTCTGTGAGGCGTGGCAGTTGACCATTGCTGGTTTTTAGGTTATCGAAGATGATAGACGACCGTGATGGTATAGAACGTATTGTCACTTGTTCTGGCGGAGGCACACCCGGAGGCCATTTGAGATGGAAACACACAGGAAGGCATTCGAATCTGTCCGTGACACGACCGACAAGGTGAAGATAGTCCTTGTTCAATGCACCGGTACCATGCTCACGCTGGCGATGAAGAATCGTGAATACAAGATCATGCGCGGTAAAAAAAAACGAGTTAGCTGAACTTACACATACGTACATCCTCATCCATCGTACTAAAGGCACGAACAGGTGTTCCCAACTTGAATCGTCCGTCAACTCCATTTCAGCCTTCTTTGCTAGAATCAGAAATATACGATCAACATTCAATAGGACATCGAGTAAATCCCGAGAGGGATTGGGAATCGAGTTGACGCAGAACTCGATCCATTTTGTAAAGAAGGGGCCAGTCTTGTGTTCGTTGGGGCTACTCGTGTATGCAAAATTAGGTCTAGATGGTAGCATCCAGGGACGATTGACTTCATACCTGTAACCTGGCACGTTCCTGGTCGTGAGCTTTTGAAGCCAACCTCGCGCGATGTCATCCGTCCAGGTGGGTATGTCGATATAAAAATTACGTGACCTCGTCTGGTCGGTCAGATAATCCCGAAACGTGGTGCAGTATAGCTTGATATCGTCCTCCGATTCCCCAATGTCCAGAACCGAATGCATGGTTCGTAACGTCGCGGCTACTTGTCCCTTAGGTAGTCTGAGCACCAGCTCGATACATGCTGGAGTTTTCACCTGTTGATGTTCTGGAAATACAAGGATAGCCGCTAGGATCGGGAGAAGTTCCTCGTGGTTTGGATGCCTACTGAGTGTCAGATCGTAGAGCGCATCGAGCTGGCGATACGGCGACGTCCTCGACCGACAAACCGGGTTCTCAAGAATGGTACGAAGCTGTTCCATGGGGCATTGGGACGCAAGTTGAATGAATTCGACGACAGTTGATGCGTAGGCAAACTGGCCGCATGCACAATCAACCAAAATTTCGAGGTCTTCCTTCGAAGGCCAGGGATTGGGGAATCGGACTTGGCGATACTGCCGACTGGTAATAATCTTCTGAAAGTGATAGACAAGGTAACGCCGGATGTCCTCGCGGGCTGCGAGCGAATTGTCCAACACAATGGTTTTCGAAAGTTGAAAGAGAGGTTCAGCTGTGAAGGCTTCCCGGATCCACGATTCCGGTCGACTACAGATCAGAAATCTCAGTGGTAAGCCCGGTGTTTCTTCATAGGCAGATTGGATCATGGATAAAATGCGTAGTTGGGTACGTTCGTCAACACACTCGTCCAGCCCGTCAACGATGATGATGTTGGGAGCGTCTGAACCGCCACACAAGGGTCGTTGTGCGCTCCACGTCAGGATGGGCTCAACAACCAACTCGCGATACTGGGCTTCCAACGTGTCTTCCAGGATTGTGGGATTCTTCGAGATGACCTGTTCGATATGATTTCGTAAAAGTGGCGTTGCGGAGGCCAGATCGCGTGCAATGGTGGGTATGAGCGTCAAGGAATTGTTATGTTTGGGGTCAGATTGACAGAAGAATGAGGATGCCAGAACCCCCTCGGTCTCGCAGTCCTGGGCAATGGTCATGGCAATCGCAGACTTTCCGACGCCGGCAGCACCTGAAAGCCAGCAGATGGGGTGTTTCTGCTGTCTGCTCGTCCTCCAATCGTGGATCGCTCTGATAGCTTCGACACGGGTTCCCGGAAGACAACAGCCTCGCTCGGACTGGTGCTCGGTTTTGTGGGATGCGCCAACGCCGGTGGCTGCGCTCACGAGGCGTTCATATGCTGCTGTATCGACGCACTTGAGGACAGTTTGAGTCAGAAGAGGCAACAAGTAGCTCACGATTGGTATTCGCCGAGTGGAGATGATCGTTGATGTTCTGGTCTTGCCCATGATAATTGTTCTGGTGTGTCCCATGATTAATGTTTTGTATGGGTGTTGTTGCTGGTTTGTAGCTGGCTGCGATAGAGAGCAGTGCACTCCCAAGACGGTTGAGCATGACGAGTCGATCAGCTTGAATGGATGACCATGGACGAGGGGAAAAGGGAATAGAGCTGCGGATGCGGTGAGATGACGGTGGTAGGAAAACGGTTTACTACACGTTGCGGTAGTGTTCCAGAAGCTTCGTCGATGATCTGTCAATTAATCTCCGCCCAGCAAGTACTGAGGACCAAATGCTGTCTACAGCTGAGCGGCTAGTCCAGTCGGTGAGCGCCGAGCTTCGATGAGACAATTCGGCTGAACTTATGGTTGGGATCTCAACGAAGAAGCAATGTTGAGAATTGTCTGAAAGGAATCGGCGTCAACCTTGCTAGTAATGAGAACCCTGTAGGTTCTTTAAACAATTGTGGGTCGTGGGCATCCAGGCTAAATGATTCTTGAATGGTCCCGGGTCAGCTCTGAAGGGAGTACAAGGACAATTCAAACGAAGTGACTCACCAATTTTCCCTTCGCGATGATCCAATCTTTTGCAATACAGATTCAGCGCGTCTCCAATGTCCATAGAGCCTATTGCAATCCGCTAAACGCTAAAAGTCCCTCCCACAGTGAGCATCCCGCCAGATTCCGCCGCCCGAATGCTTTGAGATGGCTCCGAGCGCCGTGAGGAAATAAGTATATAGAATGTGGAGACGTTCCCCTGAGTTCCTCGCTTGTCATTTTCTGATCTCGGAGGCCAGACGATTCGCGTTTGAGAGGAAAAAAATTGGATCAGTACTTTCCGGTTGAACATCGTGGTCGTTCATGAGAAAGAAGACAAGCGCCCGATGCTTTCGCACGTGGTACGAAAACCATTGTAGCCCTGTGGGCCTCGACCTTGACGTTACAAACTCGAGTACAAGCTCTGCTCCTTGCTAATCATTGTTCACGTAGTGGAGAGGGAGGTGTGCCTTTATTTGGCATTACATTTTCTCACCGGCGGAGAGGGAGAAGTTGCTTGGGCCATTGAGGTACGTCATCCGAGTTAATGTGACGAAAATTACAATGCGTGCGATACGAGGGAGTGAACAGGTGGGAGCGAGTAAAGAAGGGGAGGGTGAAGTAGTGGATGTCGAGGTCGACGAATGGAGTATAGTCATCACAAGGGGGGGAATAGAGACGGGAATGAGGTACGATATGAACATCCAGATACAAATATCACACCGAAGCCCAAAATCGTATGGCAAATCCTAGGCTGGAAACCTAGCAATCACTCGCCACTAAATGGTTGATAACTGTCACGGCACTGATATATCGATGGCCAACGCCCAATACGAACGTCATCGACAGGGAAACAATCCCCAGTTTCGCCGGATCGAACGGTATCAGCGGTGGTGACTCGATTTGTCCAATGTGTGACGCCCACCACTGGACCTCCAGCAACGAAGCAGACGACACCAGTTTTCTAGGGCCACAGGCTCAAGTGGTATCCTTGGACAACGCAGACCGACATAGAGGCATCCGGTCGACGTGTGTTGAGCTCTGACGAGGGGGATGGAATAGGGCCGGGTGACAATATTTCTGGGCTCCTTGGTTGTGTACGCCATCGCAGGTCCACAGGAATGTCCTGGCATCGTTCTCGGACTGGTCATAGTGTATCGACGAAAGCCTAAACACTATAAATAATAGTTAATTTTGTTGTACAGTCAACTACCTTATAATGCATTAGCTCATAATGCATAAATTCCTTTACGCATTGGCTTTGGGCGTCCACCAAGTTGGGAGGCGGAGAAATATGCAAAATCTTGATATCACATATTGCATAGGACTTCCAGGGGAAATTCGTGAATTGCCACCCATAAAAGCTAAGTTTTCAGTGAGAAATTGGTAGATAATGCATATTTTCCCCCCAATTCTCACCCAAAAAAGGTGGTCAATACACTCATGAATCAAACTGGCCTTATTATACCTTGAGGGCCAGTGCACTTTGGATTTGATTGCAAGATAATTAAAGGTGTGGGCATGTGTGAGCCCTAATGTGACAGGATTACTATTTATTACCATTGTTGTCACACAGTGTCACACATGTGACAGAACCTCAAGTTGCATATTCCTCATAATGCATAAAAATTGGTGTCCACCAACTCTATGCAATATGAGATAGTTTACTGTAGTTCAAGTGCTTGTGGTCATGACGGAGCGAAGGGGAGAACACCGTGGGTTGATTCGAGTTGAGAAAAAGGTACGAGAGCGACCGGTCAGTAACGCCAGGAACGTGAAGATGAATCGAGTTCGGCGATGGAAGGTTGTGATGGAAGATCTTCTGGTCATGAAGACCAGGGAAAAGGAAAGGAAAACAGGGAGGCGGTCAGGAGGAAGCACTCACGATAAACTGCGTTGGAGATTGCCGGTCAACCAACTTCAATTGTATCGTGCCATGTTGTCGTCGCTGAAGCCGGAGTATCGCTTTCGTTGTCTATGGCCTCCCTAAATCTTCTCTTTCCCCCTCCTGAGCGCTTTTGTCGATCATGATGTTCTGCGCAATGCAGCTATCCGGTAATCGAACGTTGGTAATCTAGGTTGAACCACCCGAAGGGCCACGAGCATTTGCTGAGCGATTGAAAATTGAGTGAGCACAAAAAGGGCAAGAAAACGAGAGTATTCATGACGCACACCCTGTGTGTATGCCCGACAGATGTACCCTGCTCGAGAGTGAGGATGGGGGCTGATTCATCCGGGCTAAGGCTTTCACAGCAACATTGCCTTGGCCTTGGCCGTCGATGAGCAGCGGCTTCGATTCATCTAGTGGGCTTGTCCTATCGAGTGGAGGGAGCAAGGGAGAAAATCTTGGTAGACTTTGTGAGGGGAAAGGTATTCGTCGCCTGGAGAGCACGGAGTCGCTGGATGAGCAGAATAGAGTCAGCTTTGCCTCAAGGCAAGAGAAAGGCTGCGGTACTAGCCGCGTTTGTGATGAGGGCACAACGATTATCATGCAACGAGAAAGAAAGGCACAGGAATCTAGTGAAGATAAAATAGCAGGAAGGATCAGCACTCACCCAACGACTTTTCTCCATCATCAGCATCCCAACTATCTCAAGCAACAGTTTCGCAGCCAACAACGCAAAGTCGACGCCTCTCAAATACACCACTTATCCTATTTCTTGCTGTTCGATTTCCATCAGCTCCGGTATTTGAAGCTATAGTCGGCGTAGGGAAGATCCCACGAGTAAGTTGCATTCTACGTAATGGAAGAGTTAGGTAGCAGTAGGAACAGAGGGAAAGGTGCGCCACGTACTTGTTGAAATTGACAAAATTTCTGCGGGTGGACGACACTACGGGCGGTGGCTTAGTGACCCAGGTTGAGCACTTTTGCTGTCCTGTTTCTCACAACACCGTCGGCCTGATTTGGTAATCAGCTTGTTGAAGGGGTGACTGAGCGTTGACTGTACGTTGACTTCGGTTTCCACACGTTTTCCAACCGTTCTCTCCCTTATGCGATACGCCCTTGTCCCACCTCAAATCTCTACCCTGCAACCAGCCCTCTTTGCGCCTTTGACCACTTCATCCCAGTTCACAGCATCGTTCGACCTTGCTCTTCACGGCGCAATTTTCTTTGACCCGTATCCTCGAGTGAGTCTTGGTGAGCCAGCGGCATGTCAGGGATAGAGGAGTCGAGTTTGGTTTGAGGCCAGAAGGTTTGGTCGATCTGGGGCCCCCACGGTGTCGTTTGATGCATTTATTTCAAGCTCATCGTTTTCCCTAGACGGGTAGGCTTTGAGTGGTTCGGGGTTTCAAGAATTCGAGAAGAGAGTTGGTGCGTTCGTTGATTGTCTTGAGTTGTGGGCGTCATAATGGCAGAGAAGAGACAGAAGGCCGGGCCGACAAGCGCCCATTGTCACGGATGTTCGACGGCCACCTGACGACCACACTGTTTCGTCCCAGCCTTTCATTTGACCATGACCAGGACCATGGTAAATTGCCACTCTACTTTCATACTACCCTGTTGAAATCCCCTCGGACACAGACTCGTACTCAGCACCAGACCGAGTTAGCGCCGTGTTTCCGAAGCACCTGGATACCGAATCTATCACTCCGACTACCATCAGGTTCACGACGCCAACACCCGATTTTTTTCTAGATCTCACAACTATCGGCATAGCCGGACGTTGACGATCTACATTTCCGCGAAAATGCTTTCGATAATCCATCTCGATTCTCTACTGCCGAAAATACTTCGCGCGATTTCCCAAAGCTAATTATCAATCAGAATCAGAAGGGATGGGGACTATCCGAGCATGATCAAAGGCTTATGAGTTGACTCCGGTGGACGGTACGTATGCATACCTGCTACAACTCAGTTGATCCTTATTTACTGATATCCCTTAGCTAACGTGTTGCGTCGCCTGTACCCTACAATCCAACTAGCATACCTGCTCAGACGTCAGCAAACTCAGAGGCGCGTCAATACCAGCCTAAATTGCCCCTCAGTCGGTTTCTCGATTCTCAGTTGGCCATTTGCCGAATCTCCGTCCCACTCACATCATGTGGCATTCGTGGATTCAAGTCTCTCAGTAGCAGCAGGACCCACAAGAAGGCGCCTGTTTCTCCATCTATTGGCTCCCGGGCATCCAAATCCAGTGCCTCAGGTGTTATATCGTCCGCCATCACCATGACCATTGCTGAATCGGTGCTTTCTTCCTCAATTCACTCGACCAACGCTCACGAAGCGATAGTTCCCTCCCCCAATTCTCCCTACGTCCCTTGCGTCCTCCGGCGCATCTTGGATGTTCTTCAGACACTCCCAGTCAACACTCAGCGGAGGTATGGTCAACGACACTGAACATTCACTTCATCCAGTCCTTACCTTCCTACCGCATTCATGATAGTGGGCCAACTCCCCAATGATCTTGGACGATTGTATGTCCGTACCAGTTTCTTCCCGAGGACTGCCGGGAGCAGACTGCGACTTCTCCATTCCCGAAGATTCTCCTCCCTTTGCCTTTGGTGCAAAACTGTACCCTACGAATGCAGTGCGATGTACGTCTTGTTGCAATACTTACTTCCTACCCTCATGGGTACGTCGCTGGGCCCTAGGGCCAGTCTGTCATGTCAACACGCCGTCGATGATCCGCTTCTCGTTTCCAACAGTGCGGCGGGCCAGAGATCTTGTCTTTGGACTCTAGCTCACTTTTGTGCATCGTTGCAGTTGACACCCACTACGACGAGCGGAGCAGAGAAGTTGGTCGAGGTCTTGAGGTCGTGTTCGGAGCTGTGGGGTTGTTTCGAGATCCAAGCAGGGCGGTTGGTGGAAGATAAAAATACGGTTCAGGGCGTGCATAGATATAGCATCCAAAGCTGGGTGGATGGCGCTGGAGAGTCTTGGAAAATACCGAAGATCGAGAGTATCAATGACCTCTGACTACGCGCCGTTACACAAACGGCGCTGTTATCTGCGATGGTCATTCACATAGGTAGTCCCGGAGCTGTTGCGCCCGGGCGAGACTTCTAACACGTTCATCATCGCGAGCAACCTGACTGGCAATTGACAAATGGAGTGAAGCAATTCAGTTTAACGCCAACAATGTAATCCCGATTGGTGTGGACTGTCTAGGGAACAGAGAGGATGCTTATGAGGGGAGTAATCTATGGAGGCTAGAGGGAATATTAACGACACAAGCGAGGACAGACGAGTGAGTCGGCAATTCATTTGTACAACTCATTTAGGGAAGCTCACACTTGCAAAACACCACAGAACTGAGACTCGCCCTTATGAACGTGCACTACAGAACACGCGGTTGTGGATCAGAGATGCGAGAGGAAAGGGCTGTAGGGCAGCTCTAGCCACCGGATTTGGGCCCGAGGCAAGAAATGCCTTTCGATCGCTCAGTCGTTCTAACGTGCTTCGAAGAGCTTGTTCTCCAACAATAATATTAGGCACCGATTGTTACATTGCGTACCAATAGCAGCAAAGTCCAAGATTTGTGTACTTGATTGCAAACAGAGTTTGGCATGATTCTACACTACGAAAAGCTCGAAGATGCTTGGTAACACGCTAAATAGCTAGTCCGAGGTCGGCGTACCTCCAACCCGAAGTCGCATTGAACCATATTGTCGCCCTCGAGCAACACATAGAGGCCAATCTCGGTTTCGCAGTGTTCTTCACCCTCCGCCAGTCCTGGCCCTCGTCCACTGACTGAACCGAGAATGCCAAACTTCTCCCAGCCATTATCTGGTGTTGGTCCGGCCGACTCAACCAGGCACTCCATTTTTTTCTCCCTCGACGAGAAGCCATAGGATATATGCTAAAACATCTAGCAACGGGGATGATGTACTGGAGAAGTGGTATCCGTACGTTGTCGAGACCTTCGAGGTGGGTGTGTGGGGACCGGACTGGAGGCGTCGGGTGAAGGTCACTCCGAGGCGCGGGGAACAATAAGGAGATCGCAAGGTCTTGTACTTGAGACTCCGGATGATAGAAAGAAAGGCGCAATGGGGGGTTCTGGTTGTCAATAGAGAGATGATTCGGAAGAGCGGGGCGAAAGGCAGGCTGTTGCGCAGCGTAGGATATAACACTGTGATGGGTATCGATTAGAGTCGGCCTACTCATATGTTGGCAGTTCTGAGAAAGTTACCTTTGAAAACCCGAGATTTGCCATGAACATGACGAGGAGCAAAGTCCTATCGTGGGATTCTACGAGGCTTCCCATTTACTATCCCGTTCTATCCCCCAAACACTAAGCCTTCGTAGTACATCTTCATCATCGTCTCCAACATTTAACTGTATCGTGGCCGCTCCCACTGTTCCCATGGCAAGGCAAGGACTTGTGCCTTCAGTGCTTCCCTTTCTTCGGCGAGTCCGTCCGGGAAGGTCTATCGAGAAGGAAATGAGTCGTCAATTTCAGTGCAATACAATGATGGGCAAGGGGTTAAGTCCAGAAAGACAATGCTCACCTCTAACCATTCAAATAGATTATTCTGTGCTTTTTCTCTCCACCATCGGCTGGCCCTCAAAGATGGACATGTCTCTGCAAGTTTGAGAAAGTTCCAACAGAGTGAAAGTAACTCTGCATCAAGGGTACAATGGCTTAAGAGCGGTTGACATGCTAAGGACCAGAAGATTTCCTGCAAATCCGTGAAAGTAGTTTTGTCGCCTTCCGCATCACCGTGAACAAGTGTCTCGAAATGGGAGACTAGTGCCTTAGCACCCTGCATACAGGCTTCCTGGTATGTTCGGTGACAAGGATCACGCAATCTGTTGCCTCCAGAGAGATCACAGTTGCAGTTGGTGACGCGCGGCCATTGGTCACTACTGGGCTTTGGGTGATCTTGTAGGCTATCGGGTATTGAAAGGGTCATGACATTTGAGAGAACCCAGAGCACGGTGTTTTTCGATGGGGAAACACCGGGAGGCCATTCGAGATGAAAACACCCAGTTGCATCTTGGAGTTTGTGCGTGAGACGGTCCACAAAGTCAAGATTGTCCTCGTTTTCACTAATCCCATGCTCATGCTATCCAAGAGGAGTTGTAAAGACAGGATCATGCAAATAGAGAATAATTGTTGGTCAAACTTACATATGTTTTCACCCACAATACTAGTGACTTCAACAGGCCATCCAATCTACCTCCCTTCACCCTCTGCACAAATCTTGGGAAGGCAAGGTCAACATTCCACAGATCATTCAGTGATTCCCGAGATGGTTTGGAAATCCCCTCACTGCAGAATTTGATCCATTCTATGAAAAAGTGACGGGTTTCTTTGCCATGGAGTTGGTCGAAGCTACACACATGTAAACGGGTTTGTGACTTGTGATCAGATATAGATACTAGACAGTCAAATTTGAGGACAAAGTGACCATACCTGTAAGTCTTTAATTTACTGGCCGTGAGGTTTCGAAGCCAACACCGCACTATGTCGTGTTTACAGGTGGGTGAATCGATATGGAAATGACGCGACCTCGTCGGGTAAATCAGATAATCATGGAACGAGGTGTGATATAGCTTGATGTTGTCACCCCATTCCCCAATGTCCAGAACCGAGTGCATGGCTCGCAACGTCAAGGCCACTTGTCCTGCAGGCAGACCGAGTACCAGCTCGATACATGCCGGTGATTTTGCATATTGCGGAAGCAAAAGGATAGCTGCAAGGATGGGGAGAAGTTTCTCAAGATCTGGATTGGCACTGAGTATGAGATCATAAAGCACATCAAGCTGGGGATATGGTGATGTCCCTGACTGATGAGCCAGGGCGTTGTCAAGGATGATCTGAAGCTGTGTAACAGGGTGGTTGAAAGCAAGTCGAATGAACTTAATTACAGTTATTGCATAGATGAACTGGCCGCAGCTGCGTTTGACCAAAATTTCGAGGTCTCTTGTTGAGGGCCAGGGATTCGGGAATCGGACTTGGCGATACTTCCGACTGGTGGCAACCTCTCGAAAGTGTTGGATAAGGTAGCGCCGGATATCTTCACGGGCCGCCAGCGAATTGTCCAAAACAATTACTTCTGAAAGTTTGAAGAGAGGTTCATCAGCGAAGGCTTCCTGAATCCAAGATTCCGGTCGACTACAGATTAAGAAACGCAATGGGAGGTCGGGCGCTTCTTCGTAAACGGATTGAATGATGGAGAGGATGTGTGATTGGTCCTCCTCGTCACCACACTCATCCAGCCCGTCGAGGATGACAGTGCTGGGAAGAACTGGGGAGCCTGGAAGGTTGTTTTGCTTGCTCTGGCACGACAGGGCGGGCTCGACGATCAGCCGACGAAATTTGGTTTCTAGTGTGGCTTCCAGAATCCCGGGGTCTTTCGTGAGAATCTGTTCGATATGATTTCGTATGATTGGTGTTGAGCAAGCAAGATCGTGCGCAATGACGGGTATAAACGTAGAGGGATTGTTACGTTTGCGGTCGGACCGAAAGAAAAAGAATGAGGAAGCCAGAATGCCCTCAGTCTCGCAAGCCTGGGCAACTGTCATGGCAATTGCAGATTTTCCGACACCGGCAGCACCTGAAAGCCAACAGACCGGGTGTTCCTGCTGTTTGCTCGACCTCCAATCGTAGATCGCTCTGATAGCTTCTACACGGGTTCCCGGAAGACAACAACCTCGGTTGAACTGTTGCTCGGCTTTGTGGGATGCGCCAACGTCAGTGGCTGCGCTCACGAGGCGCTCGTACGCTGCTGTATCGACACGCTTGAGGATGGTTTGGGGCAAAAGAGGCAGCAAGAGACTCACAGTTTGCATTCGTCGAGTAGAAATGATTGCTGGTGTTCTGGTCTCGCCCCTGGTTGATGTTCTGGTGTCCCCCATTGTTAATGTTTTGCATGGATGTCCTCGCTGGGTTATAGCTGGCTGTGACAGAACATGCACTCTGAAGGAGATGGGATATGATTGATCAGCTCAGCTATATGAGCATGAACGATGGGGGAGGGAATGAAGCTGTGAACGTCGCCAGATGATGGTCGCTATAAGAAAACTGTTTGTAACACTTTGCCACGGCATGTCGACAGCAGGTTCATGAGGCAGTTCTCAGAATAATTTGGGTCAGGAGGGGTCAGGGGCCATCTGCAGCATCAAGTGTTTAGTGGAGATTGTTCTAACGGTATTGAGTAACGGTATGTAACCACTGGCCCTTACACACCTCCACGGTCCTTAAAACCCAATATACCCCGCTGATTAAGTTCCTCCTGGGGTCAGTCATCCAGCGGTCGATGTCAGGGTTGTTCAAGAGGGAGGTTTTTGTTGTTCGATCTCCGGGTCCTGAATTATGCCAGGCAATTCGCATTTGAGAGGGAAGATCTGGATTGTTGCCTTCTGGTTGTACGTCGTCCAAGAGAAGGAGCATAAGCGTCCGAGAGCGGTTTTGCGCACGTCGAACCACGTGCCAAGACCATCATGTCAAGAATTGGCGTTGATCAACCTCATCTCTACAGGCTCTGCTCCTTGCAGCCCATGGATCACGTTAATGTATTCAATGCAGAAGAAGCAGTCATGCCTTATTCTGGCGTTACATCTTCATAAAGTTCGCGACGAGGGGCAATCGTTCGGTGAACGAGATTAACTCATGATCAGGCGTTGGTAGCCTAGTAGAATACTCCGAATGATTGAGTTGCCACAAGTTGTGTAATGAGGGAACGTATACGCGAGAGTGAGCGAAAAGGGGGTTGAGGTGATGTATGTGAGGCTCGGAGGTTGGAATGTCATGTCATGTCAACGAAATGGGGCGAGAGGAAACAGAGATCGAAATGGCGTATGAAATGGACACACAAAGTCCGTGCCGAAGCCCAAATCATAATGCCATGCCCGAAACCCAACGATCATAGCATCTTGTAAGAGTATCCGCCGACGATACCAATATATAGATAGCCAATGCCAAGGATCAACGTTCAACCCCATCAGGCGTGTTACACTCCCAGTTTCTAGTTTCTCCAGATCAACGAGCGTCAACGGTGATTGATAGCTTATTTTCGCTAAGCGTAGCGAGAACTGACGGGCAAAATGCGTGAAGTCCACCACCGAGCCTCCAGCAACGAGGATAGATGACACTGAATGGTCAGTAACCCAAAGCCGAGTGTCATTCTCGATTCCAAACCCTTGAGTGATAAAGAGTGCCTTGTACCGACGGCGATGGCGCATTCGATGAATTCTGTTTTGATGAAGAGAAAAACTGGCTCTGACCCGGGTTGATGGAGCGCATAGAAAAAACTACAAAATCAGGAAGTCAGCTGTGGCTCAAGCCTCAGGCGCTGAAGAATGGAGAGGTTGAACGAAAGGAAGGGGTCTCGTGGGTTCGATTTGAGTCAAAAAGAAAGCGAAGAGGACAACCACGCGTGTAGAGTGGCAACGCCAGATTTAGATAGGAATAACGTCCAGCCACAGAAGTAATGGCAGAGACGCGAGAGACGACGACTCACAAGCTCCGAGAAGCCAAGCCAGGGGAAGGAAAATGAGAAGGAGATACGAAGGAAGCACTCACTACAACGGCTTCACTGCTGGCATCCAATCAAGTTCCTTTCGTCGCCATCTTCGCCATCCTTCACACCACCCTGACTCTCAATTCGCGTCCAGCCTCTCCCCCTCTAATCATACCGTTTTGCACCTCCCCTGAGCTGTGTTGTGAGCATCCGGGAATTGTGAGGACAGAAGGCTGGTGGATCCGACCAACCACGGCTCGCATTCTACATGATGGAAGAGTTAGAGGACAGTAGAAATAGAGGGAAAGATGCAGCGCGTACTTTTTTGGACGGATACGGATAGACAACTCTGCAAGCGGTGGCTTGTTTTATAGACATTTTCGTTCAAGACCTGCACAAGAACTGGCAGGGGGCCAATTCAACCGGCGTGAGCTCTCCACGATGACATTGCTATGGTCGCTGCCTCGACCGTCGTGTCTATCGGCGGTGGGTGGTGCCTTCGGTCCGTTCATGAGCTTGCCAGATCGAGTGTACTCATGTAGAAGAACACTGCGACGCCAGACCATCCAGGAAAGAACCCAGATCACCGATGCCTCCAGGCTGGCCCGGTGTCCGTAGTCAACAGGATTTGGCATAGATAGAGCACGGAAAACATTCTGGGCGGCGTCGCTGGACAAGGGAGATTGGCCACCTGGTGGTGTCACCAGAGTCAGCTCCAGCTCAAAGCTTGAGAATGAGAATGAGAGAGAAGCGGGGGAAAGAAGTTGAAGGGAGAGCCGGCGGGCTCAGCCGAGGGAGGAGAGAAAAGCTGTGGTACTGGTTGCGTATGTAGCGAGGTACAACGATGAAGATGATATAGTATGTGACAAGAAAGACAAGACCAATGAAGATGAAATAGTAGGAAAAAGTAGGAAAAAACAGCGCTCACCTAATGACTTCCCCCCCGCGCCAGCACCCCGACAGCCTACCTCAAGAGTCGGCTTCGCAGTCAATGCCAGGGAGGCACCTCTGAAGTACACCACCATTTCTTGCTGTTCAATTGCCATTGGATCCATTATTCGAAGCCGTAGTCGGCGTAGGGAAAATCCTATATGACGAAGCGTGCACCTACTTAATGGGAGAGTTAGATGACAGTGAGAACAAAGAGAAAGATACAATACAACGCGTACTAATCTATAAAGATGAAAATTCTACAGACAGACAACTCTGCGAACGATGGCTTTGATTTTGTTCGAAACCCAGGCTGAGCATTTTTGCTGCCGTTTCTCTCGATACTGTTGGTCTGATTTTGTTGCCGTGATTGTTGGCTCGTTGAAGGGGGTGTGCTTCGGCTTCCACACATCTTGCCGACTCCTCTCTCTCTTATCCGATACACCCTCGTCTGATCTGGAATATCTACCGCGCAGCCAGCTCTCCTTGTGTCTTTGGCCGTTTCATCCCAGTGCACGACATCGTTCGATAATGCCCTTCACAACGCGAGTTTCCCCGAGCTATATCCTCGAGCAAGTGTTGGTAAGCCATTGGTCTGTCAGGGACAGAGAAGCCGAGTTGGTTGGAGACCAGAAGGTTTGGGGGCTCCCACGTCGTTGTTTGATGCATCGATCTGAACCTCATCGTCCTACCTAGACGAGCATGCGTCGAGTGATTCAGGTCGTTTGAATTTGAGAAGAGGATGGATTAGTGTGTTCGTGGTTGCGTGCTGAGTTGTGGGCGTCATTGTGGTAGTGGAGAGAGAGGCCAACCCAACAAGCGCCCATTGTAATTTGGAGTCGCTCGAGTCCTGTTTCAACTTTCATGGGCAAGCCCTTGTCGGACTCGAACACAAACCCTATCGATCTCGTAAGGAAGATACCGAGCCCGCCGTATTCACGCTCAAGGCTCTTCCGGCTCAGCTGAGGAATGTAAGGGGTTCTATAACCCAAGAAACGACTTCATTCGCGGTATGACACTCTCTTCCCTCAACGACCTTTCCGTCTCCCTTATCGTACCTGAGGTTGCCCTTGTTAACACTGAACGTAACGTCTTTGTGCTGAGGATTACACTATGACTCCAATCTTTCACGCCTTGTGAGCTCTGGGCGGTCCCCGTTACCAACGAATCCGAATGTTCGGCGAAACCGACACCAGAGACCTACAAAATAGTCACTGGGATCCTTCTTCAAAGGGTCTTGAAGCCACAATTTTTGGAGCAGACGTGTTCGCTACCCAGCACCCTCTCCTCCCCTCACTCGTTCTTCAAATTAGATATTCAATCTCGTTTTGAAGCCGACCGAACCTTCGTCAATATGGTCAGATCCAGGTGGAATCGACCTGACGGTGACGTAGTTTAGAGGTGTTAAAGGCCTCTGTACATTATATCATGCATAGAATGGTGGAGGAAGCAGCTCACGAGCCGCTGATGAGGCTCGATGGCAGGGGGATGATGATGGTTCCGGTTCCAGTAACAGCTCAGGTCGTTATATTACCATCGAAAGGAGTTGTGTGATACGCCGAAGAAGCGCATTATTGTATACGACTACGGTGTGTAGAAACCCTTCGAGTAATAAGGTTGGGAATTGCTGTTAGAGTTCTCCATCGAGAAGGAGCACAAGTTTTTTGCGAGTTCAGAGTAGGCGAAGCCCTTGGGGAATGCGGGATTAGCAGTGTGCGCGTCTAATTTACGCTTCAGGAAACTATCAGCACTCACAATCCGGCCAAAGCGCATGTACAGGTATTGGCTATTAGGCCTGACTAAGGCTTGGATTCTGCATACTAAGTGGTAATTAATCAGACATATTGTACACAACAACAGGATGCATTATTCGAGATTTAACTGGTGCTAGATTTCATGTTTTGCCAGCTCTTACACTCTCGAGTTACCAATCGACGTGAACATCGCGACTTCCTCGCCAACTTCTGTGGCTTGCGCTTGACATAGCAGGTTTCCGGAGTCCAGTAGGCCAACGTTGGCCATAGCTTTGCTCAATACCCCGGTCTTTCAGTGAGGTTGAGCGCCAGCCCCAGCTCTGAGAGACGGGAAAGACACACCTGGAACCCAAACGACGAGCTGAGGTACCACAGGAGCCCCGTCGCCCTCCCATATACATTCGGTGCTGTGATCGCTACCAACCAGCAACCTGGTTCGGAAGACGATGGTGTCAGGGTAACCGAGGAACGCATATATCCGGTGAGGCCTTCGCTTTGGGGGTGAAGAAAGGGAGAGTGAGAGTTGGCTCCGTTGCTCTGTGGTACCCGGATAAGCATGGGAACGGTCCAAGGATGTTATAGATCTCGCAGAGCGATGGACGACGCGTTGAAGGGTGTTGAGACGAGACAAATCGCTCGAGTTGGCTTCAACCTTGCTGTGCGAAGCATATATTTGTGTTCGGGGAAGTTCTATGGCGGAATGTGTATCTCGTTCTCCCTTGAGAGGGTGTTTAACAGCACTATAGATGGTATAAGTTATGGTTCAGATGCTGGAGAATGAAGAGGAAGAAGGCAAAGAGAGGTTTGTGAGGCTGATTCGAGTCAGCGAGGATGCTAAGAGGGCAACCACCCGTGTAAAACGGCATTGACGGATGCAATCGAAAGCATGCGGGATATGAGGTGCTGCAAACATTGCAGAGCCGAACCAGAGGAAGGGGAACAAGGAAGTACGAATAAGAACACTCACCTCGACTACTTGTGCTTTCCCATTTCCGATTGAGAGCCTGGCGTAAGGGTGTCCACTCAACTTGGCCTTACTGGCGACGCCGAGGTAACCTCCTCCTGCCATCGACTTGGCGATCCTTCATATATCACCCTGACACTCAATCCGCCGCTAGCGTCTCCTCCTCATCAACTCTATCATCCCGTTCTGGAGCCCATTTGCTGGGCTGTATGGTGTGCGACTATCCGATAACCATGGGTGCACAGCATTGATAGTTCTGGCGAACGGCATAAGGTACCGCGAGCGAGAGCTGCGCACTGGAAGATAAGTGAGCATAAAGAAAGGCGGAAAACCAACAGGCAGACGCGACATGCACCCTCGAATATGCAGCAAACATACTCTATTTGAGAGCAGGGTTGAAGGCTGAATCGTTCAGGCTGATCTTCGATGACATTGGCCTGCTTCTTGGCCTTGTCGTGGTCGATATTGGGTGCAGGTTTTCGGTCCATTGTGTGAGGCGGCAGGCATGTTCGGTTTCACGACCCATTCTAGCTAGATGTCCACAGTTACCTGAGGAGGTTTCGGTAGACTTTGTTGGACAAGGAACGTTCATCGCCTGAAGGCCATGGAGTCACTACAGGGGCGGCTCCGGCTCGAGACTCGGAAATGGGTGTGGAAGAAAAGAAGGCGAATACTCGGAGGGAGTTGGTAGGCCCAATCGAGAGCGAAAAGGCCAGAATCCCATGGATGACGAGTCTGTAGACGGTGGATTTCTAAAATTTTTATCCGAGACATGCTGAACATTTTTGCCGTTCCGTGTCTCTCATAATGTCGGCCTAGTTTTCGTCGTTTCGATGGCCGGCTCATTGAAAGGGATTGGACGTTCAACATCTCGGTTTCCGCACATCTTTGCCCTCTCGCCTCTTCAACAAACCCCCGACCCATTTCAAAACTCGCCTATCTCTACTCTCTTCGCGCCTTGGACCACTCCATCCCACTAGAACTCGTTCAACCATGCTCTTCGCAGCGTGAATATCTTCGACTTGGTTATCCTGAAGCGAATTTTGGGGAGGAGTTGAGCCAGCGATCTCAGATATGGAGTTGGTTGGGGCCGGAAGGATTGGTTCGGCCTACGTAGAAGCTCGGGAATTAGGCCCTTCGTTGTCGTGCATCCATCCATTCCAGCTTTGCTACTCTCCCTGAACGGACAGGCGTAGATTAGTCCAGGTGGGTGTCAAATTGCGATGGAATGAATCGACACTCACTATGAAGGAAAATCTGATTGGAATAAGATCAGTGTGTTGCATTCGCTGAGCCGTCGTGAGTGTCATAGTGGTAGACGACAGAAAACCTATACAAGCGCCCGTTGGCTGAGCACTGATCGATGATCGATCAAAGCGCTGTTCCTTGAGCTGGGCTCGCCACAACGAGTTTCGAGGTGGAGACGGTCGAAGCACAAATGGACGACAGCGGGAACGAGGTCTCGAATTCCCGTATCTATCGAGACTCAACCGGAGCATTGTCCGCGGTCTCAACCACCATCTATCTACATTTCGTACGATGGCCAACATCACCCTGGCCAACTCTACCTCGCCGCAAACCGGTGCCAGCAAACATTGTGGACCAAATGGCTAAATTAGCCCATGCCGCTCCTTGAACGAGAAATCCGCCCGCTCCTTTACCCACTTTCTATACATATCCATTCGTTCTATACTCAACATCTCATTCGAATCCCGCCCACATATAAACCAACCTCTTTCTATCGTCGTCTTCGTCACCCTCTCAATCCGCCTCTAACCTCTTCTCTCTTCTCCTGTCGTCTCGTTCTAGAGCCCATCCGCCGGGCTGTAGCGTACAAATACATGAGGAACGGCGAGTGGATCTTGAGAAGTGAAATATGAGTGAGCACTAGAGGAACCAGAAATGAAGGGCACACGGGACACGCACCTTTGAATATGCAGCATACATACAGGATTGAAGCCGACTCGTTCGGGTCGGATTTTCCACATTGGCATCACCCTAGCCATTGGTCTTGGTTGTCGTGTACATCGGCGGCTTCGTCCATTAAGTGACCTTGTCATGTCGAGTAAAGTGTTTGTAAGGGGACGATATCGCCTAGGAGCGAACGCGCGGGTTGAGCAGAACTCTGGATTGAAGCCCAACACAGGCTGGCTCGGTTTCCGCGGTCAACAGGTTTTGGCGATGGAAGAGGATTTGAGGAGTATAAAGCCACTAGAGCAGATAATAGTTAGCTTCGGCTCAAGGTACGAGGATGGGTGGAGGAAAGGAAGTTCAAGTCGGTGTATAATCGAGGGTGAACAAAGATTGGCTTTATATCGACTGAGAGCACGGCGATGCAGCTGATAGCCATGTGACAAGAAAGGCACAGGAAAACCAGAGAGACGAAATGGCAGGAATGGCGCTCACCTGGTATTCCTTCGACGATTTTCCCTCCGACCAGCATCTTGGCTGCCCTGTAAAATATCATCTTGGTGGGCACGAAGACGATGCATCGACGTCTTCGCGGTCTGTGAAGCTGTAGGCGGCGTAGGCAGAAGCATATGAGGCAATGCGTGCACTCTACGCAATAGAAAAGTCAGAGGACGATAGAAACGAAGAAGGCCGCGATGCGTACCTTTTAGATAGCCAAAAATCATGTAGATGGACACCCCTCTGGGAGTGACAGCTTTCCGACATTTTCGTCCTTTTACTGTCCCATTTCGCTCGACAACGTCAGCCTGGTTTTCGTCGTTGCGTGATGGTGGGCTCGTAGAGGGGAGATTGGACGTTCACTTTGGTTTCCGTGAATTTTTCCGACTGCCTTCTCGTTCGATCAGGCCTCAGGCCTTCGTGCCATCTCGAATCTCCACCCTGCATCCTGTTGTCTTTGGCTACTTCATCCCAGTCTGCAGCATTGTTGTCTCTTTCCCTTCACGGCGCGAATTTCTTTGGCTTGTGTAACCACGAGCGAGTAATAGCGAGCCAGCGGTTGGTCAGGGACAGAGGAGTAGGTTGGTTAGAGGCATGCAAAGGGTTTTGATCATACTGAGCACAAATTCTTGAGTATCTTGAAGCCCAGCATACCGTCGAGTGCATCCGTTATATCCTCGTCGTCCTCCCTAGGTCAAAAGAGTTAGTTGAGTGTCGGATGGTCAAGAAGATGAAAGTCAACACTAACTGGAAAAAGAGGCACAGCATCCCTCTATCTTCACACTACCGTGCCAGACCGACGAGGATCGGTGATTGTTGTCGAGTACGTTCAATTGTGGGCGTCATCGTGGTGGAGAAGAGACAGAAGGCCGGGCCGACAAGCGCCCATTGTGCGTGTTCGACGGCTACGCGGTCTCGTCCCCCCTTTTCACTCGACCATGACCAGGATCGCTCTATCTTGATACCACCCTGTCGGAATCCTCTCGTACACGAGCTCATGCACAACGCCAGATTGAGCTGGCGCCATGCAGCATAAACTCACGAATATCTTACTGTGACTACCATCAGGTTCACCAACACCCAACTCTTTTGCTTGAATAGCACAGCTGTCGACGTAGCCAGACGTTGGCGATCGACATTCTTGCTTTCAACTATTCCTCTCGATTCTCTCCATCGTCCAAAGAAGAAGAAAACCTCGCACGGTTCCCAAAGCTGGCCAGCAGGGGCCTTCGTATTTCGAGAGTCGGATTGAAGGGATGGGCATTACTATCTCCATTCCTGTTCGGCTGGCTGCGACAAGACGGTATGTATGTCTATATATCTGCTACATCTCAGTTGATATAATGAAAACCTCTAGCTAACGTTTACAACGCCCGTAATCCTGACGCTGCCAACAACAGGAATCGAGAGGCACGCCATCATCGATACCAAAACACCCGTTAAACTCACTCGACCAGCAACCCACCAGCCCTCCATTCAATAGTGGACCTAAATTTCTCAGTGGTAGGATTGAGGCGACTGGCGTCTCTTCGCTCGCAGAGGTCTGCAGGGCGCCATAGCTGGTGGCAGGCGACGATCTCTCCATCTGCTGGCTCCTGGAACCTGGATGTCGGTGCTTCAGGTGCTGAATTGTCCGCCATCGCTGACTTTGAGGATGACTCGGTGCTTGACCAGTACCTAGGAAGAGATATTTCCCTTCTCCAGTCCTCCTTAGGCTCTCCTCAAGTTCACTGTGTCCTTCGGCACGTCTTGGACGCTCCCAATGACGCACCCAGCCGACAGTCTATTAGTCCTCCATCCGATCCTCACTTTCCTGCCATGATCAACTCCCCAACAATCTCCAACGATTACCTGTTCACGCTAACAAGCCTATCGCACATCCCCGTTCCCGGAGAATCTCCTCCCTCTGCCTTCAGTATAAACGAATGCAATACGACGTACACCTCGCCGCATTGCTCCTTCTGGGGCTGGCCTGTCAAGTTGCAACGCCATCGGCGATTCACCTCTAACGGAGCCAGAGCTTTTGTCTCTAGCCGACCCTTGTACACCGTCAGCATCCACCGCCGCCGAGTTTGTCGAGGTGGTGAGGTCGAGCTCGAAGCGGTGGGGTGGTTTTGAGGCTCGATTAGAGCAGTCTAGCGGAGAAAAGCGGCTCGTATTGTGCTTGGACAAGGAATCCGGACGCATTTGGAGCTGGGATAGAAATTGAGGATCTGGGCGACAAATATTTAGCTCTGACTACGCACCGCCGAACAAACGAAGCTGTAAATTACGACAATCGTCCGCATGAGTGGCTCCAGAGTCGATGAGGCCATAGTACCACGTTTGTCTCTGCGCGCGCTCTGGCTGTGATTGATAAATAGTGCGAAGCTGCCCAATCCGACGTCAACAATGGAATCACGACTGATGTGAACCGTCTAGGGAATGGAGGGGGTGCTTACAAAGAGAGGACTCGTTGAAGGCGTGAGGATCGTCAACGACACCTTTGAGGATAGGTAAGGCGACCGTCTGTTCAATCCATTCGGAGATACTCACGGTCGACGAAATAACACAGGTACGATCACTCCGACATTCGCCCTCGTTAGTGCTGTCCAGGATTCTTCGGTATTCCAGAGCATGTTTGAGGGTTCTGGATCAGAGATATGAGGTGAAAGGGTCGTGGTTAGCGCTGGTTACCAGCGGTAGATTTGGTCCCGACTTGAGGGACAAGGAACGTCTGGTGATCGGAACCGTGTAGTCACAGACAATCACCTCTACATCCACCACATTGATCAGTCGTACCGTACGCACATCATCTCTGATGATGATAGTAGGTTTATATTGTGTACACATGGAGAACGATTATAAAACTTGACTATCATCAAAGAGAGTCTGCGATAAAGTATAGCGTTTCGTGATAGTGTCTGACCGTGATCACGGATGATCTCGCCCGCTATCGCTCCTGGCCCCACGTCTGCTAGTTGAACCCTAATATCCAAACTGTTTCCAACAATCATGAGGAGATCAGGCCAGTGGGAATACGCGGTGTCCCACCAGACGTTCACTTCATTCTCCTCGGTGAGAAGTGGAATAGCTAGCAATAGGATGTGCTGGAGTGAGATCTTTACCTTGTCGAGACCTTCGAGGTGAATGTGTAGGGAACGGACTCGAGGCACTGGAAACGACAGTGATATCGCGATGTTTTGTAGTTGAGACTCCGAATAATGATAGAAGATAGACGCAATGGGAAGCCCTGGTTGTCGATAGAGTGATAGTTGAGAAGAGCGGTGGGCGAAATAGCAGGCTGTAGCACGGCGTAGACTATATAATGTATTAGTTAGTCGGCCTACTCATATGTTAGAGGGACTGGGACTGGGAGATCTACCTTTCAAAACCTGAGGTTGTTTATGAACGACGCAAGGGTGTGGCAGGAATGGAATTTCCGGTCCGAGGTAGGGGGGGGGGGGCAGTGAGATTTCCGTGGACCATTGGGGACTATCCCCTAGATAGTCCCCAAATGTCCCAATATAGCCCCAGATAGTCCACGAGTGACGTTTTTTCGGGGTTTAACTCGACTAGATGGAACCGCTGAGCACAAGGTCGGTTCGGGGCCCGTATGTATCCGATTCACGAAATGTTCTGATTTGAAACAGCAACACCCGAAGATACTGGAAATAGAGCAAAACGCGTCAGTACCGTAGATTGATACTATAATCACCGTGATACGCACCTGAGGACGACCATCCTTGTGTCTTATCATCATCCTGGTTGCGACTATGTTGCCCTAAGCCCCACAGACGCGCTCGAGACAGTATACCGGTGCGTTGACAACGGCATATGGTAAGGGCAGGGAGTGTTGATGATGGCGGAGAGGAAGAAAGAAACAGTGGGGCTGGAATGGATGCGAGTATATGTGAGAGACTCGGACAGGTGCGAAACAAGGACCAATCAAACGCACAGACCATGAATTTAATGTCCGACCCGAAGTCGTGTTTGCGCCGCGTCAAAGTCGAGGTCCTCTCGAATCTTCAAGTCGATGGAAGTGGTGCGATAGAGTTGTGAGCTACGAAAAAAAAGGGAAGATAGTTGATGAGGGTGGTTGATCTCTGTCTACCAGATGCCGATTAACCCAAGTTGTCAGAAATAGGCCCCGATCGGCCTGATCTTGTCCTGGGTTGTCCGGATCTGTCTGGATTAACCCACGAACATCTCGTTGGGTTTCACATATGCCATCCCAGGACTCAGTCAGATGGCTGCAAAATTCGCTCCACGCCTGCTCCCACTGCTCCCATGGCAAGGCAAGGACTTGAGCCTTCAGCGCTTCCCTTTCTTCAGCGAGGTCATCCGGGAAGGTCTATCAAGAAGGAGATTTGTCAACTTCGGTGCAATACAATGACAAGAAAGTGGTCGGATCCAGAAAGACAATGCTCACCTCTAACCATCCAAGCAAATTCTTCAGTGCTTTTTCTCTAGGTGATGGGCCGGATGGGGCGATCGGCAAAGAGAGACACTTCTCTGCAAGGTTGAGAAAGTGCCAACAGAGTGAAAGCAGCTCTGTATCAAGATGACAATGGCTTAGGAGTGGCCCAGTTGTCAAGGACCGGAAAATTGGCCTCAACTGGGAAATGTCTTTGTTGTCTTCTGTACCACCGTGAACAAGCTTCTCAAAATGGGAGACCAGCACCTTAGCACCCTGCATACAGGCTTCCTGATATGCTCGGTGACAAGGATTGTGCCACCCTTTGCCTCTAGAGAGATCACAGTCGCAGTTTGTGACACGCGGCCATTGATCAGTGCTGGGCCTTGAGTGATCTAGGCCATCGGGTATCATAATGTTCATGACAATCTGGAGAAACCAGAGCACAGTGTTTGTCATTGGAGACACACTGGGAGGCCATTCAAGATGAAGATGCCCAGTCTCATCTTGGAGTTTGTGTGCAAGACGACCCACAAAATCAAGGACGTCCTCATTTTCACTAATCCCATGCACATGCGGCTGGCAAAGAGGAGTTGTAAAGACAGGACCACCCACAGTAGAGAATAATTGTTGGTCAAACGTACATATCTCTTCACCCATGATACTAGTGACCTCTTGAGGCTATCCCAAGACTCCCGTCTATGTCTCTTAAAAGTCTTCTGCAAAAATTTTGGGAAGGCAATGTCAACATTCCACAGATCATCCAGTAATTCCTGAGGTGGTTCATAGATCCACTCGCTGCAAAACTTAACCCATTCTATGAAGAAGGGATAGGTTTCATTGTCATAGAGTTGGTTGAAGCTAAACATGCACATGGAAAGGGGTTCACAACTCATGATTAGATCTAGATTGTCATGTCTGAGGACAAGGTGACCATACCTGTAAGTCTGCATTTTACTGGTTGTGAGGTTTTGAAGCCAACGTCGCGCAATGTCATCTGTCCAGGTAGTCATGTCAATATGACAACAACACGACCTCGCCTCGTTGGTCAGATAATCCTGGAATGAGGCGTGGTATAGTTCAATGGCATCCTCCCGATTCCCAATGTCCAGAACTGAGTGCATGGCTCGCAATGTCAAGGCCACTTGTCCTGCAGGCAGTCCAAGAACCAACTCAATACATGCCGGTGATTTTGCATTATCTGGAAGGACAAGGATAGCTGCAAGGATAGGGAGGAGTTCCTCGTGGTCTGGATTGGCACTGAGTATGAGATCATAAAGCGCATCGAGCTCAGGATATGGAGATGTCCCCGACTGACATGCTGGGGTGTTGCCAAGGATGATACGAAGCTGTTCCATGGGGTGTTTAAATGTGAGTTGAATAAACTTGATAACAGTGGTTGCATAGATAAACTGGCCACAGCTGCTTTCGACCAAAGTCTCGAGGTCTTCTACTGAAGGCCAGGGACTTGGGAATCGGACTTGGCGATACTTCCGACTGGCAGCAATCTCTTGAAAGTGATGGACAAGGAAACACCGGATGTCTTCGCGAGCCTCAAGGGAATCGTCTAAAACAACTCTCTTTGAAAGTTGAAGTAGAGGTTCATCTGTAAAGACTTCCTGGATCCATGATTCTGATCGGCTGCAAATCAGAAATCTCAATGGGAAGTCTGGTGCTTGTTGGTAGGCAGATTGGATGATAGAAAGAATGCGTACTTGGGCCTCCTCGTCACCACACTCATCCAGCCCGTCAATGATAACAATATTGGGAGTAGCCAAACTGCCGCACAAAGATCTTTGTACCCTCCACGCGAGGACGGGTGCGAGAACCAGCTCATGAAACTGGTCCTCCAATGTGGCTTCCAGAATTGTGTGATCCCTTGAAATGATCTGCTCGAGATAGTCCCGTATCAGCAGGGTCGTCGAAGCAAGACCATGCGCAATGCTGGGTATGAGTGCGGAGGGATTGTTACGCCTGAGGTCGGAGCGAAAGAAGAAGAATGAGGAGGCCAGAAGACCCGCCTTCTCGCAGTCCTGCGCAATGGTCATGGCGATGGCAGATTTTCCCATTCCAGCAGCACCTGAAAGCCAACAGATGGGGTATTTCTGCTGTTTGCTTGACCTCCAATCGCGAATCGCTCTGATAGCTGTTACGCGGGTTTCTGGAAGACAAGCACCTCGCTCGAACTGTTGCTCGGCTTTGTGGGATGCACCAACGCCAGCGATTGTGCTCACGAGACGTTCGTACGCCGCTGTATCGACACACTTGAGGATGGTTGATGCAAAATGGGCAAGAAGGGACTCACAGCTGGTATTTGTCGAGTAGAAATTGTTGTTGATAGTCTGATCTCGACCATGGTTAATGTTCTGGTCTCGCCCATGACTGATGTATTGCATGGCCAGAGTGTTGTCCTCCCTGGTTGCGATTGGGGTGACTGTGACGGAGAACGAAGCCCTCTCGGGAGAGATGGACGATGGTGGGACGGCTAGGCTGGATGGGGATCAATGATGGATTGGAGGACGGAGGAGGTAATGAAGCTGTGGACGATCGTGGCTGGTGATTGTGACAAGAGGAATGTTTATAACACGTTGGTATGTCGAAAGCATCCGTGGGCACCCTCAATATATTTTCCGGCATGCAAGGACCAGGTGATTTGATAGCCACTGCCCTGAACTTACATATAGAATTTCAATGCGGGAACAATCTCGATGAGTATCAAAACTGAGCGTATATGACATATGTGTTACAGCTGTTGTAATGATTGTAGACTTTTTCATCTTTCTTGTTCCGCATTTTTATTTATACCACACAATTTACCCCGATTTGGACAGGGTGGGCCTGACGCTCACACGGTACCCAAAGGTACAAGGACTCGAGCAACAGTGTTCAGCTTAGGGAAACCTATCTCTCGCTTGGGTACCAGGTGTCTGCTCCCATTGTTCTCCATGTTATGAGGAAGAGAAGCCTCTAGCTGTTCCCCCGCTGAGGTAGAGCTGGCGCTTTGAGTGACGTATGTCCCGACTCCTTCCAAATCAGGGTGTTTGGTATAAACAAAGGCGCGGAACGAGGAAAAATGAAAAAGCGTCTACAATTATTACAACAGCTGTAATCTTGCATATTCAGGTTCAGTCTGCGAGGACACTTGAGACTTTTGTATCGTTTGACGAGTGAGATCACCGGTCAAGCTCAAGCCGGACATCGGTAGGTCAAGTTACTTCCAGAGTTGAGTGGCACGTAGCACAATCCCGAGAACTTGGGACCTCGTCTGAGCTGGTAAGATGAAAACTCCTGTTCGTGGCGCATGGGGAGAACGAGAGTGAGAAAAGGGGAGCGAGATAGTGCACATGAGCTCGAGGGTTAGGATGGGCAGAAAACGTCGCCCAGCAAGGACAGACGGAAAAAGCAGACGGGTGGAAATAGGGCATGAGACGAACATACAAACATTATATCCATGCCGAAGACCAGAATAGTAGGGTGACTCCTATACTATACCCGAGATCCAATGATTGCTTGCCTAAACAACAACCTTCAAGACCATCTACTGGTCCATCTGCCGGCACAGGTGTATAGACGGCTGACGCCCATGATCAGTTCCATCAGGCGCAAGGCATTCCCCAGGGCCCGGTATCTCCAATGGACAAGTATCATTGGTGATTGAAAACTGAAGATTTGGTTCCGCCTGCATCCAGTCTACCACCGAGCCTCCAACGAGGTATACGATAGTAACGATTCGTTAGAAACACGAGGTCAAGTGTTACCCTCCATTGAATGATAGACACCTTCTTGTGCTAATGACGACGGCGTAGGAGATAAATTCCGTCTTGGTGGGAGAACGTCTGGCTCGGTACAGATCAGTAGATCTCTTGATAGGAGTACCGTCGGGCTTTGACATTCGAGAATGACCCAAAGTGGTGAAGAGCGTTGATGGTACTATCAAAGCTTAGAGTCAGCTATGGCTCAGGTACTAGAAGGTTAGGAGAAGGAACCAAAGGAGGGGATCTTGCGAGTTCGAGTCGAGTCGAACACAGCCAAGAGGGTGACAACAGAGGCGACGAAGGGCCCTGTGCAGGCAAGAGATGAGGGGTTTCAAATGCCGTAGAAATGGGAACGAGAAGGAGGTATGAATGAGAACACTCACCTTAACGGCCTCTACTTGCATGTTTTCCCATCATCTAATTGAGGGCCCAGCGCAAAGGCGTCCGCTCGGAGCCTCACTGGTGACACCAAGGTAACCTCCTCCCGCCATCGACTTGGCGATCCTTCATACGCCACCTCTCTTCATCCAACCTATCGTCTAGTTTTGGACCCCCCCTGCCGGGCCGTATCGTACAAGTATCTGATGATTATGGGTACGAAGCACTGATGGTTCTGGTAAAGCGCATGAGGTTCCGCGACTCACGAGTGATAGCTGCGTACTGGAGATAAGTGAGCATAAGGGAAAGTAGAAAATGACAGGCAGACGCGATACGCTATCTGGAGTCACCTGAGGAGGTTTCGAAATGACCATTGCCTGGAGGTCATGGAACACCACCGGGCCTCCAGCAACGAAGCAGAAATCAATCATCCAGGGCCACAGGCTCGAGTGGTATTCTTAAACAACGCTGGCCGACATAAAGGCACCCGGTCGGCGTGTGTGTTGCGTTCTGACGACGAGGAGGGAAGGAATGGGGTCGTGACAGTGAATCTGGGTTCCTTGGTCTTGTACGCCATCACAGGTCCACAAGACCGTCCTGGCATCATTCTCGGACTGGCTGTAGGGTATCGACGAAAGCCTAAACGCCATGAATGATGGTTGATTCTGTTGTAGTTCAAGCGCTTGCGACCATGAAGGAGGAACGAAGGGAAGAATGCCGTGGGTCGATTCGAGGTCGAGAAAAAGGTGTGAGAGCGACCAGTCGGCAACACCAGAAACGTGAAGATGAATCGAGTTCGGCGATGGACCATGTTGTCCTCGCTGACGCCGGGAATGTCGCTTTCGTCGTCTTTCGCCTCCCCAAATCTTTTCTTTCCTCCACCCGAACACTTTCTTGATCATGACGTTCTGTGCGATACAGCTATCCGGTAATCGAACTTTGGTAGTCAAGGCCTATTAAACTGTCCGAAGGACCACGAGCGTTTCCTGAGCGATTGCAAGGTGAGTGAGCACAAGAAGGGCAAGAAAACGAGAGTAAACACGACGCGCACCCTGTGTGTATGCCCGACAGAAATGTCCTACTCGAGAGTGGTGCGGGGCAAGTCATCTGGGTTGAGGCTTTCACAGTAAAATCGTCTTGGCCTTGGCTGTCAATTTGGCTAATTGGCTTGCCATATCGAGGGCCTGGGTAGGGAGAAAAGGATAGATCTTAGGTAAACTTCATGGGGCGAAAGGCATCCGTCGCTTGGAGAGCAGGGAGTCACTGGAAAAGCAGGATAGAGTCAGCTTTGTATCAAGGCCAGAGAGCGCATGAAAAAAGAGAAGTTGAGGAGGGTGTTGGTGTATGTAATCAAGGGCGAAAAAAGACTGCGGTAATGGTCGCGTTTGTATCAAGGGCATAACGAGAAAGAAAGGCACAGGAATCCAGTGAAGGTGGAATGGTAGGAAAGAACAGCGCTCACTTAACGATTTTCCTCCGTCATCAGCATCCCGACTATCTAGTGCAATGGCTTCGCAGCCAACGCAAGGTCAACGCCACTCAACTCCCATTTCTTTGCTGTCCGATTTCTATTGGCGCCAGTATTCGAAGTTATGGTCGTACAGAAAACCCTACGAGAGGAAGCTTGCATTCTGCATAATGGAAGAGTTAGGTGGCAGTAGAAACAACGAGAAGGATGCGCCGCGTACTCATTGAGATTCAAGACGAGATTCCTGCGGATAGACGACTCTGCGGGCGGAGGCTCGGTGAGTCGTGACCCAAGCCTAATTCCGTAGTCAGCTCGTTGAAGGGGTGACTGGACGACGACTTCGGTTTCCACATGTTTTCCGATTGTTCTCTCTTATCCGATACGCCCTCTACTCTGCAACCAGCTCTCTTTGCGCCTTTGGCCACTTCATCCCAGTTCGCGGCATCGTTCAACCTTGCTCTTCACGGTGCAAGTTTCTCTGAACCGTATCCTCGAGCGAACCTTCATGAGCGAGCGGTGTGTCAGGGAGAGAGGGGTCGAGTTGGTTGGAGGACAGAAGGTTTTGGTCGATCTGGGGCGGTGGGTAATTGTTCGGTGAACGAGGTCAACTCCGGTGTCGGCGGGGTAGAATCCTCTCAAACATTCAAGTTTTGCGTAGCACGATTGCGGGAACATATATCGTACGATTTGGTATCGTTAAAGTTCCAATTTGCATGATATGAGAGGACGTACATGCAGGAGTGAGTGAAAAGGGAGTGAGGCGACATCGTACAATCATATGTGGGGCTTGTGTTTGAGATACATAGAACATCCACAAATAGATACAAGATACAAATGGCGTACGATATTAACACCCAACCACATAATCTATGCCAAAAGCCAGAATCGCAGTACAAAACCTAAGCCCAAAAACCCAACAATCGATCGCCGTAGCATCCACTAATACATACAGCCAACACTCAGGGGTTGGCCTCGTCAGGCGCAATGTGGTCCCAGTTTCTCCAAATCAACGAGTTTCATTCTGCTCATGAACAGGGATTAAGGCCGACGCATCTGAGTTGAATTTACTTCATTGTCGGTCACTAACGACTGTGAGCGGTCCATCCAGTTCGTTATGTGGGGACAGCGTGTCGAGTGTTGTGCAAGTGAGTGATTAAGACTGTCATCCAGCAACGAACGCGAGGAGACTGAATGACTTTGAATGATGTATTCAAGTTTGGAACCATCCGCCTGCCAGCTCAATATTCATAAACAACAGATTTCGGCGTAGAAAGAGCACGAGAGAAATTTTTCGTCAGCCTCTTTGGACAAGGGACATCCTTCGCCTGACAAACGTGGTAATACCGGGGCCTGGAAGTGGAACAAAGTCAGCTCAGGCTCGAGGCTCGGGAATTGTGAGTTCAGTCAAGAGTAACAAGACAGGCCATGTTACTGGTGGCGGTTAGAGGTGATAGTCACGCGAGAACAAAGACACAGGAAGACCAGTGATGATGAAATGGTAGGAACGAAAGGTACTCACCCAGCGACTTCCTTCCTCGGCAGCATCCTGGCTATGGACATCCAAGGCCGACGCCTCGATAGTTTCACTGTCTTCCAGTCACACCACTGTTCGTGAATCATTGAATCTGTTCTTTGAAACTGTAGTCAGCGTAGGGAGAATCCACAGAGACGAAGCTTGCATTCTACATGACGGAAGAGTTAGTGGATAGTGGGAACAGAGGGAAAGACGCGACACGTACTCGTTCATAAAGATGAGATTCCTGCGGAGACGACTCTGCGAACGGTGGCATATTGATATCACCATTCAAGACCCAGACCGAGTATTTTGCCTGTGCCCCTGAGCGAGTTACGAGTATCGGTGAGCCAGCGGTCTGTCAGGGACAGAGGAGTCGAGATGGTTGGAGGCCAGAGGGTTTTGTCGATCTAGGGCTTCACGTTGTGATCGGTCGTCCGACGCGCTCAATTTGGCCTCGTGATTCTCCCTGGACGAGCAGGCGTTGAGTGATTTAGGTGTAAATAATTCGAGAAGATGGTTGGAGTGTTCGTTGTTGTTGAGCCCGTCGAGTTGTAGGCGTCATCGTGGTAGAGGAGAGAGGCGAGTTCAACAAGCGCTCATTGTGGAAAATAGTCGACGGCCACTGGCACCGAACCAGATGCATCTCGTGCAGACCTTCTACTCGACCAGGATCGTCCCGAAACACTGCTCCATCTTATGCTCTAAACTCGACAGACTCATCCTGAATATGGCCCCCAACCCTTTTATATCGTCTTCTCGGACGCGAACTCATGTTCGATGCCAGACCTTACGTGACTCCGTATACTGAAAGTTTTTCAAGCTCAATCTCACCAGGTTTTGTTCATCAAGTAGTACAATTGAGTGATCTATCCATACAGTAATCGTAGTAAAATACATTTCTAGCGTTATTATCGTCCGAGACGTCGGAGGAGTGCCATGAGTGAAGTACCAAGATCGAATGAAAGGTGAAGACCGGTCTGTGTCAAATATCGAAGGAGTGGGTAGTGGTATCAAAGGAGAAAGGGTATCAAAGCGCCGCAACAGCGGGCTCGAGGAAGTGGTGAAGTAGGCCGAGCGGGTACGGGTAAATCGACGCGTTCATGTTCTCAAAACGGCCCAGATAGCGACACCAGCGGCAACACCGAATAACGTGACGACCGAGAGTGCAAAAAGACATCTCCAGGCCCATTTCAGCTCTGCTTTTCGTAGGTGAGAGATGATTGCAGCCTTCTCAGCTTCGGTCTTCTCTGGAAGCCAGGCGTGCGAGGAAGTTGGGTCATTGACATCTTCATCGGGTGCGCGAAGGGGTGTGATGAGGATGAGAGCTCCCAATATCCAGAACGGTGGAAATACTGTATAAGAAAGCTATGAGTGAAAGGCTTATTATTGTAATGAAAGAAGACACGTACGAAAACCAAACTTGAAGAGATATTTCGCGAGCGTGACTGGCTCTGCGGACTTCGTGTACTCTGGCGGCTCGACATAGGGCGGTGGTGCGATATCAGGTGAAGTTTCATAGGCTATGCCAAGTTCCAAGTCGACATCCGAGGATGATATTCTTCTGTCGTGTCTCGACTCCGTGACAGAAGTAGAGAAAGTGTATCCAAAGAAAGCGTCTGTCGGATTTCTCGTGGGTGAAGAAGAGCCGTGCTCTGGCTGAGTTGCGGCTGGTTGTGGTGGTGCGATAACTGAAGAGGATGAGGAGGCCTCCTGGGCAATGTTGTAGGTGCTCGTAGTGGTAGACATGGAGATAAAGCGTTAAGAATCAGAGTAAGTTGGGAGTGGGTTGAACACTTGATTCTGAGCTCGGATTCTGGGGAATTCTGGGGACTTCATGGCGGCAATGGACCAACAGTATAAGTATCAAACGTGAAGGATGGCCCTGGGCAATCCAGCGAAAAGTTGAGAGTGGGAACTGAAAAATCCCCATTTTGAGCAAGCGAGCCCTGGGACAAACAAAGCACCACCAGCGGTGCGTCCCGAAACGGCAAGTTGCTTCCATGACGACCACACCAATCGCCCGACTTGGCCCTTTTTGGCGATTGATTTCTCCCAATCATACCCAGTATTGCCCTCTACAGTAGTCTCGAGTACGTTACCCTCAGACAAAGCAGCGAGGATTGGCGAAAACCCAGTCCTCAAGGGGTAAAGGGATAGTAAGGAAAGACCGCACAGGTGATACGCTGATCATTGCGTGCTGCGACTAACGGGCTTGGCCCACCCGATGCTGGGGGACACGTCCAGAGGAAACACATAGGAAAATGTATCTGTTTTGTCGCCCAACTAGCGTGCATCCAAAATCGATACCCAAACTTCGAACTTCTGTTTCTGTCTTCAAGCCTAAGCTTTTTCCAATGGCTGGATGTACCGCAAGTTGAAGCTGTTCCGGGGCCTCGTTCGGGGGACCGTTCTTGATCTACAATTCCGCTAGCAAGATGCAAAGAGGACTCGGACACCATCTAAATGACGTTGTCCACTGCTCTGCCGTCTGCCGCGTGCACGATGATAAGAATGGAAACGAGACCCTATGAACCCCTGCTGTCAGATTCGGTGCATTCGGCAAGAAACAGTCCACACGTCGAATACTCACCGACATTAGTGCCAGCTCGGAGATGAGCACAATCATGAGCGAAACTACTTCCGAGCGGCGGTAAGTTCGACTGGATGGCCGTGAAGTCTGGAACGATAAGTTCCCATGGCTTAGAGATCGTAGACCACCGCGAGGACGTAGAGTGATATCGTACGCCACCGATAAGGCCTCGGGGCGGGCTAATTGCAACAGAAGAGCACACTGATCTCCACTTCAAGATCACTGTGTGAGATATATCCCTATTGAAGGGGATTTCATCATCGGACTGGTGTAGGGAATGTTAGTGTTGGAAAACTCACTGCCGTATATGAAGTGTATCGCCTAAGTAGACCAGGCGAAAGCAAGTGTGTGCGGGATGTGCTAGTGGTCCCTGTCGAAACCTTCAATCCTGAGGATGGGTGTATAAGGACAACCACACTCAAGGAGTTAAGGATAGTAACTCCATGGCGCCGAGAAGAACAACATGGAGGTTCCAAGGTTTCGTGCTCGAAGTTCTGGATGATATCATAGTAGAGAGAGGCAGAATGGTCCAACTGGGACGCCACGGCTGTCGATTAAGATCCACGAGAGGCAGGAAGCACAAAGAGGAATGATATGCTGTTGCGCGACGTGATTATGAATATAGCATTACAGTGTATATGACTTGGAGTCAGCTTACTCATGCGTCTGGGGTCCAGGGTGGGTACCGGTCGTTGCATGCTTGCACCCACTGTCCCCACGGCAAGGCGAGGACTTGCGCCTTCAATGCTTCCCTTTCTTCGCTGAGTCCATCTGGGAAGGTCTATCGAAGCGGCATTTCGTCAATTTCGGAAGGAGTTCACTGGCCAGAGATACGATGCTCACCTCGAGCCATACAAGCAAACCCTTGCATGCTTCCTCTGCTTCTGAAGGCTTGAGGACCAAAGCCGAAGGCTCTTTCACGAGTTCAAGAAAGGTCCGACAGAGCGAAACCAGCTCTGTATCAAGACAGCAATGTTGCAAGATCGGCGAAACTGTCAAGCTGAAAAAATCATCCTCCAACCCAGAAAGGGTTTCCCCGTCCCCCGCACTGCGAGCAAGCTTCTCGTAATGGGAGACCAAGAGCTCGAAAACCTGCAGACAGGCTTCTTTGTACGCCCGGTGCCCGGAGATATCACCCGACTGGTTGCCTCCGGAGAGATCACAATCACAGTCTGTGAGGCGCGGCCATTGACCGGTACTGGGCTTTGATCTACATAGGCCATTGAAATCATAGCCTAGGACACGCTCGACAACATAACACACAACTTTTTCTGATGGAGACACAGAGGGAGGCCATTCGAGATGAAAACACCCAGGAAAGTGTTGGAATTTACGTGTGAGACGGTCCATGAGGTCAAGATCATCCTCATTTCTACTGATCCCGTGCTCGTGCTCGGAGTGCTAGCAAAGGAAATCGTAAAGACATAATCATGCACGGTAGAGAATGATTGTTGGACTTACCCATGTCTTCACCCAAGAATCTAGTGGCTTGAACGTGTCTTGCCACGAAAACTCACCCCCTAACACAAAATGCGGGAAGGCAAGATCAACATTCCATAAATCATCCAGCAATTCCCGTGAGGGCTTGAGAGTTGACACATGGCAGAACCATATCCATTCTCCGAAGAAAGGTTTGGTATCTTTGCCATGAAGTTGGTCGAAGCTACACATGCAGGTGAGAAAAGGCCAGCGATTCGTGTTCAGGACAAGCGACTTCATACCTATAACTCCGTATTTTACTGGTTGTGAGACTTTGAAGCCACCGTCGCACGATATCATTCGTCCAGGTGGGTATGTCGATATGGAAATGCCGCGACCTTGTCTGGTTGATCAGATAATCCCTGAATGAGGTGTGGTATAGTTCGATGTCGTCCCCCCAGCCTCTAATGTTCAGCACCGAGTGCATCGCCCGCAATGTCAAAGCCACCTGTCCCGCAGGCAGATCGAACAACAGCTCGATACATGCCGGGGATTTTGCATCATCTGGAAGAACAAGGATAGCTGCGAGGATGGGAAGAAGTTCCTCGAGATCTGGATTAGCACTGAGTACGAGGTCGTAAAGCGCATCAAGCTGGGGATACGGGGATGTCCCCGACCGACGTGCCAGGGCGTTGTCGAGAATGATACGAAGTTGTGTCATGGGGTGGTTGAATGCAAGCCGGATAAACTTGACAATAGTCACCGCGTAAACGAATTGGCCGCAGGCACGCTCGACCAAAGTCTCGAGGTCTTCCTTCGAAGGCCAGGGATTTGGGAATTGGACTTGGCCATACCTCAGACTAGTGACAATCTCTTGGAAGTGGTGGAGGTAGTACCGTTCGATGTCTCTGTCGGCGGAGAAGGCATCGTCCAAAGCAACGAACCTAGTGAATTGACGAAGAGATTCATTGACGAAAGCTTCCCGAATCCACGATTCCGGACGACTGCAAATCAAGAATCTCAAAGGAAGGTGAGGTACTTCTTGGAAAGCAGATCGGATAATGGAGAGAATGCGCAGCTGGGTTGGCTCATCTCCACATTCGTCGAGTCCGTCAATGACAATGACATTCGGAACTGATGGTACCGCGCATGAAAGGTCCTTAACGAACCCCCACAGCCCTCCCTCCCAGTTCCACGTCGGGTCAGGATTGAGGATTAAGTCACGAAACTGGTGTTCCAAGCTAGCTTCGAGAATCATGGGATCCGCATAGATCCTCTGCTCGATGACACTTCGCATGACTGGCATTTTCAAGGAAAGACCATACGCGATAGTCAGCCAGAGGGCGGAAGGGTTGTTGCGTTTTGGGTCGGACCGGAAGAAGAAGAACGATGATACGAGGCCTCCTTCCTTTTCGCAAGCCTCGGCGACCGTCATAGCGATCGCGGACTTCCCGACACCAGCGGCTCCCGACAGCCAGCAGATAGGAAGGACCCACCCTTTTGCTGACAACCATTCGCGAATGATTCTGAGAACTTCCTCGCGGGTCCCCTGGAGACAGTGACCTCGATCGACCTGTTGCTCGGCTTTATGAGATGCCCCTACACCGGCGATCATGTCCCAGATATTTTTATTTGCTGTAAAAACCAAGATTCAGAATGGCTTGAGACAAAAGAAATAGCCCGCTACTCACGATTGCCAACCAGCATGTAAAAGTTATTTATGAAATCTCGACCTGCACTATTCACCTCTCCTCCAGTGACCATTTGACCAATTCGTCCCCAATGATTGATGTGCTGATCTCCCCGATGACTGATGCGCTGATCTCCCCAATGGTTGATGTGCTGGTCTCCACCATAACTGAGGTTCTGGTCTCCTCCGTAGTTGAGGTTTTGGGACGCTGCACTGTGATTATACTGCGGACCCCAACCGGGATAGCCGTTCTGTGTGGACATCGTGCTCCCGGACTGTCGTACTTCCGAGAAAGTCAATCGTGTGGGTGTTTCGACTCAGCTGGATGAACACGAAGAACGATGCATCCACAGCACTGGAGAGACAAGGGGCCTTTCGAGGTTGTGAGGTGGTGGAGGCGGTGGTAGAAAGCTGTGCTATTCAAGGCCACGGTTCGGCCAAACATAATGGCAAACATTGATGAAGTCTGGAAACCGCGGCATGCGCAGTGAGCGCCTACCCTACCCAGTGGAGATTGTCGGTCGTTGGAATAGCTGGAAAGATTGGCATGTATTCACTTGCCACCATTGAGTGCGCAAGTTGATTTCGACGGTATGGATGTGAGCTGCAGAGTTCTCGAGACCGCTCAATAGTCAACAGTCGAAGATCGTGTGGAGTACGTGCTTTGACGCGTGAAGACGACTGGATCTGTGGCCTCGGAAGACCCAATACGACCACTTACAGGCCCAGTGCGGCTTCCAAACAACCCAGTTGAGGAGTAAATCAATGGGTGGCATCATGCCCTCGAGGGCTTCTAGCATCGTTGCTTTTGAATTAGCGAGGAAGCCGGATGGAACGGTGCCCAAAGTGGTCGGGTTTGAAAGAGTGGAGGAGCGAGAAATGATACATTTCACTGGAACACGTTCCTGGTTGAAACTTGCGAGTACTACATATTTTTTCTACAGATTGATATATCAACCATCCAAAGTCAACTCGATGACAACTAATAAGGCTCACCGAATAACCCTCCCCTTGAAAGGTAGTTTCCTCATTCTCCTACTCGTCTATTGCCGTCTCTCCTCCCTCATTGATCGTTCTCCAAGTAGCTAGACGTTCCAGGGCGTAAGACAGAAGCTTCCCTAGTAGATCTCGGGCAAGTTGACTCCATGAACATGGATGCACAGTACTGACCAGATTTTTCAGCGTTGGTGGATTTTGGCAGAACTCCGGGCCTGAACGGCAGCCGGACCGGGTTGTTCAAGAGTCCAATGTCCATGCGCTTTGTTTCTCCTCGAACTCCCGAAGATCGTGCTACTCGGAACCCAAAACTTACGCTCAGGCCTTCAGGTTCAGTTCTCAGAAATTCATTCTGACTCAAATTTGACTACATGATCTCTTTTTCCCTTTCTCTCCCTTCCAATTCCAATGAACCAAAATTTTCACGACTCGATGATCGAACCACACGCGTTGAAGACGCCAGACTACCTACAGATAGCATTGGTAACGTGGATATCTTTTCGATGCGTAACACAAGAACTTTCCCAGTACAGCCCGAGCGCCAAACGCGACGTGAAGCTATGAGAAGACTACATCTGGCGGCTGCATGAGCGACAACTTGCAATGCTCCAGCACAGTGTAGCTCGATGCGAATCTTTTCTTGACCCCATTTGAAAAATTTCTACGGAGATTTCTTAACGGACCCTCGGCTTTGCATGCGCTATGAAGTTAACCTTTTCTAATGCACTACTTTGTACGAGTAGTGTATGCGTCAGATGGAGGGAGATCGCCTTACATTCCATCAATTTGTGGCATCAAGTGATATCCAACATCTCCCTCGAACTGGATGCAACAAGGGAATGCCAAATCACACTCGCTCTTGAGCATTCTTAGCAGCAGTCTCTTTCTCTTTGGATACTTGGAGGCTGGAGCATCGAAAGCGAGGAAGAGATCGCCACATGTCGTGTTTTCGGCTTGCTCTTTACGTCTTCCTCTATGGAACTGTGCCCTCCAGAATCATGTAGACTTTGAGGTTCATGAAGAATGGCCCCGGGAAGTCTTTCACGACTTTGAAAACCGCTCCGCATTTACCCTCACGGCCTTGCGGGTGAAAACGACGGCCTTGTTGACATTAGACGTCGTCTCATAATCAAGGAACACACCCGACTTCGATCGTTCACTCTATACGAGCTATGAATCGTTCCGTTCACCAACAAGTCTCTGCGCGCGATGAAACCAACACCAGGGACGCTCTCCAAAACGGACACCGAGTTCATAACCCAAAGTCTCAAAGCTTCGACGTATGGAACGGATGTGTTCGCTGTGCAATAGCCTTTCCTTCTCAAACTCATGCACATCAAGTTAGGCATTTAATCCCATTTTGACGCCGACCGACCTTTCGTCGATAAGGTCTAGTCCAGGCGGGATAGACTCAGCGGCGGTGACGGTGCTTTCGTTTAACACGGATATATTGAACGACGATTGTTTTACATGTCGAAAATGGGGCGGTGAAGGAAGCGTTGAAGAGTTTAGACGAGAAAGGGATGATGGTCGCTGTTTTGCGAACGGGAAAAGAGTTGTGTGATATGAGAGAATGTGGGACCCTGTACGACTCGTCGACTACAGTAAGTAGATGCTTCTCAACCAATAGACTCGGAGATTACTGACAATCTCTTGATCGAGAAGGAGCGCTCGGGCTCGGGGTATCTGTCTGCGTGAGGTCCCCAGGTGATGCGGGGCCAACAACGCGTCTAATTTATGCTTGAGGAAATTCCGGAGAAACATCAATATCAATACTTGTACACCGCAATTTGTATCTCAGGTGGCGTGTACGATTCAATCAAAAAATAGACGGACTCACTTTATTTATCAATCATTAGCTTTGATTTCTGTACAGCAACTAGTTGAACGTATCATACACAAACAGGAAATTTCATTCGCATTTATAGGTTGACTTTTGCCAGTTCCAATGCTCCCGAGTTGCTGATCAACGTGAACTTTGCACCTTCCTTACCGACTTCCGTGGCCTGCGTTTGAGAAGGGAGTTTGTCTGTGCCCAAGAAGCCAGCGTTGGCAATAGCTTTGCCCAATGTCGCGACCTTCCAGCAACATTTAGCACTGGCCCTGGCTCTGAGAGACGGGGAAGACGCACCTTGATCTCAAATGATGAGCTGAAGTGCGACAGAAACCCTGTCACTATCCCGTATACGGATTCCAGTGTCCGGTGCTATGGTCGCTCAGTACCGACAAGCAACCCGGGGCGGAAGATGATGGTGTCAGAGTAACCGAGGGATGCCAAGCCGTGTTCGGTAAGGCCTTTGCTTCGCGGGTAGAGGAAGGGAGAGTTCATGTTGGCTCCGTTGCTCTGTGGTACCCGGATAAGCATGAGTACATAGCGGCCGAAGGATAATTTAGAACTCACTGAGCAATAAACGAGGCGTTGGGGGTGGGACGAATCGCTGGATTTGGCTTCCTTTGCTGCTCGAAGCACGTATCTGCGTTCAGGTGAGTTCTATGACGGAATAGACATTTCGCTTCCTTGTGTGACTAACTCTCTGTCAATCTTCTCAAAGGCTTCTGCACCCCCCGCGTTGGCCTTGGTTGTTCCGAGACTATAGATACGGTGTTAAGATTCGGGTATGTCAGTAGTAATAGTGATCAACGCACGTTATGAAAACCACATCCCAGTTCCCTCCCTTGAGACTCCCATCCTCCTCTAGCTTGTCAAAATCAATCTTCTTCTGTTCGAGCTTTTCCTTTCCTTCAGTTGGCAACGATTCCACACTAGTGAGTCTTCGACCGTATTCGTAAACCCGGTTGAAATGAGGAGATGCAAGCAGTTCTTTAAGAAGGTAGCCCCCAGTCTGACCTGTCGCACCGATAATGAGGGCAGTTTTGGTAGTCATCGTGGAGGCAAGGAAGGAAGAAAGGATGGGAACGATTTCAAATTTCCGGTCGGAAATTCGCGTTCATGATACAGCTTTGGCCCGTTTTCGGCCCGACTTGAGCCCGACTTCCGCGTACTGCCACAGTCCACTGGCTCGGCGTCACGACTCTCATGACAATGTCCCCTCATGTCCTTCAACGCATTGCGCAATGTTCATTGTACTCTTTCTTTACCACGCGAGAGCCCCAATGTCCTCACCAACGTCAAATTTTTCGTACCCTGAAGCTACTATTGCTCGTTGTCGTTCGCGAACGTCTGTTCAGTCTTCACTCCGACGGTCCTCAAGATCCGGCAAGTTCACTTTAGTGGAAACGAGATCAAGTTCAACGCAAAATACCTACTCTCTCGAATCGTTTCTCTTCCTCCTGGACTAGTTCTTTCAACGAGCCACTTTTTCCCGAATGCTGTGATGATAAAGTGGGTCGAGATCACCCACGGAGCTCGCGGTGGAAATGAACGTCACGTTTTCGAATGCTGGATGTCTACAGCGAGGATACAGGCGAATCAGGGTTTCCTGAATGTTTCGAGTCGCAGCCTGCAGGAACTGTATGCAGGAAGGGGCGCCCGGTGGAGGAAGAGATGAGGGAACGTGATTCAAAAGGCGGGTGACGGAACGTTAGAGACGAAAGTCGCTGAACCCAGAAATCACGGAGCGTAGCAAAGTTCAGGTAGGCGTTTAAAAGGCAGTTTGGGGGGGGCAGATGGAGGAGTTGAAAAGGTTGATTGGAGAGGCGGTAGAGATTAAGGGGAACAGAGGATTCGAAGGACGTCAGTAAGGAGCTCGTATGTCATCTCTCCTTGTTCTCTCATGCCTTTTGTTCAGCAGAAAGAATTGCCGTCGGGTAATCGTTCATCCAGCATCATTGTCCAACGCGTACATGCCCACACTTCATTGGAAGGCCTAGCATCTGCCAACCCTCCAATCTCTGGCGATTTGTAGTCTTGCATCACCTCTCCTCCCGCAATCTACTAGCGCTCGGCGCTCGCGATGGTGACAATATCGAATCGTGAGACTAAGGTACAGCAGAGCGCCTTTGCAGCAGTGATATTCTGATAATCAATCGCAGTCAATCACACGGCATAGCACTGGGAACTCGGGAGGACGTGATGGTTGTGGTGAATTCTAAATTTAGTCGGATAGGTGGATGGGGAAAGATGTGGTGAATGTCATGCAACGTTGAGTTAAGGAAAAGAATTGAGTGATTGGATTCCCATTCACTGTGTCTTGCCGTGCCGTCGCTGGGGTCTCACATAGCGACAAAAATTATACAGCGGCTTCATCGTCCGATTGACTGTACCATATGGTGTACGACAACAAAGAAGTTGGCTGAAGGTACCGTATATAAAAACTATGATTTACCCTCGAAACAGACATCTTTCCCCAGGTCTGCTGTTCTTGCCCAACTCAAGATGGCAGGCTCCTCTCAGTTTGGATCAATTTTTGTTCAATATTTCGAGCCTTTGTTCTACGGTTTGTCGTTTCTTTCCCTACGCCTGGAGAACGTCTGACGCAATCAATCCCTAGGTTGTTTGATGGGAATCGGGTAAGCCATTCTGCTTCGTTCGATGACGATTAGCTGGACGCCGTTTGGATATTCAGCTGCTTTGGAGTGTGTTTGGCCCAGACGTGGAATTACGCTAAATCTAACGACGACACACGATCACTTCGAGCCGTGGTGAGTGCTCTTTTTGAGATCTGTACTGCGATTTGACTGATAACTAGATGTAGGTTGCTCTCCTATTGTAGGTGCTAGTCTCGAGACTTGACGGCCAGACTCGTTCATACGTCCACCCAGCTCGTTGGTATTTGCGTGTACCGTTCTGGATGGTCAAGTCCTCAGTTTCTACCTGGTACGTCGTTGGGATATGTTTCATTTTCTCCGTACGAACACTCTTTTAGCTCGAGAACTATGGAAACGTCATCACTATCAATCAAATACCAAAGTACGTGGATCACTCGAGCTGTCGTTGCGCACCACCCCGGCTGACGTTCTAACTAGGGATTTCACGGTGTTCGTGTTTTTAAGCGTTGTTGTAACTTTTATGTGAGTCTTCCGATGCAGATGAGACCCATCAGGCCATTTACTCAGACTTCGCAGTTCGGACTTCTGCTTTGTGTCGAGGATATGGGGTTGTGCGTCCTGTCAAGTGGCTGTCTCCTTTGGCGCCCTCTCAACGTATTTTTGCATCACAGTACGAAGGGTTCATTGGTCAATCATCGCCCTGGCTGTGGGTACACCCAAGATCTTGCTTGAGTGCCAGACTAATTAATATTGTCTTGCGACTGACAGGCATTGACTACATTCGCGACATTGAGTACGCCCACTCACTCCTCTGCGAGGTTGACGCTCAAGGTTAATCTCCATACATATTCTAGTTAGCGGAGCGGGTGAGTGATCTAGTATACTCCGCGTAATATGGGAGTCTCACGACTTTAAAGTGTTGTTCAATCAGCTCCTAACCATCCCTGTCGTTACGACCATCCTCACGGGCAGTCTCTTCGACGAGAAAGAACATAAGGTAAGTGTATCAAACCTCGTGGTTCTCTCCACGCGCGGCTTTCGTTGAAACCAACTCTCAGATTGCTATATCACTCGTCAATCTTTTGGCGGCCGCATCTCAAGCTCTTATAACGTTCTGTCTGTGGTATTCCTTCAAATCACATATGGATGAAGCCTCATCGTAAGTGATTCTCGCACGCCGTCGTGCTTGGATCTGTCTCCAAACTCAACTTCTCCCAAGAACACCGCAACCTATCTTCAAACGACTCGGCCTTATTGTGGTTATTCGTGGCACCTTCTTAACACTCGCTCAGTTGGTGCTTGTCATTCTTTATCTGGCTCAACCGAATCGACTCTTGTGGTGAGTTTCACTCCGATGCCGGCGGATACGACATTGAAGAGTGTGTTCTAACAGGACAATCATTCATCAAGTTTTACCTCCTCTATATTACACGACTGCGAGTACGTTTCCGCCATCGGTTCCTCTTCCAAATCAACGCTGACTCTCCGCATTCGTAGTTTCTACGTGCGTAGCTCGATATCAAATCTCCAAGTCGGAGAGTACTCAATCGGTGTCCTACAGACTCAACATCCGCTTAAATTTACTGGAACAACCAAGACCGGACGAAGAATCACGACGGGACAGCGTCCTCGAGCCCAGCGTCTACGTTAGAGTGTCGACCCCTGCTGGGAGTAGCCCATCCATGGAGCACATCAATCAGGCTCGACATCCAGTTTCGGCGGTAGACACGCGTCCCGTCGAGCCGGAGAGAGTTGTTGTGGTACCCAGTGACCTTCGAAACGAGCGAAGGACTGATACAAAGGAGATCCGTATGGAATAACCTCGGCCTCAGGACGATTCGGATTTGTTCTCTCCTGCGAATCAGGATACGAGGTTCATGCCTGCGCTCGCGCCGAACCGGTTGCAATGAGTCCGCAGATCGTGGTCTTGAGGTCGCGCTTTCAAACGCTATGCCTTGATCCACAGTGGCAAGGTATCAAGAGCTAGCTGCTAACCACCAGACGGGGAGAGGAAGGCGCGATCGGTGTTGCAAAAGCAGGTACAGGAGCATGTCACCGTCCTTGGGCGACTCAAGTATGAACGCAGCGTGTAGGTGTATCTATCATATACCCTCTAATTTATTCTAGATTCCTCGGCACTTGCTCGGGATCTCCAGATCGCGTGGCGGGATGTGAAAAAGAGTTGCTCGAGCGAATGTTGCATCGGATGTAGACTGGCACCGGCCTCAATTTCGAGCAACAGCCCATGGATCAGTTCGTACAAGTACACATCTCATCTTGCGCTGTCTTGACTCGAGTCAGTGATTGAGGTGCTTTCCGCACGTTCACGCCAACTATGGCTCGTGTCCCTCTAATTCGAATTCCCATGGGTTGGAGTACCGCTCGCTGGCTCGTTTAGATCTGAACGACTCGAATATTCGCCCTTGATACAAATAGCAAATCGCTAGTTTCTGAGTGTGGGTTTGCTCATTGGGATACTTGATATTTTTCGGGTCCCTCGTTAACAGATCGAGCTGAGTGGAAGTTCCAACCAACCCTCTCTATGCTCCGATGAACACCTCGTTGCTGTCTGAAAGAAATCTTTAGAAAGCTCAATATGCGAGCAAGTCTTCGAGCTATGTGGCCTTATGAGGCTCGAGATTATCGAGTGCTGCGGACTGCGGAATGAGAACGATTTTCGCCTCCAAGTTGTCCAGACTCTGGTGGCCACACTTGTGACGTCATTATGTCCCCTGAACGGTTGAACCGAAGAATGTCTTGGAATTTGTTGGCTTGAGATGGCTTGCACTTATAAGGCCGACCATGCTCCATCCACGACGACGTTCGAAGCGATAACCCTTTACCACCATGACCATGACCCTCACGACTCTGACGTCTACACTACTATTTTCCTTACTTTTTACTCACCAAATTCAACCTGTTTTCGCGCAAGCAGCCGCTACGAGGCGTAAATCTAATACGGGACGAATTGTTGCAGGGATTGTAATTGGTGCGTTATTTAAAAATCGGGGAGAGTATTAGTCAACTGAAGGAGCAATTTTGTCTCGTAGGATGCGTTGTATTCATCGCGTTACTCCTGCTACTATGCACATACATGATGCGCCGGCGTAGAGCCCAAAAGGGCACTACTACAACATCTTATGGACCCGGCAACGTTAGTGGTGGAGGGGGAAAGCCATTATTCGGTGGAGGGAACATCAACTGGAGTCCGTTTGGGAAGAAAGATCACAACTTGAACAACGTTCACTACAACCAAAATCAGAACCAGGCCAGCCCGTACGGTCTGGATGGTCAAAATTCACATGGGTACCAAGGCCAGCAGCCGTATGGACAACAGCCTGGTCCTCAAGCCCAGGGCGCAGGATACCAACAACACCAACCACCTACAGGGCAATACCCACCACCGAATTCTCAGCCACCGGCCTATGACGGAAAACAGGAAAGCGGGGGTTATGCACCGGTGAGTACATGCCCGATTGGTGTTCCAGTGGATATCTGACCATCGTTCCTTCTATCAACTAGCCTCCTGGACCGCCGCCTCCTGCACACACCAATGTAAGTGTACTATGATCGAAACTATGGTGTCGCTGGATATGAACGGTTTCTCTCGCAGGATCCCAACAACCAATTCGTGGGAGGTTTCCGACCGTAGTGGTTCAGCATATATGAATCTTTGCGCAATCGACCATTACGATACAAGTGCGCGCCAGGCTAATAATCTATCTACGAGATCGCATCTCGAGGCAGGTCTCGGAGGGGTCCAAAGAGGCAGTATTGGCGACAAGCTGAGCATAGTTGAGGAGCGAGCCTTGTAACGTACGCGATAACTCTTTCCCTCGTATCATAGAACACTTTTACCATCCCCAATGACCATAACCATTAAGATTCCGTTTTTGTCCAACCTCTTCAGCGGCTGGTATATCGTTCCCTCCACTGCCCCATTCATGACATGCAGCACGGCGGTCTTCAACCTCTCCACCTTGTATGCGGTAAGATCATCGTCTAGTCTCTCCCACCTGGACTTGACCATATCGACGAAAGCCTGGGCGGCGTCTAAGTAAGATTGAACGCCGATCGTGAGGTTGGTGAGTTGGGGAAGGAGGGTAGGTTGGACGGAGAACAAGTCTCCTCCGTAATTCAAAGGGATCTCGAGACGTCGGAAAAGAGACTTGGTGACGGTTTTAAAGAGTCTTTCAGGCGGCCGGGTCAAACGTTGACGGCCCCTGTTGGATATTTCGAGGCTGTACGCAATCAACTCGTAAAGGGTAAACGAGCAGATGGATGGGGTACAGATGAGTTTCGAAACAACCTCTGATTCTGTGATAGGCGTCCCTTCCAGAGCTAACGTTACATCCCGAACGATCCATAAACAGATAGAAGACGTTGCGAGGCCATGATCCCATTCCGAATGCTGGTACCTCTCTGCGTATCGAGTACATGGCAGGGCTCCAGGAAGGATATAGTGAGGTTGTTGAGGGAAGGGAGCTGCAAACCGCGGATGTGATCGTATAGTAGAGCGTGAAAGCCATCTGCACAGTCAAGCTGGAAAGGGTTTGGAGGTTGGGGGGTAGGTTCGAATTGGTCGAAGCTAGGTCTGTGAACCATTGGATCGATCCATCCAACATTGGCATCGCTAGAATAGACTGGTGATTGCAGATCGTGGCCGAGTCGTAATGCGTCGAAAATTGATTCGGGGGGTTCGTTTGTGGTCAAAACGCAGCTGGAGGTGAAGAATGCCATTCCATGGGACAAAATCCAAGGTGTCTGCCTCTACCCCATCTCCGCCCTGCGAAGTTCACCTCGCGCCATCGTGTTGCGTGTTCGATCAACAAGCAAAAAACATCCTTTCTCGCCTCGATTCCGTCCTCGTGCCATCCTCCATTCAACCGAAGTGAGAGAAGATGTTTTCTAGAGCCATCGAGAAAAAGGGTTACGGGGTATCGCGTTCGCTCTTCCATGGCGAGAGAGATGTTGGCCCAAAACCCGGGTGATTTCAAGACGATATTTCTCCACCTCGCACGAGCTGACACGGGACTGCCGGTCCACGGAAATGATCATCCAGAGGATCTATGATGCACGCGAAGCCAAATATGTGTCGAAAGATTTCTGTGGGGAGTTTACGAATGGGAGAAAAGAAGAGACCTGTATCGAGCGATGTTGCGTCGGAGAGCCGTCTGTCGTACGCGCAGACGTTCGATGCAGTCTTCGTATATTTTCACGTCGTTTTCCGCGTTCAGAATGTATTGAGATAGTCTTTGAGTCGAGAGTGGAGGGAATATTCACGTCCTGAGTGCTCTCTCCAGGTAGTCTAGGGCCATCGGTGCTTTCAACGCCTGGGGTTTGATGTCATGGAGGATCTGGTACGTGTTGAAGGTTTGGGATTACGCTGAGAGGGAAAATTTCATGGATTCAAAGTAACGGGTCACATAAACCTCTGAAGACGACACCTAGATTATGACTGTGCTTTGGAGTGTCGATAGTACGCTTGGGAGGGAATACGAGTCGTGGTGAAAACACAAGAGATGCATCGTGCGTCTTTCGCTTGACACGGACCGGTTCAGGCCCGGGACTTTCTCTGACTCTGACCACGACGACCTTGCCAATGCCCGTGGCCACTCCACTTGACTCTCTCTTCGCAGGGCTTGACCGTCTCCTGAAGAGAGAAAGAGAGAAGCTTACTAGAAACCCTATTCGAAGAAATTGGCCATCACTAGTCTTATCAGCGTCAACAACCCGAAGGAAGTCATATTCGCCATTGCCCACAGGTAAAACATGCGACAACCTTGAACCCGTGCGGTGCTTTGACGATTCCTGTACTAGTGCTGTAAACCCCAGACCGGGTGAATTCGTTTCGAGCTACAGGTCGAAGGGCAGCCAGCCATTCACAGCATACGCGCCTATTTATCAACCCTCGACTCCCGACACAACAACAGCATTTTTTGAAACCAAACTCTATGCCCTCACGGGATACTCGAGTGCTGTACCTTCGTACCTTCTAGAAGTGGTAAAATCGTATGCCATTGCTCACGCATCGAGCTTCGAATTTCGACAGGAGTCTACCCGAGTCTGCAGGGCCCTCTGCAGGGATCAATTGCTCACAACATTATCTCGGCGTGAAACATGATCAATCTCTAATGTGGCCGCAATGTGTCCGCTCACTGCAATAGAAGCTTGATCCCATTCATCAGACTTGCTGAGCGCCACTTCAATTAGCTCGGCGGACGGTCCATGGCGATGAGTGTTCACCCTTTTGTCATATCGATATTCAATGGGCACCCGTTATATAAAGTCAGACTCGACGAAGGTCGCTCTATTTCCCACCGCTATTTCACCCCCCGATAGCGTCACCGGGTCAGGGATATCAGCCTGTCGAGCGTATAGATTTAACCCCAGAAGCGCGCCCTTTTCCTGACTTCGCTGCGATGTCTGCTCAACCTTCGGAAAACAGGCTAGTTCAATCGTTACATACACTATGATCCGGGTGCTTATGTCGATCATTACCAAATACCAATTCCTCCCTCCAGGACTCCTCCTATGCGCACTGAGAACGACACTGAATACAAAGATACTGTTCCGGCGAAACGATCACGGAATGTAAAGCGAAAAGCAGGTTTACTTCATCCTGCGAAGTTGAAAAGACGCTGCGGTATAAACTCTCTTGAACTCGAGCCTTAGCCTAAAGAGACTGACTCTGTGCGACTTGCAGATGAACAAGATGTTGAACTCGAAAACGTCAAAAAAACGCAAGGCGATGCTAGGTTCGACGAGGAAGCAGCCATCTGGAATGCGTATATCAAAGAAGCAGAACGCTTTGACGACGATATGATTGGTGGCTTCCAAGATACCATCGACTCGGTACTGGTTTTTGTAAGTTCTCTTCTGCCCCTCATCTGGAAAAGGTCGTTTACCGTCTTGGCTATAGGCTGCCCTTTCAGCAGGCGTTATCGCGACTCTTGTAGCTCAGACCAGTCAAACATTGGAACCAGACCAAGCTAAAATCACCAACCGGCTTCTTGTGGAACAAGTTATTCCACTTCTTCGTGCCGCTGGAAATGCCACTGCGATCGGCCTCGTGCCACTTCCAAGCGTTGGGCCCGATACCTCGACCCACTCGGACACAGATGTCGCTACCAATGCTCTTGGGTATCTCAGTCTTGCGCTTGCGGTGGGTACCGCGATTGTTTCAGTTTTGGTCAAACAATGGCTTCAGGTGTGTCTTTTCCCAAGGGTGACTCGCAACTCCGACATGTCTTCAATCCTGTCAACTCTCTTGTAGCTCTATTTGGCTCCTGCTTCCGGGAGTAATCAAGACCGTGCCCTGACGCGTCACTTACGCTACACCAGTCTTTTGAAATGGCGACTGCCGGAGGTCGTGGGCCTCCTACCCCTTCTCCTCCACTTCTCGTTGGGAGTCTTCGCAATAGGAATCCTTGTTTCCGTGTTTGATCTCGACCCATCTGTAGGATACATGATCATCGTCGTTACAATAGGCGTACTCGCCATCTACGTTGCAACTGTCTTCCTTACCGCCTTCGCGGTCAATTCCCCCTATCGCATACCAATCCTCTACCGACCTATTCACACCGTGCTTCGCCTCTTCGAAAAGGGCTGGTTCGCCGTCAGGCGGGTGTTAGGTATGGGGAAGCAACGAACTGCCTTTCGTCCGAGCGCTGAGACACCGTCTTTACGACCCACACAAATCAATCCGATACAGCACGGTGAAAAGGAGAGGATGGAGATCGCGTGCGGCGCAATCGTATGGCTCAACTCTACCTCAACCAGCGGGAATGTCCAGCGACTGGTCGCTGAGATGATTACCAGACTGGGTCCACCTCCACTTCAAAATCATTCGAGCTGGGAGGCGTGGGTACGAAGACATGGCGAATCACTCAAAACCCTCTTCACTCCCACACTGATGAACACGGTTTGGACGTGCATCACTCCTTCACGAACGCATACGGATCCTATCTGTGATTATTCTACTTGCTCGGCTATACTCAATACCCTCCAAAATATCCACGCCGTTGATCCAACACTGGTGGATTATCAAGGTGGGTTGCGATATGCATTCCAGAAAGCAGAGGAAACAGGTTCCAGCAGCTACATGGAGTATTTGATTCGTGAGCGACGGATAAATGTTGCCGAAATGGGCGGTTGCGTGGGCTCGAGCGTATCACGGACCAGGCAGAATGAGCCAAACCAGACCCGGGATAGCTCGAGGACGTTGAGTATTAATAAGTAGCGGCTTTTAGACGTTGGGATCACGCTGAGGAGGGAAAAGACTCAAGATTTACAACTGCTAGCGTGTATGCGAACTTGGGAAGGGTACTAGTTTACATAGCAACAAAAAAAAAACTAGAATCATGGTAGTACAGGAGGGCTTGTGTACTCGTACAGGATTCCATTATTTACTATGCCAGACCTCGGGTGATTGTCCGATCACGACCTATATTCCCAACATTTGCTCGCCTTCCAATCATTCTCCCTCGAGCGTCTTGACTTCACTTCCCGCCGCGCAGTTTGAAAACCCCGAGAAATTGTCGAGCAAACTAGAATGAGTGCGTGAGCGACAGCGTTCCTACACGTCCACTATCCACTCACTCGAGGACGGTCTGTGCCTTCTTTTATGACGCTGATTGTACTTTCCGCTTCCTGTTTCGTGATTATACTCTCCACACACTGTTACCAAAATAGACCAGGACGTACCTTTGACGACGCGGACTCGAAAAATGATTCAAAATCCTTATTCAGCCGATTCGGCGCGAGAGCAGGTAGAGGACTTGAATCCTGACTTGCAATAGATCGAGTGGCTGCTGATTCATCCTGAGGTGTCCATTCTATACGAATCTTCTTTGTATTGTCCCCTTGGCTGGGCCGAAGGACACCAGGTACCGTTCCCGGTTTCTGCCTTGCCTCGACCGAGCGTGTATCTGACGCTGGACCTGGCGACGAAACACAATTGATGTCAACCATGAATGGGCCACCCCCAGCAGAAGCTGGCGTTTTAACATAGATGCCGGGCTCAGAGACGCTGTCACTTTGCGATTCTTCGTCTATTCTCGGTTGCTCTAGCAGCTCCAAGCGGATGTTGAGCCTGTGGGACACCAATTGAGTACTCTCCAAACCTTCAAAACTAATTACGCACGTAGAAACTACGAACGAAGACTCTTAGCGTCACTTTGAGATAGGGGGAATCGACGGCGGAGACGTACTCGCAGTCATATAATACAGAGGAGGTAGAGCCTGATGAATGACCATCCTGGTAGAACCTACCGTTCAATATCATGGCCGCCGGCACAGGAGCGAAGCTTACCACCAAAGTTGATCCGGTTTGGCCAGATAAATAATGACGAGCACCAGTTGAGCAAGTGTCAAGAAGGTCCCACGGATAACCACCATAAGGCCTAGTCGTTGAAAGATAGGCTGCGGTGTCCTTCGGGCAGTCGAGGCGTTAGGAGACAGGTCCAAGCGCAACGGCATGCGAGGTTTACTTACGTTGAAGCTTCGTCCATATGTGATTTGAACGAATACCAGAGACAGAACGTTATGAGAGCTTGAGATACGGCTGCCATAAGATTGACGAATGATAAAGTGATCTGGGAGTTTGATTAACAAAAGATGGGCGTGAAGAGAGTCAGGAAACTCAGTTTACTTACCTTATGATCTTGTTCGTCGAGGAGACTGCCGGCAGAAAAGGTGATGACACCACGAGGGGTTAGGAGTTGTTTGAAAAATACTTTGAAGTCGTGAGGCTCTTATAAAACGTAGAGAATACCAGATAACCCACCCGCCCCGCTGACTAGGGTAAACATGGAGAAAATTTTGAGAGTCGATTTCGAACAAGAAGTAAGGGGTTGTACTCAATGTAGCAAATGTGGTCAATCCCTGTCGGGCAAAAGACAATTTCATCAATCTGAATTCCAAGGAAAATCTTGAATGTACCCACAACTAAGGCAATTATAGACCAATGGACCCTTTGTACTGTAAATAAAACTACGCTGAGAAGGTATCGGGAGGGATAGCCACTTGCTGGGACGCACAACGCCAGATCCTTGACGCGAAACAGAGATCCGAACTGCGGAGGCTCGGTAAGTGACCTGATGAGCTTTTGCTTGCATTCAAAGATGCTCACATGAAGGCCACGATAACGCTCAATAATACAAACACGGCAAGTCCCCTAATGAGAACATCAGTCGCTTCCGGGCTTGTGGTCAGCCGTCTAGGGCGATCTGCGTACTTTGATATCTGCGTGAAAACGAAGAGGTTGTCTAGGCCCTCAAGCTAAGAAATATGTTTATACCACGAGAAAACGAAACATATACCAACGACGTACGAAGTAGAAATTGAGGACCTGTCCATTCAGGATGGTGCAAGCAAACACCAAAGAGCTGAGTGTGGATTCAATCCAAGAACGAGCCTTGCCAAAGTTACCACCGGCACCTACAATAAGAGAGCAACCTAGGATTATCATGCATCTGAGATTCAGCAATGGGAATACCGAACCTCAAAGGGAGCACTCACCACAGCCCGAAGCGATCGTGTATCGTCGTTAGATTTGGCGTAATTCCACGTCTGGGCCAAGCATACCCCGAAGCAGCTGAATATACCAAACGGTGTCCGACGGCATATCTTATTATACCAGATGAATTCGCTTACCCGATACCTATCAAACAACCTGGAAATGGGACGTGTCAGACCTTCTTCAGGCGCGGGGAAAGAAACAACAAACCGTGGAACAGAGGGCCGTGGCGTTTAGCCAGCTTGACAATGTCGTCCATCTTGAGTTGGGTGGGGGCAGCAAAATAAGGTTACTCTGTTTCGAATGTGAAACTGTTATATACGGAGCCTCCAGCGGCCACGCAACTTCATGATTCTCGTACAATATTGGTATGGCCAAATCACCAGCAATTGGCAGATGAGCCGCCAAATGTCATATTATATATATTTTTGTCCCTGTGCCGGATGCCACTGACAAGATGGCGGGACTCGGAGGCTGTGGATGAGAGGGTAATCAATGACTTATTCTCCTCAAATCAATCGTTGACAAACAGCATATCTGATTCCAATGAATTCCGCCACAAGCGTCCACATCTTGTGGCTCCCGTATTGCGGCACCATCGCTCCACGACGGTAGGAGTATGAGTTGATTTTTCCGCACTTGACTCTAACGACACTGTTTGGGCCTCAAGATTTGGCGCTTGCGGGAAGAGAGATGATGAGGGAGTACAAATGCGGATTCAGACATATGTTCGCCTTCCCGGATGATGCTGTGTGGACGGTAATGCAACAGCAATTTTCTATCCAACCAAAAGTCGTAAGAGGGTAGCGAGAGAAATAAATGGGCCCCTTGCTCCCTTACATTACTGCCAGACATGTTTCCATCCCATCGCGAACAACTAGAATAAATCTTCCTGGCGATGGATGGACGGACGCCCATGGTTACAAGGTGAAGTCTGCTTGGCCGTACTCCCTGTGGCGATCCGACGCAAGCTGCTGGGAAGGCGGAATCATCATGAAAGGGAAAGGGAGCTAACGTCCAGAGGAAATCACGCAAACGAGAGTTGGCGGCCTGAGAATGCCGTTTCTGCTGTGATCACTTACCATCGCATCCCCAGTCTCTAGTCTCCTCAGCCTCTTCAATCAGTCTTGCCAATTCCTCCATCTACCTTCCAAACGTTTGCTATTTCGGGCTCCTCTACGGTCAGTGTTACTCCTATATCCGGGAAATTCTTCCACTTGCCCTGCATTCCTCTTCAATATCTACCCTTCCTTCTGTTCTGCTCGAGGAGGCTTTCTGATCCGTCCTCCCAATCTTCGGTTTCTTGCTGTTCCCTCCTCCAACACAAGCTTGGTGAGTGTGTGATCTCAGATGGCCGTGCTGTCAGAGACCCAGGGGAATACGCGCTTGATCTCGCTTCCACAATAAGTGGACATGCACGATCTTGAGGACTGCATTAATAGACGGTCGTTCGCGAGCAACAGCGACAGAAAGAAGCGGCTGGGGATTACAGAGACCATGAGTCTGCAAAGATTTAAGGGAGTTCTCAAGTGGTGAAGAAAGAGTAAGATAACATGGCGTTCGAGGACATGAGAGTCATCACCAAGCCAGCGGACTGTGGCAGTACGCAGAGGTCGGGCGTAAACCGGGCCGGATTTCCGTTTGAAATTTAATTCGACATCGCTTCCGAAGTTCCTTCCTTTCTTCAGTCCACGATGACAACCAGAACAGCTCTCATCCTCAAAGGAACAGGCAAAACCAGAGGTCATCTCGAAGGATTACTCCCGTCTCCTCATCTCGGTCGAGTTTGTGAATACGGTCGAAGAATAAAGTCAGTGAAGGCTCGCAACAATGTGGATTTTATAGAGTGGAGGGGAGGACACAGGTCAATCAAGCAGAAGGAAATCGGCCTCGATAAGTTAGAGCAGAATGGGAGTTTGAGAGCAGGGTGCCAGGATGTAGTTTCTATAACGTGCGTCGATTCCTACCACATACTAACATTTGTGAATCCTGATATTCTACCTCTAGTCTCAAAACAACCAAAGCCAACGCGCGAAGTGCAGAAGCCTTTGCGAGAATTGCCAGAGAGTTAGTTACCCAAGAACACGAGATACGTGTGCCACCATAGAACTCACTCGAACACAGCTATGTGCTTTACGCAGCAAATAGAGCCAAGTCCAGCGATTCGTCTTATCCTCAACGCCTCGTTTATTGCTCTGTGAGTTCTATCTCAAACTTATGCTGTCATTCACATACTTACTACGGGTTCTGCAGAGCAACGGCGTCAACATGAACTCTCACTTCCTCTACCCCTGAAGTACAGACCGCACCAAAGACGGCTAGCGTCCATCGGTCACTCTGACTCCATTATTTTCCGCCTCGGATAACTGGTACCAATCATTCGCAGCACTAGGCACCGGAATCCGTATACGGGAAAGTGATGGGGTTCCTGTCGCTCATCCGTCGAGATTGAGGTGAGTCTTCCTCGCTTCTCGGAGCCACGGCTGGCACTGAATGCGACTGGTAGATTGCGACGTTGGGCAAAGCTAAGGTGAACACTGGCTCTCTAGGCACAGAAAAACTTCCAATCCGAGCACACGCTACAAAGGTTGGCAAGGAAGGTTCAAATTCGCGCTGATTAGCAATTCTGGCGTAATAGAGCTGGCAAAACATGTTTCCTAGCACAAGTCAAATCTCGAGGAATGTATCCTGCTGTTGTGTATAGTATGTTTGACTAGTTACCTCTTACCGTATAGAATACAAGCCTAAACCGGGCCTAATGGCAAATACACGTGCTTTTTGGCTGAACCGTGAGTGTTGATAAGATGCTTTTCAGGCATTTTCCTGAAGCGTAGATTAGACGCGCTGCCAATCCCGCATTTCCCGAGTGCTTTGGCCACTCTGGACCTGCGAAAAGTGCTCCTTGTAGAACGAAGACTATTAGCATTTCCCAATCTTTTGAGCTGAAGAACATCAACTCACTGTGGCCGTGCACGATACTGCGTTCCTTCGGGGCATCATACAACTCTTCTACCATCAGCTAGAACCGTAACCATCATCCCTCTTCCATCGAGCCTCTTTAGCGGCTCGTAAATCGCTTCCTCCGCCGCCCTATCCATGATATGCAGCACAGCCGTCCTTAACACCTCCGTGTTGTACGAAAACACGTCACCGTTTGGTCTATTCCATCTGGACTTGACCATATCGACAAAGGCTCGGTCGGCGTCAAAATGGGACTGAACGCCCAATTTGAGGAATGTGAGTCTGGGAAGGAGAGGATGTTGCGTTGCGAACATATCCGTGCCGAAGGCTGGGGCTTCAAGGCTTTTGAGGAAGGACTCGGTGACCGTCTTGTAAAGCGTCCCTGGTGCTGAATTCTCCGAACATTTGGACTCGTTGGTCACAGGGACCGCCCAGAGCTCGCAAAGCGTGAACGATTGGAGTTGTGGCGTACTTCTCAGCACGGAAACAACGTCTAGTGTCAACAAAGGTATCCCTTCTAACACTAGAGTTGTCAGAGTACAGCCAGAGCGCTTGAAAAAGTTGCAAAAGGCTTTCCGAGGCCATTCTCCACGAAGCTCAAACCCTTCTGTGGCCCTGAGAGTCGCAGGTTCGATAAGGGAGATGGAAAGGTCGTTGAGGCGAGGGAGAGTCACACTGTATATGAAGTCGTTTACTAGGCCGTAAAACCCCTTGCAGTTTCCTAGCCGAATCGAAAGGGTCTTGAGTGAGGACACGACGGCTTCGGAATATTCCTCGCGAGATCGATAGGGTTTTTGATCGAGTCCGACATGGGCTTGCCCGTGAAATAGGAGCGACTCCAGATTGCCTCCGAGTCTCAGTGCCTCAAAGACGGTTACGGGGGTTCGCTTGCTGTCGAATCCAAGGTCGCAATGACGGATACCTGCCCAAGGAAAACGATCCATAGGGCATCCCATGATATCGTACCCTTCCCCTGTTCCACACTTGACATATTGAAGACTGGGAAGACGAGGCGTATGGGAGGAGAGGGAACGAAAGATGAGCTCGGCGTGGCGTGCTGAGAAGAGGACAGTTTTGAGATTGGGAGTTGCACCGACGTCATCGAAAACGTCGAACATATTGAATGGGAGACCAGCAAAATCCACGTAACGCCATCGACGGGAATGCTTCATGATCAGTTGAAAAACATGTTGACCGGCGGCGACCTCTCCCTCGGTCTCGGCGTTCCAGCCTCCGAATAGTCGAAGTGAAAGAGGTTGTTGCTGGGAACGTTCAAGGGCGATTTTTGCAGGGTATATCCCTTGCTCAGCCAATTCAATGGAAATGCTGGACCATAGCTCGGGGGAATGTAGAGTGATTTCCCTCCACCTGATCCAGACGCTGCTCAAGAGAAGTGATGTCATGGTAGTCGATTCGGAGGAAGTGAGATGATCCATAGCACATGCGAAGCCAAAAATTCGCCGAAGGATCTCTGTAGGGAGTTTTCGAATGGGGGAAAGAAGAGACTCGCATCGAGCTATGTTTCATTGGAGCATTGCCTGTCGCTCACGCACGCGCTGAAGGCAGTCTTCAAATAAAGTCACGTCGTGATTTGCGTTCAGGATGTACCGAGACAATTCTTGTGCTGAACATGGAGGAGATGCCCATGTCCTGAGGGCTGTCTGTAGGTAGTCCGGTGCTTTCGACGTGCGTGGTGGGCCGATGCCATGGAAAATTTGATCCATCGAGTTTTGGGTCGGACTGAGAAGTAAAAATGGTTCAAAAGCTTCAATGCACGAGTCAAAACAGGGTGTTCAAGACGATACCTGAGCCTGAGCACCTAGCACCCAGTGGTTGAGTAAATGTCTCGATTCCGAATCCTTGTGGAAGAAAGCTAGAAAATCAAGGTACAAGCTGTAACGGCTTGGCGCTTTAGAGGCCGGTTGACCCGGACCGGTACGGACCCGGACTTTTGCCGACACAATTCTCTCTTGTCATCGAGACTCTCGGTGTCTCTCCCTGAACGCGACGGCACAACGACGACGCGATAGGATTCCTTGCTCAACTCGAAGCTTGAAACTTGCTGTCTTCTCAACCAGCAGTTTCGAGAACATTTGCCAGGCTCTCGGATCAAAACAGAGCATATATCTTCAACGTCAGTCCTAGGTAATAATTCCACACAACTTTTTCTACGAATTGAACTTCATAGATTTTTCTCTCTCTCTTAAGGTCGCAACTACAGAGAGAAAGCTAGCGGCGATGGAACATATCTTTTGCGATATAAAACCACGTGCGATGAAGGAACCGATGACCCCAGACGACTTATGGCGAACGCTCAGGACGCGCATATCCCTTCCCTTTCCACCACAAGAGCTATCCCATTACATCCGAAACGCAGAGTACGACGTGCAGTTGTACGAAGACTGCATCGACCGATTGCGTGAGCGACAGGCCGTTCCTCGACGCAACATAGCTCGTTACAGCTCTTTTATCCCCCATTCGAAAACTCCCCACAGAGATTCTCCGACGCGTCTTTGCCTTCGCATGTGTCACAGACCCCTAGGACAGAACATTCCGTGGGTCGGCTGCCCGTTTCATCTCAGTGGTGTCTGTGCAAGATGGAGAGAAATCACGTTGAATTCACCCGAGCTGTGGACCAATATCTCCCTTGACTTGGCAGAGCAAACTCGATATCCTGCAACTCTCATCATTGAGCGTTCTAAGCAGCATCTTCTATCACTTCGGCTCAATGGAGGGTGGGACGAGGACACATTCGACGCGACGGAAGACATATTTGGGCTGTTTACTGAACACGCATCACGATGGCGTGAGATGGATTTCTCGGAGCTGGGCACAGTAGCTTTTGGTGCATTCACTGCAGCTGAAACCCCCCAGCTGGAGACTGTTGCCTTCTCGCCATTGCAAACCGAGATCATCTTTCCCGAGCTCTCTCACGCTCCTCGCCTCAGAATCGTCAAGTATGGAGATGGAATAGAAGAAGGATCGTTAGATGATGTCCCATGGAACGGAGTCGATCAGCTAGAGCTCGCCTTCGATAACACGCGCACACCCAGTTCCGTGTTCAAAGCGTTGCGACTTGGTTATAACCTGAAATCACTTGTCTACTACGGCGAAGCAAATGTAGGATGGGTCAACCAAACGCTCTACGAACGCAACGAGGGAGGACCCCAACCAGTTAGCTCCAACCTTGAGACACTTTCCGTTCGGCTAGGTTGTGCAGGTGGATTCTACAACTTGTTGCACGATTTCATCCGCTCTTTAAAGCTCCCTTTTCTCGATAACCTCGCCGTCTCGTTTCTGGAGCCCTCGGATGTGAAGGACAGAGAGGTGCTGACGTTTGGCACTACGTCTTGGCCTCGAGACGTCTTCATCCAGTTCATGGAGCGTTCAGAACGTCGAGATGTGGCTCGGGTTTCCCAGAACCGTTAACGAGTTCTCGTAGTGAACGTATGACAACGTTCTGCAGGAGCAAGTCCCACTTGGTCTGAGCGAGAACGGCAGACTTTTGCTGGGCACTATCGCTCACTCTGTAGGTCTCTGGAGGCTGGTCGAGACCTACGGCGAGCTTCTCCAGGTCTCCATACACCTGCGAGACAAATGTTTCCTTGCGATCAATGCGGAAGTACCGCTTCTTTCCTCGGAACCCTTCTGTCTCGTGGGTGTCAACTTTAGGGTAGATGCGGTCTTTGGGCTGGATGGAGAGATGCGAGTGGTGCTTCTTGAGGTGGACATGCATCTGATCTGTGGTTGGATAGCACCAATCACAACCATCAACCATACACTGCACCCCGGGAATGAATCGAACACCAGGTATGGACTTCATACCGCCAAAAGTGATCGGTAGAGGTTTGTTGGCATCGAGAGATTGGAGGATCGTAGTGAGAGTCGACTTGGAGGGTAATCAGAGGTGAGGGGGAATCTTTTGTGACTTGAAATGGTTCTTTTTCTGATGAGAGTGAATGTGATCCGCTTTGACAAGCCTTCGACACGCGGTACATACAGTTCGACGAGTGGTGGGGTCAACGAGAATGTTCCAACGTCTCAGTAGAATCACTGATTCGTTCTCGCCATCACCCTCTGCATCCTCGTTATCGGATACACTGTTTCCATTGCTGGAGTCAGCATCGGAATCATCGTCTTTTTCATTGGGGTTCCCGCTGTCAAGATTTGAATCTGACGTCGAGGGAACCGGAGGAGAATGTCCGAGAGAGGGAGCTGGGAGAGAATCGACCGACTCTGGTGCAGAAGGACCGTCATACAGCATGGTAACATCGCCGTCGTTGTTCCCCACGGCGTCAGTCTTCATTTCTACATCACCGTCGTGATCGCCAATGGCGGCAGAGCCAAGACGAACCCCAGAAGGTTCCTCTAGGGTGTAAGGGTCAGCGCCGAAATGGGCCTGAATTTTGGCGAGTATTTGAGGGCTGTACACCTCGAATGGTTCGTCAGGATACTGGCTACCATCCAGAGGTCCTGGGTGCTCCTCTAAAAGGCAGAGACGACGGAGCTTCTGCCAATCGAGGTGACGGTGTGGAGGTGCACAGCAAGGGCAGTCGTAAAACCCATCGGGACGTCGCGTAATCGTGACTGTTTGACCTGGGAGCCATGATATGAGTGTGAGCTCGAAAATAAAGGGTAAGACTGACCTTTGTACTGTATATCGTGATCGCCGGAATGGTAGTACTTCTTGTGAGTACCCTCGGCGTGCTGCAGATTGCGTCGATAGCAAATCGGCTCAAGACAGATTCTAGGAAAATTTAAACACAATCTCTCACGTTTCACGATAATAATGAGATACCTTGGCATCTTATTCTACGGTAGGTTACAGAGAAACACGAGATCGTGGTGGTACGAAAAAGAAAAGGAATAAGCGCCCGAACAAGACGAGCCGAATAATATTCGACGTGACTCGTCTGGCAGGACGAGAATGGAAATGGGAATTCTGGATACTCCAAACAAGATAGCGGGCTGAAGAACGAAATTATTAGCATCAGTAGTGTGTCGAGATAGGGAAAACGAGAAGGTAAAAAAGACTCACAATATGCCTGAACTGAACCCTCTCTCGGAGTTGAACCGAGCATCTCCGGTGCCCAAAGCAGCTGAGATGGGCGTTGGAACCACTTCACTACAGAGGAGTGATGGCATACGAGGAGTTGAGGTACCTCCCAATTACCAAAAAGTATCCTCTGAGTGGCGTGAATTCCAACCGCCCACCGCAAACCAGTGGACGGAGATATCCGCGGCCATCCGCGGATGTCCGCAACCGTCCGCAACCGTCCGCAGGCGCCCTAAAGTCTCCCTCGACCCGAAACCGGTGGAATCGAAATGAATCCCGGGGAGCCAGAATAAAACTAGAACGGGTCTTAACCATTCTTCGTTCACCCGACTCCCAGCTAATACTCCGGCTTCTGTGAGGCGAAACGTTCATGGCAGTACTCACGACCTCGTGGTATCGACAGCGAGCGTTGTCTCACAGCAAGGGTCGATACCACGGTGTCACTGTGAGGATGAACCGTAAACGATCGCCGTGGAGGGAACCGCTCACGTCGAACGACACAGAATCGATTCGACGATTGCTGACCGACCCTAAGTCATGTCAACATGGGCCGAAACTAATTCGAGCCCGTGAGTGAGGGAGAGAGAGTTGGCGGGGGAATATCCATGAATAAAGCGGTTCTTCTGCACGCTTGACGAGTGCATCTTCACCCTTGATGGACCGCGTACGTTGTTCCCAGATATCCGACCCAGAGAGAGAGGGAGCTTCGATGGTCAGTACCGTTGTTGAAATGCAAGTTGTGGAGAAATTGGAGTGTGGACTTAGCTATAAACCTGGCCACTATTCCAATCCAAACCCTCCCCAACGTCCACATTGGTCTTCACGGTTCGATTTTGACGTCTAGCAACGAAAAGGTAGGCATCGATTCAAACAATAACGAAAGGAAACGAAAACTTACCGGCGTCGTAGAGGATGTCTATTTTTGTCGGTATTATCGGATTTGTTTGCAGTGGGGAAGCTAGCAAATAGGTTAGGAGAAGATAACCAACATAAAACATAAACGAAAACAAACCGAGGATCGACGTTGAGGTAGAACGCCCGAATGGGCATGGTGGAAGGAAGCAGGAAGCGACGGGTGGCTGTGCGGGCAACGCGACAAACGAGAGTGCCGCCCAACCGGCATTTTTCAGCGCAAGCGCTGGCTCGGCATTTTCCGATGCCAGCGCTCATCCCGGATTCCCAGGCGCGAGTCGTCTACAATGACGTCGAGAGGTTTTGGCCACATAGTATATAGGAGTAAAATGTAAATAATACATCATAGAGTACATAAATAAATTTCTAACGCGTTTCATGCTGTGATAGAGGTTTAATACAACGTGTTTGGTGGGTAAGCGTGGGAAATAGGTAGTTCAGAGGGTGTACTACCCCGGAGCTCCAGGAAACAATTTTGGCGACTGCCTCTCGCAGAAATGGAAGTCATCTCCCTACTCAATTACACCACAACAATCCACTCGTTTACCCTCTGTGAGCTGTTCGCATCTAGTCATGAAGTTTCTGAGAGGCGGCGCTGGGAACACATGGCCCAACTGAATCCGAAGAGGTTGCACAAAACAGTCACCGAGTCCTTCCTCCGACGTCTCGAAGCCCCTACGTTCGGAGTGGATGTGTTCTCTACACAATGCCCTATCGTTCCCAGACTCACCTACCTTAAGCTTGGTGTTCAATCTCATTTCAACGCGCACCGAGCTTTCGTTGATATGGTCAAGTCCAGGTGGGATAGACCCAACGGTGATGCGTTCTCGTACAGGACGGAGAGGTTGCGCACGGCTGTACTACATGTCTTGAATGGGACGGTGGAGGAGTCGATCTATGAGCCGTTGAAGAGGCTGGACAAGAAGGGCATGATGGTCAGTGTCTTGGCAAATGGTAAATGGGTTGTATGAGCTTTGTATCGGAATCTGGTTTTCTCCAGTAAAACGTCGTTTTGGAATGCTGTAGTTGTGTACGACTAGATTCGAATAGACTTTCCCCACTAAATACCGATGTTGTACCAATGCGTTCGATGCACTAAGCTTCACTAAGCTTCTCAAAGAGATTTGGTAATGCGGTATTGACTGATGGCCAGGGAACCTTTGTAGGTGTCGGCTGGACTGATTCCATGATAGAAGAAATCAGGAGAGGGCAGAGTTTCCGGGACTGGTTGAACTGAGAGTCGTTATGTAACGCCCGGACAAGCGCTTGCGTTTTGCCAGTTCTCCAAGAGCTGTCAAGCTCAACGACAGAGGTATGTATCTATCTCCGATATTCTCAGGCTAGCGTTACCTGTTCCTCCATTTGAACTCTTTTTTCTTCTCCTCAGCTCGATCCGAAACGTTCAAAATGGACCAAATTTTTCATGATATCAAACTTTGCGCATTGAAGGAACCGATGACCACAGACAACTTATGGAGAACGCTTAGAACGTCTATACCCCTTTCTTTTTCACCCGAGGAACTATTCCATTACATACGGAACGCAGAGCACGACATTTATCAGTTCGAAGACTGCATCGAACGCTTGCGTGAGCGACAAGCAGTCCTTCGGCACAACATTGCTCGATACAACTCTCTTCTATCTCCAATTCGAAAACTCCCTACCGAGATCCTACGGCGGATTTTTGGCCTCGCATGTGCCGTAGATTCCCGGGGCGACTTTCGTGAGTCAGCCACCCCGTTCTATCTGAGTAGTGTCTGTGGGAGGTGGAGGGAAATTGCGTTGAATTCCCCTGATCTATGGGCCAACATCTCCCTCGAGTTGGAAGAGCGCACACGATACCCCACAACTCTTTCCCTCGAGCGCTCCAGGCAACACCCTCTTTCACTTCTCTTGAGTAGGTGGTGGGACGAGAGTGAAAGTACTGCGGGGGCCGAAGTCTTTGGCTTGCTCGTAGACCAGGCAGATCAGTGGTGCAATGTGGACTTGACGAACATGACCCCTGGTTTGTTCGATGTTTTCGATTTCATAGGCAAGACTCCCCTACTCGAAACTATCGCCTTCTTGCCAGTGTTGAATCCGGACTACCGGATATATGGACCGTTGTATCGGGCCGCATATATGCTTCAATCGTTTCACTATGATCTATGCTATTCCTAGTCACTCCTAATATAGAAGATACAGCCACCTCTGTATAGTATATAAGTAGCTCTGTATTTACATGCAATACCAGTACTTTTACTACTCTCGTTGCTGCCTCTAAGCCTATCTCCAGGTGAGCTAGTCTGTCCCATGCTGCCACTGCGTGGGCAGGACCTCTGCCTCAACAGGTTATGGGCCCCGGTGCCCTATCGATGTGCCCTGCGATGGCAGCTCTCTAGGATGTGCACCTTTATTGTGTGCTGCCTATGATGATGCGCTATTGTGGTCGTTGCACTCCATAACCATCGTGACTGCTTAATTGCTGTTGTGATGGGCAGACCGTTAACACCGGTTCTGGACCTGTGAAGTCGACATCTTCATTGATGTTTGACGATGGTGGACTGTGTCCTCAACAACGGTTGATGGCTGTTGCCATTGATCGTGCAGTGATTTCTTTTATCATTGCCTATGATGATGAACCTATGCTGATCGTTGTTTTATATCTCCAGATCGCTATGGCTCCTGTTATGTCTACCGTTATCCCCACCGTTGAGGTCTTCAGCAGTGTCAACTGGCGCAAGTGGTCCAAGGGCCTTGGTACCTATGCCATGATCAATGAGTTCTACGACCACTATACCAACAACGATCCTGAACCTGATGCACCCGAGAAACCTAAAGAACCGACTAAACCTAAAGCAACTACTCGCACTGTCACTATTGCTGCTACAACTACAACTGAAGCAACTACACGTATGGAGACCGTTTCTCCTACTGACGCGCAGATGCAGCAGTACGCTACCGATCTTGAGCAGTATGCTAAGGATTTGGAAAGGTACGAGAAGGATCTTCTCAGGCACGAGAAGGATCATCGACATTGGAAAAAGTATGAATTCAAGGCCATGGGTGCACTACGTGCCACCACCACCATTGCCGTGCAGAGTGTTATCGAGGATGACGATACAGCTTGGAACGCTTGGGAGAAGATTAAGGCTCGTTATGGCCAGCAGACTTCCGTCTCTGTCTGGGCGGACTTCAAGTCCATTATGGAATTCCGTCTGTCTGGTGGAAACCCCATTCCAGAAATAGCTCGACTCGAACTCCTCTTTGGACAGCTCCACGAAGCTGATATCGGTCTCCCTGATCTTATCAAAGCCATGCTCCTCCTCTCCGTTCTACCACAGGGCTGGTCGAACGCTCGCAAATTTGCTACCAATGGTAACTCGCCAGCTGATCTTACTTTCGAAGTGGCTTGTGATGCCGTCATTAACCACTACGAAGCTCGGAAACCCGCTCCTCTCGCGTCACGCATCTCTTCTGTCAAGAAGAAGGACAAGGACCCAAAGTTTAATCAGCAGTCTAATCCTCCTTCGTCGACGTCTAATAATAACAACCAATCTAAGAACGACAACGACCAGAAGAAGAAGAATAACCGACGTGGTAGGAAGAAGAAGGGTGATTCTCAGGACAACAAGGGTGACTCCTCTCACAAGGGTCATTCTCATATCGCTTCCCTCTCTCATTTGTCCATCTCATCACCGCCCATCGTTCCTGATACTCCATCTGTTGTACATCCCGCGGACCGATCCCGGGATCCACTCCACATGCAGCGTTTCTCCGGTGCTATCTCTGGTGGTACTGTTTTTGAGAATGCTCAGGCTGCTCGCAGTCTTGCCGATCGTCTTGGTGTTCCCAAGTATGCCCACGTCCTTGAACCTATGGAACAGGGATATGCGGCTGCTTCCTCTTCCTCCCTCAAGCATCGTATTGATGGTCCCTTCTCCACTGCTCCACCTGCAAAGCGTGCTAAGAGCGTCGAGAAGGTTTACGACCTCTATGATTCTTTTTACGAGGACTCCGACTCTGAGCGTGAGGATCATATCGCGTTGAACGCTGTAAACGATTCTTTGCGTACGGAGATTGCAAGTGGAAGTGCCATGGACGTTGACAGCGAGATTGCAGATGCCGCTGGTTTTTCCGACGATGTTGAGTACGATTCAGTCTCCATCGGATCTGAGGAATCTGACGATGACAGGCAAGTGCCTTATCTCAGTCTTTCTTCTAACACTGATACGAACCTACAGTGCGCCGCTTTACTAGCCGCTTCTAAACGTAGTAGTTCGGATATCATGTCCCGTATGAAATTTGCGCAATATATTGGTGATCACTTTGCCACATGTGCCAATTGTAAGGGAAAGAAGGCGACTGGAAACTCGCAAGAGTGGATCGTCGATTCAGGTGCTTCATCGCACTTTACTTATGATCTCGAAGATTTTGCTGAGTACGAACCCATGAACAATGGACCGCAGCTAAACACTGCACAGAAGGACAACCCTATCCAAATTAAGGGAAAAGGGACTGTGTTCATCTCTCATTCTGTTGAAGGATCTGACGGTCGTATGGAGGAACGCATTACGCGACTCTATCCTGTCAATTATGTTCCGCTTCTGTCAATTCGACTTCTCTCCCTTGGAGAATTCTTGCAAGGTGGTCTGCAAGTACGCGGATCGTCTAGCAAATTGGCTTTTTATAACAAGGGTCGACGCCAGTCTTTGGTATCGTATCCACTCATGCCTGGTCAAACCATTTATTGGGTTAGCTCGCAGAAAGCTTCTGCTCGTAGCTTAATGGCCAAGTCAACAATGGATAAAGTTGACTACAAGGTTCTACACAGACGTTTCGGACATTGTTCAGACAAGGCTCTGGATAAAGCTCGGAAGCATACTAAGAACTTCCCGGAATTCGACCGAAAACCGAAGAAAACCCGGTTATACCGAGGATGTGCAGAAGGAAAGATGCACTCCAGATCGTTCCCTGACTCCACGACCCGTGCCTCAAAACCCTTCGAAAAAATCCACTCCGACCTCAAACAATTCCCCACTGAGTCGTACCACAAATACAAATGGTATATGTCGTTTGTCGACGACTGTACTTCACATGGCTGGACAATGCTCATGCGACGCAAATCTGACTCTGTCAAGATGCTCCATGACTTTATTGCTATGGTGAAGGTACAATTCGGTGTTGATATTAAGGAATGGATGTCCGATGGAGGGGGAGAGTACAAATCGGATGCCTTCGATGATGTACTAAAGGAGCACGGTATCAAAATTCTGACCAGCATTCCATACACGCCGGAACAGAATGGTCATGCAGAACGATTCAATCAGACCATTGTCGAGAAAGCTCAAGCTCTTCGCTTTGATGCTTGTCTTCCACCTTCTTGGTGGGAATTCTGTGTGTTGCACGCTGTTGCACTTCACAATCGGACGCCGTCCCAGCGTTTACGTTGGTTGACCCCGCATGAGAAGTTGCATGGCAGTGCACCGGATGTTTCGGATCTTCGAGTATTCGGATGTGCAGCGTATGCGTTTATTCCGGAAAAGTGTCGAGTTAACAAGTTATCTCCGCGTTCGGAACTGATGACCTTCATTGGTTTTCAGGAAGGCATGAAAGGATATGTCTTCATGAAGATGTCCAACAATGCTATCTTCAAAAGCGCTACAGCTCTGTTCGATGAAAACTTGTTCCCAAAATGTTCTGATAAGAAACCGCGTGGCTTTACCCCGGTGGGTGAAATCCCTGAAATACCGCCGGTATTGGGTGAAAATCCCAACTTCTCTTCGGATAGTGATGATGATTCGTCTGATGACGATCTTTATCCTCCCGAGAACCTTCCAAAGCGATCGGAATCTCCTCATGACGATGATGGAGATGGTACTGTACCTCAGGGTGAACGTCAACACTCTGGTCCTGATCCTCCGTTCCAGCCTCCCAGGCCACCTACACCAGTGGGTGGTAAAGAGCAGTCTCCGCCGCCAAGGCGTTCAGGCAGGAAACGGACGGGTACTAAGCAACCTGATAATGTATTTGGTGAACAACGAGACCCAAATAATCCCTCGCGCATTGTGCGTGATATGGAGAGAAATTCTACATGGAGAGATGCCACGGGTGATAGAGAACCCATGGATCTGCCTACTACTCGTAGGAGAGGCAGACCCAGAAAAGTTCCTGGGACTAATCATGCCAGTCTGTCTACCATGTGTAACTCCAGAGGGAGTCAGCCCGATAGCTTAGTGCAACAATTATCCCAGGAAGGGGGAGTAGGTTTCGTGATTTATCTGTTAAATCGGGCAGTTCCCGTTCACGACGACCTCACCGATATGTCTAACGTTCGAGAGTGGACTCTCCGTGACATACTGAAGCTGCCAACTGAGCAGCAGAGAGAATGGAAGGCTGCTTGCCGCGATGAACTAGAGGCTCTTCGCAAGCGCAAGGTCTTCGAATTGGTTGACCTACCTAAAGGTCGCAAGGCTGTCAAAAACAGATGGGTGTTTGACGTTAAGTCAGACGGTCGAAAGAAAGCTCGACTTGTTGCCAAGGGTTTCTCTCAGGTCGAAGGTGTCGACTTTGATGAGATCTTCTCACCAGTTGTGTGGTTTGAAACTGTACGGATGATGCTCGCACTTGCAGCTCTCAAAAACTGGCACATTCAGGCATTGGATGTGAAGAACGCCTTCCTTTATGGTGAACTTAAGGAAGAGATCTATATGGATCAACCTGAAGGTTTCAAGGTTAAGGGTCAGGAAGGCAAAGTTTATCGCCTTCGCCGTGCATTATATGGACTGAAGCAAGCCGCTCTTGAGTGGTGGCGTGCTCTCAGCTCGTCCATGGAAGTAATGGGCTTCAAACGCTTAACTTCCGATGCAGGTCTCTTTATCTGCAAAGATCGTGAGACTGGTGAAGAATGTATCGCTTTGATTTATGTCGACGATGCATTATTCCTTGGACCCAACAAAGCCTTTGTTGAAAAGAAGAAAGCCGAGTTTATGGCTCGTTGGGAATGCCGTGATCCTGGAGAAGTCAAAGAGTTCTTGCGCATGCGTATTCATCGCAGAGGCCGTAAAATCCTTCTTGACCAGACCGACTATTTGAAGAAGGTCTTGAAGCGATTTGGCATGCAGAATGCAAAAGCAGCAGATACTCCACTTCCCGCCGGCTATATTCCACAACCCAACAAAGGTCCTGTTGATCCCGAACGTCGCGCTCGATATCAATCAGTGATTGGATCGCTTCTGTATATCATGCTTGGCACTCGTCCAGATATTGCCTATGCTGTTACAAAGCTTTCTCAATTCTCTGCTAATCCATCGGAGGATCACCTGAAGAAGGCGCTTTATATTTGCCGCTATCTTGCAGGAACTCCAGACTATGCACTGGTCTATGATGGAGCCTCTGACGGAGGTTTACTAGCATTCACTGATTCTGATTGGGCTGCTGATCCTATCAAACGTCGGTCGATCACGGGCTATTTCTTCAAATTGGCAGGTGGCATCTTCTGTTGGCAATCACGCGCCCAGAAGACTGTTGCGCTTTCATCCACTGAAGCTGAATACATGGCGCTATCCGACTGTAGTCGTCAGGCTGTGTGGATTCGACAGTTACTCTCTGAACTTGGGATTGATATGACTCCCGTTCCCATATGTGGAGATAATCAAGGCTCGATTTTTATTGCCTCTAACCCAGTTCAAGAACGTCGCACCAAACACATTGATATTCCCTATCATTACATTCGCGAATGTGTTTCAGACCGCAAGGTCGATCTTTTCTTTATTGACGGTGCCTACAATCCTGCGGACATGTTTACCAAGAATTTGGGTCATGTCAAGTTCTCCGCCTTTAGAGAACATCTTGGACTTGAATTTTATTTGTCCGAATAGACGCTTCGTGCTCTACTTGTGCCGCACTTAGCGAGGGGGAGTGTTGAATCCGGACTACCGGATATATGGACCGTTGTATCGGGCCGCATATATGCTTCAATCGTTTCACTATGATCTATGCTATTCCTAGTCACTCCTATTATAGAAGATACAGCCACCTCTGTATAGTATATAAGTAGCTCTGTATCTACATGCAATACCAGTACTTTTACTACTCTCGTTGCTGCCTCTAAGCCTATCTCCAGGTGAGCTAGTCTGTCCCATGCTGCCACTGCGTGGGCAGGACCTCTGCCTCAACAGCCAGTGCATGCCAACACTATTCTCTCCAAGCTCTCTTATGTCCCTCGTTTCAGAGTCATCAGCTGTGGGGAAGAGACAGGACTCGGCGATTCCGTATCCTTGGACACCTTCCCATGGAACAAAATCCGTCATCTTGAACTGGCCTTTGACAACAAACGCACACCTGAATTGGTATTCAAAGCGATGCAACTTGGCCAGAACATAAAATCACTCACCTTTTATGCGCGAGCAACCGTAGGAGTGGGCCGCAAACCGGAGACCTATGTATCGAGAGAGGAAGCATTGGAAATTGTTGGCTCCAAGCTCGAGACGCTTTCCTTTCAGTTCCGCTGTGCAGATGGATTTTACGACCTATTGCACGATTTCATTCGTGGTGTGGAGCTCCCCTCCCTTCGTCACCTCACTATCTCCTTCCTGGAGCCCTCGGGCCTCAAGGAAACCAAGGAGAGGGTATTCAAGATCGGATCATGGCCTCGCGACGCCTACCTTCGCTTCATGGGCCGTTCAGGGTGTGACCTGACAACCCTGGTCCTGGAAGGAGTCCCTTTAACAGAAACAGAGGTTGTTTCAGTACTCGGCTGCACCTCCTCCCCTTCGCTCTTTCACCCTCTGCGAATTATTTGCATCCCGTCATGAAGGATTGAAGGCGTACCAAAAACAAAAGGCCCAACTCTGGAAAACAGTCACGAAGTCCTTCCTTCAACATCTCGAAGCTCCTAGGTTCGGAGCGGATTTATTCTCCACGCAATCCCCCCTTATTCCCAAACTCACCTACCTAAAGATTGGCGTTCAATCTCATTTTGGTGCTCACCGAGCTTTCGTTAATATGGTCAAGTCCAGGTGGGATAGACCTAACGGTGACGAGTTCACATACAGCACGGAGAGGTTGCGAACGGCCATACTATACGTCGTGAATGGGACGGTAGAGGAGTCAATTTACGAGCCATTGAAGAGGCTAGACGAAAAGGGCATGATGGTCAGTGTCGTGGTAAATGGTGGACGGGTTGTATGAGCATGGCGTTGGGTCGATGCAGTTCCTCCAGTAAAGACCGTTATCATGGAATGTTGTAAGTACTTGAGTACAATTAGATAGGGTATCTTTCGAGACGTCGGCCATGTGTGGACCGCCGCACCTTGAGAGATAATATTCAGGGGCCTAACTCCACGCGGCTCACTTCTTGTTCTTGTTCTTCCGTGTGCCTTCCTCGGATTCATCTCAGTCTCTCGCGCCAATCTCAAAATTCTCAACGAGTCCACAACGTGCTTTTGACATCAAATTACCATGTTCCCGATTTAACAAAATCTTTCTGTCCTTTCGAGCAACGATGATACCTATTTCTCATCTCCCTCTGGCGCGAAGGCCCCAATTCGACAAGGCGGGTGTTCTGGCGTGGAACCATTCATTGACCATGATACCGAGTCCGAGGATATCTCGAAAACCGTTGAATATACCTCACCACCCCTGCCATTGACATCTCATTTTCCCCGCTCCATTATCTCAGCGGTATACCCATCATACTCAAAGCAGTCAGTCCAAGAACGTCTGAATGAAGTCTGTCTCCATTTTCTCGCTGTTGTCAAATGCCCCTATCTCACTTTTCTTCTCTACTTCGCATATAGCTATCTTCGACCTCGACAGACTTCAAAAAAAATCGTGAACCATATGCTTTACCGTGACCGAACGCCCTACCTGGAGCTCACGCACTACTGCGCATCTACTCTCCTGAGGCTCCCATCAGGATACGGGAAGTCGACAATGATTTCCATGTTCAAATATCACTTTGACATTCTTCATAGAGATGAATTTTGAGGATGTCTGCCAGTACACACAGGCTATTCACAGGGAATGGCAACCGAATACGTACTGGGTGCTCGAGCTGGACTTGGGTGGTCTTGACGTGGAGGCGGAAAACTTTGATATGAACGAGGTGATCAACGAAGGACTAAGAAGATTTGTGGAGAAGTACAGCTTTCTGCACGCTATCGAAAAGAAGTGGGAGGAGTTGAAGACTGCGGTTGCAGCAAGGACGCTCGATAACATGTTGGTACGTCCGCTAGTAGAATGCCCCATTCTATCGATTCAATGCTTTCCTCTCACCGTCCACTTAGGACAGCACACCATCGTGGTCCTCATTGACAACTACGACACTGCCTTTCGTACTGTACGCCAGACCGCCCTCAATTCCGACGCATGTTTTGAAAAGTACAAAGCACTCGAAAGTGCGCTTGGCGGATTCTTTGATGCGTTGGCATACTGGACGCAGCTTAGACAAATTTCCCGCATCTTCCTCGCAGGAACAGAGTAGATTCTATCCTCGGTCTCTGAAAGACTCTTCCATCTCACACACGACGTCGTAGTCAAGGGGTTTCAAATGATCGGCTTGTTTGGGTTCTGCGAACAGGATGTAGTGGATATTTCAAGTATGCTGGACTACGAATTCCATGGGTTACGTGCCGCCGAGTGGGCTGACGAGTTCCTGGAATCTCAAGAAGCAAAACGCAAGTTCAAGGAGTCTGGCAGCCACTGGTACCGGCTGTCGTGTCGGACTGTACTCAACTTCTATCAGAGAAAGTTGGTGCAGAAGATCAAGGACCTCCCTGATGTTACACCGGAATTGAGCGTTCCCTTGCAGTACGAATAGGAGCAGCCAACCAGGCGCAAACCGCTCTAGAACTTTGTATCGTTGCTCGAACTGTTTGTAAATGTCATGTTCGACTAATAAATCAATAACTGCTTACTTTACGGAGTCCAAGCTTAATAAACGACACGGCAGACACAAACTCAAGTGAGGTCCGAATCAGGCGCACCACCTTCCCCTAGACAGCCGGAACTCGCTACGAGGATACACGTTACCACTTTTCCATAGGACATAGACAGTACTGGACCGGCTCCATTTCAATCATACAAGAAACGCGTGGCACAAACAAACCAAGTCAGTAGTGATAGAGTGAGTGAAGCCATGATAGGTAGTCAAGATCGTGGCCTTCTCCGGGGGATTACAGCGCCCCTAGCCCAGTATGAGACAAAGGATGCGAATAAGAGAGCGGATGAGGAGAGACAGAGGTCTGGAGGGCGGTTGGGCTGGAAAGTAGAAGGCGAATTCGGTGCCATCAAGGACCTTGCAGAGGCGGAGCAAGGGATCCGGATGTCCGTCGAGTGGTACCCTGTCCCTCCTCCGCCCTCCGACTATCCTGTTCAATGATCTTCTGCAACTCCCCCAATTTCCGCAGTCCCCTGTCCGCTCTCTGACCCACGACCTCAAGCATCCTTTTCAATTCCTCCATCCGCTCCTCATGTCCTTCTTCCCACTTCCGTATTTCAGCTTCTCACCGAGCCCGATCCACTCGAACGGGGTGGGCTTTGAGAGCACCAGGGACTTGCGATACTAAGTTGTCGATGACTCTCTTGAAAACCAGGTAGTCAGTGTCCAGTATATATCCGGAATTTGTCCATTCCCGGGCTGAGTCCCAGCCACGACGACCACGACGGTGGATGTGTGATTCCGTGCCATTTCAAATGTGCATTGTTTGAGACACAGGCATCTGCCGGCGATAAGGGTAGCGATTCTAGGGAGTTGGAACCGGAGGATTCGAGAGGGTATACATCCTCGTTCATCTTGACTTCGCTGCCACCAAAGTGAACATGCATGACTTTGAACACTGCGGCTATGAAGAACGAACATGTGTTCACATTGAAGCGACAACGACGCCTCCCCGTTACCATCATGATTCTTCCTATAACTGGACACGAGCAAGAGCACAGCTGCGAAGTCGACCAGACTCGGCGAATTTTCAGAGTCATGGTCAATCGAGTAGACATGGGCGTATCTCGTCGATTTGCGGTCTGGAATATGAGGATGAGGGAATATCTTCTCCGTATTGTTTCCCTTAGTACCCATTTCCAACAATTCGACCAAATCTCCGGGACTCCAAGAACCTGGCCTGGGCAGTCTATAAGTAGTGACGATGTCCACCTCCACTGGAGGTTTAGTATTGTACTTCGTTCGAGTTTTTCGCGGTGTTAGGGGCTTGTAGAAGGCGAGGCATTCGTCGGGGTAATTGGCCTACTCGAATGTGAGGATTGCTTGCGCCTCTTCAGGTCCAGGCATTCTGACAATAACACCACCAATCTCGTGCTCTGAGCCTCCAATACATTTGAGCATGACAAGTGAGACGACCTTGCATTCCTCGTCTTCTTCATACAGGTTGACGTTGAATGCGGGCAAGACTCGTGTGGAGTAGGCCAGATAGCCTTCGGCATTGTGAGGTCGTGAGCATCGTGTTATGAAGAATCTGGGGTCTGAGAGTACTTTCGGGAGCTCCCTTGAGGAATTTTGAGGAAAGAAGGAGTAGATTGTGTCCAGAGACATGGAGACCATCGCGTAATTAGGCAATCACCATCAGCTTCATCGGCATTTTCGGACCTTTTTATACGCGTGTTCTCAACTCCGCCGGCCGAACTTATCTCCTCCCACCACCAGCGCGACATTGACCCCCCTCTTCATCACCAAAACCAAGCCATCCACTACCACCAAGGATACTCAGACTCCAGAGTGAGTGAAGGTCAGTGCACGTGTGTCTGTGATCAGCGGACTGGGGACGGTCAGCAGTCCGAGAGAGTTTCGCTGGGAGGCATCGCTTCTCTTTACCTTTTGAGACGCTCCGGACTGTCAAAATTGGACGTAGTAAGTACCGCAATTATGCGTGATCTGCTCTATATGTCAGGGAGGATTGATTGCAACCTTGTTGTGGACAAAAAACTTCATACATAAGATATAGCTTTAGTATGGTATCGAGCAAATGTCACATCAAAGTTTTCGCCATTGTGGGCTAAAGTCCGTATTGGCATACATGGGGAACTTCAAAGTGGGAGAAAGACATAGCTTCCAGCGTCCAACCACAGAATGATGGATAGACTATGTAGTATATGAATAACATCGGATGGAAGCTGATCCTCATTTGTACCGTTGCAACCGAGTCCGAATTGGAACGCAATGGGAAGGCTTTAGTACTTTAGTGATCAAACAGGTCTAGATGAGACTTAACATCAGCCATGGCGTGTACTAAATAGCTCGTATCATACTAAAAAGTGACCTACTCATCCGGTACCGGTGCTCTGGGCTTGCTGGGAGGCTCTACTCCATAAGTTGGAACCTGCGATGAAGTCGATCGTAAGCTTCCTAAACAAGTATGGCGCCTTGCGTGCAAGTCGAATGCGGAGTTCATAACAGCCTGCCTTGACCGTAGGAAAACCCTCGATAGAAGTAGACTCGAAATCGTAGGTCACCACAACATCGGATTGGGTGATAAGGGTAGTATCGTCAGAGGCACCGGCCTCTCCAGAGCTATCTGAGGGTGTGAGCATAGCGACGAGGGTAATATCCTGCGCGTACGCCTGTAGAGTGAGACTTGGGACCACTTTTCCATCATGAGGAATATATATCATTGCAAAAAGGTCGGCAAGGTCCGAGAGTAGGAGATCGTGCTGGTAGGCACTAAGAGGAGCATATTCTGACAAATCCACGGAACGAATCTCATACCCAACCCTATAGGTGAACACACCACTGCGCTGTGCCTTTGCTTTCCACTTCCGACGGTTCGCGGCGATGCTGTTGTCGATGAAGGCCCTGTCAGTGAAGGTGCTTTCTTGAAACGGGAGACATAATGATATCATTCCCGGATGCCGCTGCAGGACAGAGGTTACCAAAAGGGTAGCTTGGTCATCAAGCCTATCGTAGAAAAAATTTAGAGTTGTGAGCGATGGCGAGGGAGAGAGGGTTTGAAGAAGACGCAGAGTATCGTGGACCGTACTGAATGAATGACGAAGTTCGATTATTTGAATTAATTCAAACTGGTCGACCAACGCTTTCGAGGTTTTTGTTGACAGATCGGACACAACCGTGTACGGCGGACTGAATTCGGGAGATCCTGGGCCCCATGGATCAATGCGTTCGTGCAAGGATGATGCCTTTATATCGCGTAAACGGTACAGCGACGACCGGAGGAAGTCGACCATGTTACGATATTCAAGGCTCGACTCAAAACCCTGGCTGCCCTTGACGAGAAAGAAAGAATGAACGTCTATGGGGTCCAGCCTTTGTAGCGGAGGGAGTGCAAATAGGACCGAGACGGCGGGCAACATATCGGGCTGATCCATGAGTATAGTAATAAGCTCTTCCCAGCTCTTTAACACGGCACTACCGACGGGTAGTTGGCGCAGAGATCGAAGCTCCTATACCAGCTGATCGTATGTCGTCTCGTACTGAAAAGCCATTTGATAGTCCTTTGGCCCTGCTGGTCTACGCCGGCATGCCTCTTTCTCCAGTGAAATCCGATCCTCCATACTGCGAATACCTTCCAATGCGAGTTGGCGGAGCTGGTTTGGGGACAACGACAAAGACTGAATAAATCGATGTTCAACGATGTAAATATATACTTCAGCCACAGCGCTGTCGAGTATTAGTGCCCACTCGATTAATTCAACATGACGGCTCCGCGTAAGATTGAGTGGAAAGACTCCGAGGAGTAGGTTACCGGGCCGCAGGAAGCAGTAATCGCTTTTCAGCCAGTGTATTTGGCGTATTCGGATGTACGCCTTGTCCTGTTCAGCCAAGGCGGTCGATATCCGCATGACTTCCGAGTTGGGAAGGGAGGGAAAGGCGATAGTCCACGACAAGGCCAAACGATTGGCAGAGTTGTCTACCATACACAGTCGGTTGAACACACGGGAAGAGTAATCAATGAGAAGATCGAGAGTTTGTTGATTGATGACCGTGGCCGAGCCCGTCTGAACCTTGTCCTGCAAAGTCACTCGAAGCGCTTGAGTCCCAGGAAGGTCCCGGGAGCGTGAGGTATAGATAGCATACGGGGAGGTGCTTCCATCAATGAGGATCGAGATAGAGGCCCATCTCGACTCATCTCGGCAAGCGGTCATGGAGAGGAGCTTCCTCTCACCATTAGGAATAATTCCACAATATAGCGAGATGCCCTTCAGTTCCTCTGCTTCGAGTCGGCGCAGCGGCCCTACATATGGCGTAGCAGCAACGAGGAAATCCTCGATGTTCACGGCGACGAAAGACGCCTCAACCTCCCAATTCTGCCATGGCCGTGAGATTTTAAAAGTCTCAGTGAGATACGAGAAAAACTGAGTAGTGGTGATGAGCGGAAAAGAAGGGACGGGAGGGTCTGAGCCTAGGCAATCTGTATCGCCTGTCCCGCGCATAAGAAGAGATGAGGAGATTTTAGAGTGATGGCTCAAGGGGCTGGAGGGTAGCACGCCGCATGTCAAGTCTCTGCTACGAAGATTGAGTAGTAAGCTCATCCCCGTCCCGCCCTTATCCCAGGTAGGATTCCAACCCCATAGGACGATTCGAAGCATTGCGAGAATGGTTTCCATCCCGAACCATACATAGGGACCACCGTCTACCTCTGTTCGGCCGACTATATTGAAACAGCCTACATAACCAGCAACAATCATGCCCATGCCAGCAATGAGAATGGTCTGAAGGATGAGGAGGGGAACGTCTTGTGATAGACGCGGGGCCTCGGCCTCTCCTTGGACATCCGTCTGGTATCCCGTTCCATGATCGTGTTGCTTTTCTGCATCGGGAATGCGACCTAGTTCGACCCGGAGATTGCGCAAACGTGCCTCCAGAAGCGTATCCCGGTCTCTGATGGCTTCCTCGGTAGGCAGAGGAAATCGCTTCCGTGCCTTCATAAGTAGCAGGCTGGTCGTAGTAATATGGTGGATCCTAATCTGGAGTGCAAGCTGGACCGAAACTACGCAAAGTAGAGATCCGAAGGAGCATAGAAGGGGGAACAACCATAAGATCGTATGCTCCTTGCTCCTGGCAATGAGGTAAGAATAGGGTGAGACGCTGATGAGCGATGAGATCAGTGAGGTGAAGATGAGGGCGACGTTCCAGGATGGGGGCTGCATCAGGATGTTAGTGCGAAGCTTCTCGCAGTGTTGTGCACGTACTGATAGGAGAGAGCTGCCGTTCGCTGCATTTTTATTCCAACCGAACCACTCGATTTCAGCCACCATCTCGGGGTCGTCGATATGTTGTTCTTTCATCAGGCGTTGCAGCTGAACTTCCGCACCATATTGCCGCGTGCCTTTCACAAGGGCGACCATAGACGAAACCGAGCCCGTGGTCCCAAATCCTGCGTCATCCAACCAACTACCACCGTAAAAGGGTCTGGTGGTGGTGGCCAAGACTGTCGAGAATGCCGTTTTTACTATCCCGAGGCTGCCAAAGATCGACAGAGGTGTGGCTGCTGCGTACAAATAGCCCTTTTCCAGGGCAGTGCCTACATGTCGCTCGCACTGCTCTGTACCTAGCAGGGGCAATAAGGCAGAGACTTCCTGGATCCCGTCTGAGAGGGTATCGCCGAAGTTTGGCGGATCTGCCGCTCCACCTGAGCAGGTATCACAGAAGTTTGGCAGTCCCGACATTCCTGAGCCTACTTCAGCGTCGTTTGATAATAAACATAGGGAGGGACATCACACCTTTTAACTTGGGTTTTTAGTGGGAGTTGGATGGGATCACATCCATGGGTGTAACCTTTTTATCACGACCATAGGAGGGGAACTGAATCGGCAAGAACAGATGTATTGTGCTATTGTTGGAACAATGCTGTAGGGATGTATCTGTTCCTGGCAGTGGATCAGGTATCATATCGCCTCGCTGCTCGAACAGCATTTCGAGCAGCCCAGCAGTGAGTAAGTAGAGGGAGACAGTTAAATGGTATTAACAAGATTTGAAGCCTATCAGACTGTCCGAACTCAGTACAAGCTCTGATATATCTTGTGTACTTTCTCCCAGGTTGGATCATCCTCACTTCCAACCGACTTTGTCGTCAAGTCCTTAAAATCTTCTTGCGGTACTTTGTACTGCGAGAGAGTTGATTTAAGTCCGAGGTTGACGACCAGCCTGATTTGGGGCGGCCATTAATGGCGAAACAGTGATGAACAGGAGCAGAAACGTACTCATCAATCAACTCCCCAAGAAGCACGACATCGCCATCCAATGATCCAGTCGACTGTTTTCGCAGATGGAAGAGAGCGCCAGCGAGCCACTCCTTATCTTCCTGGGAAGCGACTTCGGCTTTGAGCTTGACGACCGGTGCGAGCGTCAGACACTAGAACAGGTTGAATGGTGATATCAGTAACAGTCACCACTGTAACCAGAGAGACGTGCGCAATCACGAAATGACTGACCGAAGTGATTCCATGAGGGATGCTGTATCGCGCTCCCAGTTTATGACCCATGGCGTGAGAGAGTCCCAGAGCACTGGAGATATCGACGCTTGTCAGCATCGTCCTTGTGACAACCTCAGGAACCTGAAGATTGCGCACCTGTACTTCTCGAGCTTGATCGGCCACAAACTCATCCACGACGCGATCTGGAGCTTCTGTCGTACATCTACCGCCTCTGGGTTCGCCTTGGATTCCGGAAGATATTTGAAAAGGTCAACAATCGCAGCGTAGCACATATGTTTCAAAGGTGGAGGAATGAGAGGCCGGTAGAGGTTTTCGACAGCGTGGTCGAGGGCACGAATCCCTGTGGACAACCTAGAGGGAGATAGGTCAACAAAGAGCAAGACATGATTGCGATGGCTACTCACCAAAGCCGTTCGGGAGTCGCAAGAGTCAATTCGGCATCCAGGATAATACCGGCTGGCGCTAATACAGGAGAGCTGACCGCGACCTTCTGGCCTTCGTCATTTGTGTATCCAGCACCGATCTACGAGGAGCGTTGAGATTGTAATCAGTGTGAGACCGTTTCATGGACATACCGTGTATTCTGCAGCGCTGAGAGTTGTGGGTATCGCGATCTGCGAGAGGATCTCTGCTCCGTGGTCTTGGTGGTTGAAGTACAAGATGGCTTTGGATGCATCCACGGGCGATCCACCACCAACTGCTACGATGATATCGCACCCGTTATCTCTGAAGATCTTCAGCCCATTTCGGATACCAGCAATAGGGGAATGTTCTCCAATCTCGTAGAAGGTTGCACCGTATGCGTTCATAGATTTCAATACGCCCTCAACTTTCTTGACAACATCTGTCTGGTTCACAGTCAGGACGATAGACAGACCAGAGAAAATCGTTACTCACCTTTTCAAATAGACTTTTCCCAGTGACTACCAATGCCTTCGATGCGCCAAGCTTCTCGAAGAGCTTTGGTAAAGCGGTATTAACTGACCCAGGACCAAAATAAATTCCTCTGAGGGTGTCGGTCCAGGAATAGGATCCTTGCAGGTTGGACGAGTCGTATTGGTTCAGGTCGAGGCCAGACATGGTCGATGAGAATACGGCACGAAGGTCGACTCGTTCAGGTTATAAGTTCGAGTTCAACCTTGGTGATTACTCATGCTGTGATGAAGTCATGTCAGCAGGCCATCACGGAGGCCGACAATCGCTGGTGGTACTTACTACAGACGTGATTTTCCCCAATTCGATAATATTTCCTCCAATGAGAGGATTGCCATATCATTTATGTTTTCCACGCCTGTGTCGTGATTGGCACTGGTCGTGCAGAGCGTATCGACGATCGTATGGTTTGTCATTTTGAACCGGATATTGGGAGGCCGCCAGTTCACGAACAATTGCGTGCTGAAACCGTTCGAGGAGATCTGAGTGAGTTGGCAGCCGCCAAAGAGGTCGTGGGGGAGTTAACCGGCTGACTCTACGTGACCATGAGAGACTAGAGTTGAGAAGATTGATTTTCTATGGTGGTACAGAAGAAGTCATCGCGTGGGTCTCGCGTGGTCAAAGTAATTTCACGATCACATGACCTACGCGCCCCCATGATGCGTCGTGCGACTGCCCACGTTTTTGTTGAACTTCAACTCGGACAACGATGGCGGCGACGCCAGCCAACCACAAGAAACTCGTTCACTGGGAATCAAGCAGCCCAGCCGTCTCAGAAGACTTGGACTCTATCTCTCTTTCCCTCCCAAATTCCTCAACAGAATCGTCGTTTGTTTCAACATCGAGTCTCCAATATGTCAACGCCCAACTTGTGGCACATGGATTTACATCGACGCCAGGTCTCTCACTGGAAGGAATATCTAATCAAGATTTGAATCGGGCTACGAAGTGTTTGATGGATATGCTAGCTCAGAGAGTGGTGAGTTGTCGTCATATGCCTCCCTCGCAACCTCATTCCAATTCCGACCGCAGAAAGACATGTCACGAGCTGAACAGCTCTCAACAGAAATACGGACAATGAACTATGACTATGAACGGATGAAATCTATGCATCAAACAGCATCCGAGAGTTCGGCCAATCTGGAGAGAGAGTTGAACACACAGCGGTCACGGCTAGCGTATGTCCAGTCGACCTCTCGCTGACGAACTGGAGCTGATTGAGATCACAGGGCGATGGCCAAAACCCTCCAACAAGCAGAGAATATGCAGAAACAGACGATGCTCGATCTTCAACGAACCAGATCGTCTCTACAAACCGTCCGAGCGACACATCAGGCTGAATTGAGGAAAAAGGATAAGGAACTGGAACGCATGGCAGACAAATGGCTGAAAATTGCGGATGGACAAGCCAAGCTCGGTTCTGCTGCCAGTGGGATACGCTTCTCGTCTACGCCGGCCAACGCTGCTGTATTGGGTGGGAGCCAGTTTGGGAAGGGCAAGGGATACCTAGAAATGTCACTCGAGCAGGCTGAAAAGGCTCGAGAGCAATTGAACTTGGAGAATACGGGTTTACGGATGACCGTTCTGCGTGTCGCGAATGAGATGCAGAAGTTAGTGCATGAAGTGAAGAGATACATGCCCGGTAATTCAAGGGACGTTGAAGATGTATGTGGCCTCTAGTTTTTTCTACCCCGTATGCTCACGTCTCGATAGCCACCAGCCTTCACACTCGCAACGCTCTTTCCTCTTTCGCCTGCAAATTTCACAAACGACACCCTCACTGCCCTTTTAACATCCCTCGAGTCATCGCTCCGTACGCTCGAGTCGCACTACAAAGATTCACTTGCCGTATCTTCTTCCTCTGCGAAGCAAGCAAACCCGATGGTCACTTCGGAAGAGGTAGAGAGGTTACAGGGCGTCATTCAAACGCTTCAGGATCAGCTCGGTACGTTTCTCAGGCCCTTCCATAATTAAGTACTCAAAACGTCCGTTACAGAAGAATCCCAAGGAGAGTCTAACAACCCGAGACTAGCAGGGAGTAGTGCGACCGAGACCACTTCAAGGATGGACGTGGACGTGACCACTGTTCACGAACGGGACAGGGAGTTCAAACGGCTCGAGGGTATGAGGCGAAAGCTGGAAGAGGAAAGACGGGCGTTCGCTGAGGCGACAATTCAGCTGGGGAAAGAAAGAGCTGAGCTACAGGTATGCATATCTAATCGCATATCCAATCTCGTCTGGGTCAGTTGCTGACGTCTATTGCGTAGGCCGAGAGATGTAGACTAGAGGAAGAGAAGGGAAAGATGGAAGTGGATGCGATGATAGAAGACGAAGACCTGCCCCTTGCGCCAGCAAACCCGAGATCGAGCTTAGCGACTTTCTCTCCTGGGAAGAAAAGGCGAAATACGGAAGATTCACCACCTAACAAGAAGCCCAAAGTCAAGCCTGCACGAAAGTCTCCTCTCCAGTCAAGCTTCGGCAGAGGGTTGGGCGCTTCACGCAGTAACAAGCGTGCCTCACTCTCCGCCTCATATGCCGTTTTGACCTCCCCGTCAAAACGACCTCCCAAATTCGAACCAGCATTCGAAACGGAAGTCATCCCTGCGCCGTCCCTAGCACCCCCTCCTGCCCTCCTCTCAACCACCTTCGCTCTTCCACCTCCTTCCCCCAAAGCCTCATTCCCCGCTCCTCAACCTGCACTACTACTTTCAACTCCATTCGAGATACCCCCGCCAGATGAAACAGAGGATGCGATGGACGTATGTGAGGAACCCGTAAACCCCTCCGTAACCTCCACCCAAGCTCCTCCCAATTTGAAAGTCCCCGAAACCCCTGCCGAACACCGTCGCAACCTTCCTTTCCCCATGGCCAAACCCTACGCACCCCGAATGATCCACGCATACTCCCCCGCTCGACCGAGTCCGCTAAGCCGAATCTTGATGTTGGGCAACTCACCAGACTCGAATAAGTCGGACGATTCAGGACTGTTAGAACCGGTTCCGGAGGAGGACATGTTCCCTGAAATTCCAATGGAGGACAGAGAAGCTGCTGGTGGCATTCCACCAGAATCGTCCGAAGAACACGAGTCCGAGCCTCCGATGACGCTAGCGCAGGAACTTGGGGTTTCTGAGTCGCCTCCAGAGAGTCCTGTAGGGCTTCGGCCGGTTTCGCCTCCATTACAGGACCGAAGAGGAGATCCGAACGCCGGCGGTGGTGTTGTCACTGCGGGAAAATCTACTACGACGAGGGGAAGAGTCATACATGGGCCTTCTGGGGCTGCTTCGAGTTCCAAGTCGAGAGGGGCGGCGTTACCGCCGACGACTGTTCCTCCGAGAAGGAAGCCACCGCCCACAACTACAGCGACGGGTAGTAGTAATAGGCCTTCGGGTTCAACGGCGCGGTTGGCCGTTCCGGCGACCAAGGAAAAGGAGAACAAGGGAAAGGCTGGTGCGAGTACGCAACCTACAGCTCCTGGTGGCGCTGGTACTTCTCGTCCGAGGGTGAAGCCTCCAATCCCAAGTGCTCAAACGGGGGCAGGACGAGGAGCGCCACGACGCGTGCCAATAGGCAGTGTAGATGCACCTCCGCCTGGAAGGCCGAAGAAGTAGAATGAGTACCTGCTTTACGTACTGTGCTTCCTCGTATTCATTATGATACCCGATCTTGATTTACTTTCATTATGAACCACCTTTGCATTAGGGTAACAGTATGAATACGTTCTATTGACTTGGAGATGCACCTACACTCATACATATGTAACAGCTGTTTCAGACCTGAACACAGAAACGGGAGAAGTAGGCATTCAAGTCTGCCAAATTGTCGAGAGGGGTGACGGTTCCAACATATCCGTCTGGTCGAACAACGACCACAGCCCCAGATGCGCCGATACCATACGAACCGTAAAGTCGGCCGCCTTGCGTGCCAGTAAGATCGACGTCGTCGATGAAGACTCTGAGAGGGGGATTGCAGTGTGTAAGTAACTTGTGCTTGGACTCAGGAAGTCAAAGCGTACTCACTTTGACCAGTGTGATCGGAAAAGCGCAGGAATAGCGTTGTACACGATACGCTTCTTGTCCGTGCTGCTGATTGCGATGAAGTCGAACATCGACTTTGAAGCGGCTTTCGTCAAGAATGAACTAGAGCCTTCGATTCCATCCGCTAGCTGCTCGACTCTCGCCAGTTGCGAAGAGTCTGATGTATCTCCGGTGAAGACTAAGACCTTGAATCGCGTATCGGAGGGTAGGAGGTCTTGGATGTTGTATGGTCTACCATCGGCGGCGCGAACAAGAGTCTCGGGAGGCACTCGTTCGCCAATAATCAGTTCAGGTGCGAGAGATTGGTGGCGCGTATCGACAATGTCGGACTTTTCGTAGTGGACTCCCGTGCCACTGGTGAATTTTCCGAAGGTTTGGAAAGCCCTGTGTGTGTTCGTAAGTGATGAGCAAACGCCAAGATGCGGGTAAAAGAGAGGTATGATTTGGAAACGAACATTAGGAATTCTTCATGCGAAACCCCATCGATGTGTAGCTCACTCCTAGGTTTTCCCGAAAACAGCTTGGCGAATTTCTTATCGAAGTTGATAAGTTGGGTGGCATAGAGACGACGCTCGGTTTCGTACTGGCGTAGGAGACGTCAAATTGGGGAGATATGATAGGATGAGAGGTGCTCACAGTTGATAGAAGAGATTGAGATGCCCAGCCTTTCAGGACGTGGCTCAGCTTCCATACTATCAAGGAGTAAGTTTCGGGACGAGCAGGAGAAGTCGCAAGGGGCTACCTAAGTTGTACGAATCGTTCATGCTGGCGTTCATTCCCTGGCCTGCACGAGGGTTAGTATTTACAAGGCGAGAGTAGATGTGTGAGTTCTTACCTGCTTTGGGTGAGTGGGTATGGCAAGCATCTCCAGCGATGAACACGCGATCCTTGATAGAGAACTTGGAGGCAACACGTTGGCCAACTAGAGAGAACCAGGGTTACAGCCAAGGATCCTTTCCGGAAATGAAGCCGTACACTTTACTCACTGACGTATATCGTCCACCAGTCGAATTTCTCCGGGGTCTTGAAAGTGAAAGGATGGAATGACTTTTGAGCGACCTAAACGCGGAAAGACTGATCAACAAAAACGAGGCTTTTTCCCGCGTACGAAGTCCAAGCGAGCGTACCGCGAGTAGCTTCTCAGGACCCAAGTTGGACTTGTCTACTCTTCCATTAGTCGCGTCAATTGATTCACTTCCTAACTGGATGTAAACCCGGACGAGGTCGCCTTCTCGGGGTATGATCATGCAAGAGCCGTTGTTAGAGTGGACAGCGCTTTTGTTCCGGATGTCGGGAAAGTCTGTATCGGGTATCATGTCGATGACGCCCCAAACGTAGTTGGTGTGTTCTCCCTCCATTGCAATCCCTAGAGTCTTGCGCACCCAGGAGTGTGCTCCTGTAGTCTCGTTCAGAGATGATGACCGTCGATTGAAGTATAGGTGTGTACTCACCGTCGGCTCCTAAGACATATTTCGCGTTCACGATCTCGGTCTCACCGCCACCTTCGTTTTGATCAAGATGCTTGAGTTCCACCTACCAGGGGGAGACCATTTAGGAACGGAAATCGGTGTATAAGCATCATTGATGTCCATGTACGTACCTGAACCGGGAAGCTCTCGGGGTCGTTCAATGACGCTTCGTCCTCGGATAGCTTAATGGAGGTGGGGATGATCGGTCTGTCCACTTCCAAATTCATTTCCTTCATGTTGTCCAAAAAGATGGCTTCAATGGCTCCCTGATGAAGTGTAACCTGCGTTCCCGTTAAGGCCGTGCCCAACGCGCATGGGTGCTCAAAGACCGTACCTCGAAAGGGAACCTGGCAGTGGGCGCCGTGACATCTGGGACCCTTTCAATGAGCTAGAACCCTCTGGATGAGCTTTCTGGCCCTTTCTCTACGCGATTGAGAACATACCTCTATTCCTCCACCATCCCTGGGACCATAGAACGCCTTCGAATTAGAATTTGAGTTGCGAGTACTTTCGCCATGCATGGAGCGTGCCTTACCGCCATGTGCATCTGGTTTCCCTCTTTCAAGAGTCGATCCGCGAGACCATAACTCTACCAGAACGTTGACCATGATTAATCACCGAAGCGAACGAGCAATACAAACTGCTCACCTGGAAGACCTCAATCGTTCTAGGTTGAATTCCATCAGCTTGTCCTGCTGCTACCTTGGCTGGCCTTCATGAATGCAACTGTTACTCGTCGATCCCAGTTCAAAATACTACCGACGTACCTTTGGTCAATGATACGGACATTGACCCCTGCTCTTGCCAGTCCAAAGGCAGCCATGAGACCCGCAGGCCCGGCTCCAATCACAAGAACGTCGACATTGCTCATCTTCGATGCCATTTGCAAAGACGGAAGGTGGTGGTGGTAAGATGTTGGAAATCGCTCGGCCGTTCCATGAGTGATTTTATAGGCAAAAATCTTGTGAGATCAGATGACATAGTCGGGTAGGACGACGTGAACGAGCCTTACTGGGGTTAGAGGACCATGGTGGAGGATGGTGGACAGTGGAAGACCTAATTTGGATGGTTTAAGCGCTAGCTGAGCGAGCTACATACCAAAGAAGGAACAGAGCCCGACGCGTTCATCGCTACTCGTGATCTCATCCATCATGATTATGATTGACAAGGGGCTGGATTGACTAAGTCTGACCCGGTTCGAGATGAAGTCGGAGAGCAGCAATTATTATACAAACTAAGGTGTTGAGTAAAGCAATCTACAAGTACATTACAAGCAAGCAACACAACCAGTCCGAGAGTCCAAGTAGATAGTAATAGTACAACAAGTTGCAAGAAAAGGAGCAGCAAGAAAATGTTTTACAACTGGCCGTACAAGCAACTCTCAGCATATTCAGTCTTTTCGATGCCTTGTTGGGTGAGAAGGATATCGCGGATCTGTGGAAGACACTGAGAAGATTGTAGAATTTGAAGAGAGTAGACTTGCCTCAACCGGAGGATTGAGTCCCATGGATTGTGCTCGAGTCCATCGCTCCAATCGAGATATACCGACGCACGGCCCATATTGGTACGACCTGTACAAGGACATCAATAAAAGATGTTGAATCTGGGTATAGAAGACTTGCATATCGAATACGCGAAGGACTTGATGTATATTGTTTTCCTTCTCTCCATGAACTAGAAGACGCATGACCGATGAGTTATCTGGGAGAGCCGAGGCAAAAAGACTCACTGGGAGTTAGATTGTCATTTTTATCCTTCGCATCCTGTATGACCTTCTTCCATCTCGGATCCTTTACCTTGAGTTGCTCCCGAGGCGGAGGGAGCTCCTCTAAGACGGCAGTTTCATTCAGAACGAGGGTTCGGACAAATGAATTGAGCCAGACTCACCAGGAGCTGCTGGCAGCGAATTAAGTTTGCTCTCGACCGATTCCCTCTGAGCAGCTTCAGGTGAGCTCTCCTCGGCCTGAACAGGGGTCTTTTTCTTCGATTTGGCTTTGGTCTCTTGGGAGGAAGAGTTGGTGCGTTTTATTGCTGCAAACTGAAGTTTGCCTTGCTTCATAGCTGCAGAGCTTTTTGAGCGTGTTGCGGGCATTTGTGGCAGCGAAGATAGTGGTTCAAGTCAAAGTGGGAAGCGCCGGCGGCTCAAGCGTCACATTGCGTCACAAGGACTAGTACATACCAAATATGGCATTCACTGGGGCGCATCGCGTGGGCCGTCGGGAGCCGATCTGAGCCGATACGCCCGTCGCGACTACACTCTCACTCCCACCACGATCATCACTCCCGATTCTACTGTGTAGTGATGAAGCAATTCTACCAAGAAATCGCCCCGTTGTTATCTGTTTGAACCTCGGTGTTTTTGCCTAACCTCCCACAGGGACAAGGGGTTCCACTGGTTCATTTTTCAACCAGACTATTGGACAACATCTCAATTTGAAGTCTCTTTTCAATCTGGTTCGAATCAATGTACAATGCCTCTCTTCAATGGCTCCGGAAATATGCATGTAGTCGTTCCTTAACACCAATACCAGTCAGGGCTAGTCAGGGACCTCTTCGGGAGGCCCTCGAGGTCACGTCGCGGACCTTGGGCGGTCGCAATAGAAATCAGGTATTTGCCTATCCCTACGGCAGCTCGTAGAGTCTAAAATTGTCTCTTTAGTACTCACATGCGTGACGAAGTACATTCAGAAATCTGGACCTAGTCAAACACAACCTTGTGTTACATCATTGATACCTCGGACAAACTTCATCACGGAGACCTTGGAATCAATCGAGTGGCTGCGTTGCATGAATTTTTGATAGCGAGTTCTAAATTCGTGCCATGTGCAGCTATTCTAGCTGTCTCCACGTTCTCTAACAGCTTTCGACGAACGGGTACCCTTCTTCTCAATACTGATCTTCGTCTCGGGAGTCAAAAACGAGTAGTACATTCCAGCATATCCCCCGGTATGTTTATCCAGAAAGTGATTTCACCTACTCAGCCGTGATTCTCTCAGAGTGCGCCACCTCGTAGCGTGAATCTTCGGGATAATCCTCGCATAACCTCGGATGTTAATACGTGTATTTCCCTCGGCGCTTTATGGTATTGCAATGTAACGAGCACCCATACCTCACGGGGGTATCTTGCTGGCCGAGTTGTACCCGCGTAACTTGTCAAATACTCCGGGGATTTTTCGCTTCCTAGTGCTTTAAAGGCCAATTCTCAGTCAGTCTACCACTGGTGTTGACTCCCCAATAACCCTCTCTACTCGTCCCGGATCACCAACCATGCTCCTCCGCGTGGGTTTGGCTCTTCTCCCTCTCATTGGAAGCTGTACGTCTGCAGTGAAATCGTAGCACGAACTTTCGTTCTCACCTTCTCCGTAGCTCTCGCTCAGCAGGCAACTGCATATGTCGATCCTGACAATGGCATCACGTTCTGGGGTCTGACCGATCCTGTTCACAAAGCCACATACGGTTATGCGTTCCCTCCGGCTTCTCAGGGCTCTACAGAGTTCATCGGTGAAATCGTTGCTCCCATCGATTTGAAATGGGTCGGAGTGTCGCCTGGTGGTGGAATGATCAACAATTTGCTACTCGTGGCCTGGGTCAACAATGGGAAGATTATGGCTACCAACAGGAAGGCAACGTAAGTTGAATAGTTACATATCTATCCCCTCTTGGGTTTCAACTAACTGGTTCACTTCTCAGTGTCTATGAACAACCTCTGTAAGATCTCGAACTTGTCCTTCTGTTACTAACGCGTTCTGACCTCTTGGGAAAAGTCCTTACAAGGGTCCAGTATTGACTACACTCCCCTCTTCCCTGGTCAACTCGACGCATTACAAATGGGTGTACCGATGCCAGAACTGCACAGGTAGAGGGTTTCCATGGGCTTTAGAGAACCACGGAGCGCTGACAAGTACCTGTTATCTCGTCCAGTCTGGGATACTGGAAGTCTCGACACCAATAGTGGAGGTCCTGGCGCTTGGGTCGTTTCTACTATTCCAGTCGGTACGCACGATCTCTCAGTTCGTTCACTACAAAGTAGAGGACTAATGGGTGGATTGTAGACAATCCCGCCGATCTCGATACCACGTTCCAGGAGCACACTGACTGTACGTCTACCGTTTGAATAGTAATGTTGGGCGGCCTACTGATCTTCTTTCAGTTGGACTTTACGGAAGGAACTACGCTGAACAACACGTCTCTGCCGATGACTACACTCGATGGGCCAACGGAGGCACTGGAGGTGGATCTGGCGGCTCTACGACTACCACAACCACCACGTCAGGACCTGTCGTTACTGTGAGCAGTGCGGTGCTACGGATTTTGCTCCCAGTTAATAAATCCACTAGGGAACACCTTATGACTACGTTGTTGTCGGAGCTGGCCCTGGAGGTATCATCGCCGCCGACCGTCTCTCTGAAGCTGGAAAGAAGGTATTATTGGTCGAACGAGGAGGACCCAGCACTTGGGAGACGGGAGGAACATACGGTCCTGCTTGGGTGAAAGGCAAGAACGTGAGTCGATGCCTTAAAAAATGGAGGAGGAGCAAAGTACTCACCTTTTCATGCGATAGTTGACCAAGTTCGACGTGCCCGGTCTTTTCGGTGAGTGATCCCGCAGTGTCGTCGCGTGGCATTCCTGCTCACTCTCGCACAGAGTCTATGTTCTCGGATGATAACCCATTCTGGTGGTGCAAAGGTAGGCCCTCCTCCGCGTGCTTGAGGTGATAGTATCTCAACTCGTTATCAGACATAAACGTTTTTGCCGGATGTCTCATTGGAGGTGGAACCTCAATTAACGGAGCGTGAGTCTCCATCTTTTTCATGGTCCTTGGCGTGGCTCTAACTCGTTTGTTAGGCTCTACTGGTATCCTGCCGACATCGATTTTGCCACCGCGCAAGGATGGCCGGCATCTTGGGCTAATCATCACACTTGGACCGATAAGATGAAGCAAAGATTGCCGTCGACTGATCATCCTTCAACTGACGGAAAGCGATACCTCGAACAAACCTTTGACGTCGTCGCGCAGTTGCTAAAGGGCCAAAATTATCAACAAACGACGATCAATGACAACCCGGATGCCAAGGACCATGTTTTCGGGTACAGTGCCTATGATGTACGTTCCATATCTTCCACCGGCGACATGGACTTACACGGCTTTCGACTCAGTTCCTTGACGGAAAGCGTGGAGGACCAGTCGCATCGTACCTTCGTACAGCAAAGGCGCGGAAGAACTTCAAGCTCCAACAGTACACTATGGTTACCGGTCTCGTTCGTAACGGATCAACGGTCACTGGTGTCCGAACCAACGACACCACGCTTGGTCCTGATGGAGTGATTCCTCTCAATCCCAAAGGCCGTGTCATCCTGTCCGGTGGATCATTTGGATCACCTCGTATTCTCTATCAATCCGGAATTGGACCCACCGATATGTTGAACATCGTCAAAGCTGATCCAACGGCTGGACCAAACATGCCACCTTCTGCTCAGTGGATCAACCTACCGGTTGGTGACAATGTAAGTGCTGTTGTCGAAGATCTCTTTCTGAAAGGATACTGTGTGCTAACGAAGTTAACTTTTAGGTTTCCGACAACCCCTCGATCAACGTGAGATCGCATCATGGTTTCTACTGAGCGTTTGTACTGACCTCCCGGCATAGTTGGTGTTCTCTCATCCTTCAGTGGACGCGTATGATAATTGGGCCCCCATCATGACGAACCCCCGACCTGCAGATGCCCAACAATATCTCAAGGACCATTCTGGCGTGTTCTCTCAAGCATCACCGAGGTAATGTCGTGTGTAGTCGTCTCAGCGCCAGCTCTTCTTACCTTCTTCTTAGGCTCAACTTCTGGAGAGCTTACGCCGGATCTGACAAGAAGACGAGATACGTACGTAGAAGTGGCCGTGGTCTTCCAAGCATGGCTTGCTGATGCACACAACAGCTTCAAGGAACCGCTCGTCCCGGTTATGCCTCTCTAAACACCACCATACCATACAACGCCAGGTACGTATCATCTTTCATTTACAATGGTGATTTAAGCTAATAACCTCCATCTGGAAACCAGCAACGCCTTTACCATCACGGGATACCTGTGCGTAACATCCCTTCTTTTCCAGAAGGATAACTCCTGAATCGCGTTTGGATAGCTCTACCGGCATCACCTCCCGTGGAAGAATTGGGATCGACGCTGCGATCAGGCCTCGAGTTCTCAAGAACCCCTGGTTCACCGATCCCGTTGACAAAGCCGTCTTGATTCAAGGTCTGAAGGATATCGTCAGCAATGTCAAGAACGGTGAGCGACAAGTACATTTTCCGAGAGGTCGACGGCTCTGATACACACCTCAGTCACCGGGTTGACATTGCTTATGCCTGACAACACAACCACTATGGAGAACTACGGTTAGTATTCATTACCCTCTCTCGAGTGTGGCTTGACTGATGTATCTCTCCAACCGCTCAGTTAACAACTACGCGACTGTGAGAATCTACCATTATTGTCTGATCGAGGAATACTGACGTTCTATAGTCCGACCTGAACTCTAACCATTGGGTCGGACCCTGCTCACTTGGTTCCAGCTCTTCCAAGGCAGTCGTCGATGAAAACACCAAGGTCTTCAACACCAATAACTTATTCGTAATTGACGTGAGTGTCCCGCCGAAATTGTTGACCGTAACCATGTAACCGAATCCTCTTCCTCTTTCTTTTTCTAGGCATCAATCGTAAGCAGGACCTCGTATGGAACTTACGAGAAATTGACTCAACTTACGCTTTCTTTTTCTAGCTTCCCGTTATACCCATGGGTAACCCTCACGGAACGATCATGGCCGCCGCTGAACAGGGTGTGGCGAAGGTCCTCGCTTTGGCTGGAGGCCCATGAGAGATTTCGAGATAAGGTTCACCGCAAACATAAGCATATCTATCTATAGCTATCAAGTTTGTATCAGTACGCATTGGTTAGTTTGTATACACGCTCAACAGGTCGTGAAAATGAAGAGTCCGGCATCTACTACTCCCGAGTCCCGACTACCGACGCTGTAGCGTGGGAATGCGTACTCCCGCAAGGCGCTTGATAGCGGGCGCTTACTGCTCACGCGTTTTTTGCTGACATATCAAATTCGGGGCTTTGTGATTACGCTCACTAATACCCATGTACTATCCATCGCACTCTCTCTTCCTGTCTTCCATCACCAAATATGAGTAACGAGCCTACCGCTGACAACATTGCCGTCACCGTCTCACACAAAGGACAAACCTTTTCCCTTTCGCTCCTCCCGGATGCGACGCTAGGACTGTTACTCGAGCGTCTAGAAGAGCTCACCTCCGTTCCTCCACCTCTACAGAAACTGCTGTACAAAGGCAGCAAGTCCGCTAAACCGGACGAATCAATAACACTTACGGAAGCCGGGATCAAGGATGGAACAAAGATACAGCTGATTGGTACAACCGCGAAGCAACTAGACGAGTTGAAGGAGACGGAGAGCGAGCAACAGCGGCGGGATAGAATAATGAGAGAACGGGCAGCGAAAGGTCCCACCAAGGTACGTCCCTATGTGGCTTCTTCAAACGTCTGAATTGGTTCGACCTCCCTCTTACTTATATATAGGTTCGGTCAACTGGCATGTCGTCGAGCACAACCCTCCAATACCGGTTCCATAAGATAGAACCCTTAGCACATCTGCCCAACCCTGCATCTGCGAAAGCCCTACTCATTCGGTTTTCGGAAGACGCGGCGATCCGTCACGTCATGCAAAAACACAAATTCGCCGTTGGGACGTTGACTGAACTTGCGCCCCACGAACATCCGAACCTTCTCGGACTCAATGTGAATGCTGGGCAGGAGATCAAACTCCGTATCCGGACGAACAAGTATGATGGGTTCAGGGATTACAAGACGATACGGAAGACGTTGTGTCATGAATTGGCGCATAATGTGTGGGGACCTCATGATAATAATGTAAGTCGGGGATCAATCATTTGTTTGACTGTTTTGCTGACCCTTTTTTTCCGTTCAGTTTAAGGAACTCAATTCCCAATTGAATCGAGAGGTGGCTGAATACGAGCGGTCTGTTAGTACTGGGACGCACGTTCTGGTAGACGGAGACGTCTACGAGCCATCTTCCGACTTGGAAGCAGAGGCCAGGACGCACGTCCTTGGTGGTAGCTCCGCTAGTGGCGGCAGCGATTCCCGGGAAGCTAGAAGACAGCGAATGTTGGACGCTGCAATGGCACGGTTGCGGAAGGAAGAGGAAGAAATAGAAGGTAGTTGTGGGACCGCTGGTCCATCTGCATTGTAACCTGTGTGAAATGAGAAGTACAGTGTACATGTGTAGTGTCGTGAAAATGTAATAAGATAACAATAAATGCTCGGGGAATATAATACGTATTAATGGTTATTGTGCGTATTTTAACAGCTAACAGCACTTTTGGGGGGCCCATTCCAACGTCAAGCACGGGCTACAAGGGCGTACAGCGAATGCGGGAGTTATTGATTGTGGGAGTGTTGACCATCAGACCATACCTCTCCCTCGCTCGAATTGAGATCTGATGCTACAAACATAGAGGTATTAGTTTAGGACATCGTTACAAGGTCGAGCCGTACCTAGATCAGTGCCACAGTCGCTAGGCCCAAGTTTGTGGAAGAGATGGAAAATGATCCCAGAACTGCATCGCTTTGCGATACCATGAGACGATCTTCCACTACTGCCCCCCATCCGACATCCAACATCCAGTTCCTAGTCCCCATAGTAAACAACAAACATCCGAGTCAACCATCACCGGCTGTATTCCGGTAACTCCTGTGAATGTTGTAGTCTCGCCATCATTTCACGTTGCTGTGTTCTCAGGGTCTCCACTTCTCTCCGCATCTCTGCAATCTGCTCCCGCCTCTCGCGTCGCCTTCGACGCCGAGAAGGACTACTACGATGATGATGACGGTTGGAACGGGAACTGGGTGTCTCTGGACTGGTGGGTGACGCGACGCTCGTGGGTGGTGTCGTTATAGCAGTGTGCGCTTGTGACGGCTCGCTGCCAAGGGGAGAGAACAACGGTGCCGACGCTGCTGATGATGATCCTGCTTGGCTGTGTGCGACACCTCCACCCCCACCACCGTGCCGACTCCCTCCTCCACTGCTTGAAGCTTCACTTGATCCAGGGCCATACCTTGCGACGTTGCTGCCAGCGGTGACCGTATAATCTCCGTAACGAGGTAGCGTCGATTTCGGTGGGTCGGGGATGAAAGGGTCGATAGTGAACCGTGAGGGGGTTTGTTAGGTCTTCTGGTTGTTAATCGTTGTCTCCGTCTCCATCGTAGATGATACCAGACTGCCCATATTATGATAACAGCAAAGAACAACGCTCCGAGAACTACTCCGAGAATGAGGGGAAGTTGGTTTTTGAATTTGGGTCATCGGCTCTCTTCGTAAGGGTCGTTATATTCTCTTCGGAGCTGAGTGGGTGAATGAGCTTCAATACAGACAAAAAAGGGCGCAGACTGGACGGTACGGACCTAAACAAGTACATTGCGTAGTCGAAGAGAGGGCTTGATCCGTCCACGTTCGACGTGCTGAGAATTGTAAAAGAATGCTTTTTGTTGGGCAGATTCGCTATTGAAAAGACAGAGACGTTGTATTGAAAGCTGTCGCTCGAGTCGGAAACGTGGGTGAAATTTTCTGTCAACTTGACGTCGTCCAGGATGAACTGGAGGGTATACTGAGGAGATGGGTGACTGCGGATGGGAAGGCTGGGTTTGGGAGGATGTACTGGACAGATAAGGCCGTTCCTGTGCATGAGAATCAGTTTCGCTGTGCAAAAAAGAGGCCGAGCAAGGACGCACCAAGGAAATGGAAGTAAACTCCAGACGTGCTCCTGGTGGCGTCACGCAAAGGCGCGTGCCATGTACCACTGAACGCGAGAGAATTGTTGAGTGACGAATGTCGCTGGCAATTCACGCTGCACCTGGCTCCTTGATACCAACTCTGGGCGGGGAAATATATAGGTCGGACGCCTGAGAAAGAGTCCCCGGTTTCATCATCAATTGTTCCTTGTTGGACAGCGGCGGAGACAGCGCGGAAGGAATACAAAAAGGTCAAAATCGGGAGGGGTGTGAGCGGGTGCGCTGGACAACGAACCATTCTGCATTCGACCAACAACCAAGGGTCCTTATAAGTCCATGGTTCAAAAAGACCCGCCCAATATACTATTTGGAAAATGATTTCCGAAATGGAAACGCAAACTTGTGACTCAACCTTACGCGAAAATGTGCGTGAAAATCTCCGGTGAGCCTTCCGGTCAACCTTCCGATCATCCTCTGAAAATCCGACAGCCCTGCAAGAGCATGATGGCGACCCAGCAGGTAAGGGAGCTCGGGCTTGATATACATCGGGCAACATGGAGGCTTTATTGACCGTAGCAGCGAGCTGAGGCCAACGGTGATATGAGGTGAGGCCAGACCGCGCTTCGCACTACTCCTTCCCAGGACTCTGGGCCTGAGACCCGGAAGATGCAACCGACGCATGCGCACCGCAAAATCCGGCTTAAGCGGCCAGGTGCGCATCATAAAGTGAGGAAATCCTCGCGTGGCGTGGGATCATTTTGAGGGATTGTTGTTGCTCTCCAGGCAGGGAAGAGAGTCCAGCCCGGTACTGAGTGATGCGTCTCAGGACAAAGCATGCTGGATCATGACGCTTAAAGA